>JAQQSE010000086.1:1800000-2306395 GCA_035772565.1 Antheraea assamensis
GTAGATTATCCGGAACAAATAGATAAACAAGCAAAAAATTAAAAAATAGTTTTAAATGTTTTATACATTTAGTAAAATGTTTGTATTTTGACACTACACACAGACACTTCATTTTTATGATATGTATAGATAATTATTTCATGATTATTGACTATTTATGATTTCATTTTGCATTCAAATTTACAGGTTGATACCGTTTAGTAAATATATAAAAGGTCAATAAATATTATATTGGTTGCTGTAAATTATTAATACAATACCTTGCTTTAAGAAGATGAGACGATACGGTCATCATATTATGAGGTTTATTGTTATTTTGTTACGCGAAACAAGTTTTTTCTCGAATAAACATAGAATTAAGACAATACTAAAGATTAATATAATGTACTGTGTATATATATTTTCACGTAATATATGTTAATTTTAATTATATTTTATTGAAATGCAATTAAGCCATTAGCATTCACGCGTGAATGCGTAATCATAATTCAACGAAGAATGTCAATTCGAAATACCTATCTAAAAGCATTTCAGAATAACTGAAATAGCTCGGTGGGTTCGCGTGCCTAACCGCAACAAGGTAGAGGAGTAGTACACATCGAAAACCAATAAACTTTTTGCGAATAATATAACTAGAAATTTGTATGATTTATTTTATATTTGTTTATTCAACTGAAAAAAGGGAACACATTTTGTATATTGTTTGTCTAATACATTAAGAATAATAATTATCACAACTGAAGCTGCCTATTTTGTTCAACGTTTTCTTTTTTTTTTTTTTTTGTTACGCTCATAAAATTGTTCCAATAAAATGATGTCTAGAAAGCCGTTTAAAATTAATTAGTCTGGAACATACTGAGGTTCCATTGTGAAACTTTTCCAATTAAACATAGTTCTATAAAAACATATTTTAAGAAAGGGTCCGTCGATAGTCAGCGTAAATTACAAAGTACTTTAAATTAACTTCTTTCATAACTACGGTTTTGGTCGTGAGTCTCTCACCTCGTTGGTAATAATATCGTGTGACATTATTGAGATCTATAATGTATACTATTTAGGAAACCAAAATTGACATCTTGAAAATACTTAGATTCGTGTGATTATTTTTGCAATACTTCATTCTAATTTAATGGCGAAATAGTAGTACCAATATAAGAAAACGAACAAATATTTTGGAAAGGCGAAGGCGAATACAAATATAAAAAAATAATACAGTACCCGTTTTTAACCTCCACAAAGTTGTCCAATTTATATCTGAATGGTATCCTCAAAATACTAGGCTCACTATAACCGTTGTATTCAGATATATTGTATTTAGATTTCTGTTCCAAAAGATTAACATTTTTATATTGTGACCATATTTTAACTAAATTATAAATATATATTATACAAATTTAATCTAAAATATGTTAATTACTTTTTAACACAGTAATTTGTTATATTATAACAAACTATATTAATTCTTAACAGAGCGATGCTCCTGCAAGTTCGGCAAAACATAGTATCGAGACGTGAACAATAGCGTCAGTTCTAGAGTACTAATTGTATTAATTATTAGAAAGCGAGCAAAGTTATGGATACATTCGTATCGATGAAATACTTCGATCAAAATTAGATTGATACAGACATTGTATTTCATATTACACCGGTAACATACATTCGTAGTGAAAAACCGGTCAACAATTAATAGACAATCGCCCTAATTTTGTAGTTGTAAGCACACAAACTGCACTTATTTATATATAGATTTCAAAGAACAGATAAAAAAAGAAAAGTTACATTTATTCGACACATACAACAAAAATTTACAAGTATACATATGAACTATTTCAAGTGAGATAAGTGGTCCTTGGAATGAATAAAGTCTTTGTCTCAGCATTAGGGTGCAAGTTTGCAAGTGCTGGGGCGTTGCAACGTTGATTTTCAGATAAGACCTGCTGTATATACAAACACATGGACGATATTTCAAAGACACGGGCGAACTTACATTATAATTTCAAATTAATATTGGTATGTGCACGCTACTCATACACATTCTCGTATATATATAGATTTGAACGCTTTCCTATGTAAGTATCTAAATTCTATATGGGGAATCTCGAATGTGTCCCGCCTCGAATTTTGTTCAGGCAAACAAAACTTTATAAAATCGTGTTTGTAGATGAATTGCCCGTATAAACTACAAAAATATATTGTTGGGCATCTTGGGTTTACGTTTGGACTTTAATTTACAATTTAATCAAATAGCATATAAATGTAAAAGGTGGAATAATAATTAAAAAAAATAACTACCCCAAATAATAATAATAGTACATAATAAATATGTTACTGTCACACCAAAAACAAATGAAAATATAAGTGTGGCCGTGTGTGCCAACGTATATGTGTGGGAGTGAATGTGTGCATAGTCCGGTTAAGCCGTGAAGACCCTTCAGGCGAATAGCGAGAACTAATTCCGAAAATTAAAATGAATGTGTGGTGTATCTATAAGTCTGCCTTTGAAATAGGATTACCGGTTGCTACCTACACCTTAAAGATCCCCTACACTCATAGATATACCTATGCCAAATTATCCGTGCTCTGAAAATATCGATATCCGAATGAAAACATAACATTTAATTTGACAAAATGATCGATTTAATTAAGAATACGTTATCGTGTACATGATTTGAACACTTTCCTATGTAAGTATCTATATCCTATGTCGGTAACTGCCGGTCCGCAGGCCGAATGCGTCCGGCCTCGGATTTTGATTAGAAAAGCAAAACTTTTTAAAATCGTGTTCGTAACTGAATTGCCGATTTGGAAGCACATACAAATGTATAGAGTATATGATCTAGGCAAACTAATATATCAAACTATCGAATCAGGATGCACATGTCCGTGAATTATAATAATTGATACCAACATTGATTACCTTGTCTCTCAAGTTTATAAATTAAGTTAAATTTAGATATTATTCCGATTCATATAACTTTAGTATTATACTAGACAAACGTATCAAACAAGTCCCTTTTTATTCTCAACTACCTATTATCTGGAACCAGCTACTCCTTTAACACTGTTAACAACAAAAATTTTGGCCCTGAGCTTTTTCATAGATTATTTTCTATCCTATTCTTCTAAACAAAGCATCGCCTGAAACTTCCTTCGTTTTAATCATAAAATACACTATAATAATTTTTCAATTCGTATCAAGAGTTCAAGCGATAATGACACAAAAAAGATTATAAAGTTTTACCTCAAATAATAAACGCATTTGTATAAAGAGGTATTGTAGTATATCTTACTCACTTATTACTTTAATTATTTTAGTGCAAGTAGGGTTGCCATTTAGTATGTAAGGGACAGAGGCAGATTGTCGATTTTCATACTTTATAGGTCAGCGTTTGACCACAATCTCATCTGATCTTAAATGATGATATGGTCGCAGATAGTAGTGACGCTAAACCTAGAGGGAGACTGGCTCTCAAGTGCACCTGTCGGAACACACCAATATGTGCTTGGTGGCATATTTTCACCTTGAGAGTATTAGCTAGCTAGGCGGACTTTGAAAAAGGCTACCACTATGAAAATTGATTTTCGCGTCATATCATATAAGGATTTACTAGAAGATTCGAAACCGTATCATTTCTCGGCAGCGATGGACCAGTTACAATTAACAACAAACATGCGTAGAAAATAATACTGTTCATATGGATATTTTGAATCGTTTAGTATAAACAGTACCAGCTGTAAGGGTTTCTATTATGGAGATGAATACTGTCATGCCTATTCTCGCATCTAGGTAATATAATACGATTCTGTAAGGCTTTGTATCATCGTAATAGTAAGAGCAACTATTGTGTGATAAACATAATTGTCAATTATGTTTCTGGGTATAGTATAATAGATGTATATTTCAATGGCTAGACGTCAATAGATATCGATTGCCGATAGCTTCCCTTTGAGATACTGTAACTAATACCTATAGAAACAGCAGAGTATATACGGTGACAGAAAGAAGTGTACATAGACTATAACTCAGAAATATGTTTAAAACAATACCTTGCGTTTACAACGTAACATAAAATGCGCTGTACTTTGCTATACACACCCATATAGTATCTCTAAATATATGTATATAGAAGAAGATAGAACGGCCAAGTGGGGTTTTCTCTCTGCTTGTCAACCGATTTTCATTTTTCTTTTTTTTTTTGTTTTTGTTTACGAGCTTTAGCGTTATCATTAAAAAAGTCTTCAAACAATTTATTCATTGTATTAATGTGCCGAACAAAACCGCTGTTTATAACTCTTTATTCGTCGTAGGTACTTCACGCTTCTTACGTATACAATGTACGATATTTGTACAATAACCAACACAATTCTTACCGTTTAGAAAAAAAAAAAAAAAAACAAAGATAACTAATAATATCTGCATACTAACGCGTGAAGAAAAAATTGTTAACCCCATATTATGGTCGACTTTAGAACACTGGACAACCTCCCTTTTGTAAATTTTCAATGTTCGCCGCTGCTATATATGTACATCTATCTACCTTCATATGACCTTTTCAAGTAACGGTTCACAAGTTATATTTTCAACGGAATTAAACGACCGTATATGAAATTATATCGTCATATTTATACAACGAGAAACATGTGTGCATTTCACACGCGGTAGAAGTGAGACCTTCAAAAAATTATAAAATATTCATATAAATGATAATGTATTCTCTTTCATTCTCTCGTACATATATCCTATAAATATATTTGTCTCTTTTTAAAGTTGCTTTTTCGTTTCATCGAGTTACAAATCACAACCAGTTTAAAGAAGTTATCAATTCAAAAAATCATGTATGTAGTAGATCACAAGTGGTGCAATGAAACCTTTTAACAAAATGATAAAATATTCCAATAAACGACAATGTACTCTATCTCATTTACTCGCACGTTAAATCCTATAAATGTATATGTTTATCTCTCTTTAATATCACTTTTTTGTATCATCGGACTTCAAATCACAACGGGGTTGTAGAAGTTTTCACTTCAAAAATGTAATAAATACCACCTATTTATTATATACATTTATACCAGTCACACCCACGACTCCGCACGCGTTTGTTATTACCAAAGTGCCATTAATAGGCGCTTTATAAAATTCAAAATAATATCTGTATCTAAATTTCTATACACACCAAGTATGTCGATAGGTTAAAAGGTATATGTCCTGCAGCTCCACATAATGGATATTTATTGTAGAATGAATAATATAAAAACTTTCTCCATCAAGAAATACGTAGGAGTGCTAACTGCCATAGAGATCAGTAAAATTGTGTCCGAGTTTATCGATCTCAAATGATGTATCAATACCTATTTTTAAATGTGTATATGTTGCAAGGAGATGATAAAACTAGAAGTTCTATCAAATCCCTAAGCTAGATGATCAACTGCTGGAAGATATTAAAATAACAACTCCGTGGGCTGATTTCCCCGAAGAAAGTAAGTGATTTGATCAAATCCCTTAACTGTTATAGCGAAAAGATAAAATAATATTGTTTAGATATTAATAGATTGTTATACGTACGCCATGCATAAATGAATGTAGAATGTAGAGGTAATAGTCATTGAAAGAAAAAAAATAATAATCAAAACTAATTAACAAAAGAAGCAGGTACTTAGGCTGAAATTTATAAAAATTACAACATAAAGCCAATGTCACGCGTTGTTCCCAGGCGGTCAACCACACAGGTACTGACCACGCCCGACGTTGCTTATTAACTTCGATGATCGGACGATAACCGGTGCTTTCAACACGCTACCCGACACAGTGTTTAACCCTCACTTTTCGTTACACAAAAGGGTTGTGGATCAGAATTTCAAAACCCTTTTATAAGACGCTTAATTTAAAAAATGTATATATTTTTACATTGTAAGTATAGTTGCTACGGTGACCAGGTCGCGCTATTCCTTATCTCAAGTTCAACTGAATTTAACAGATCATTCGATACTTTCCGCGATTTAAATACCATCTTTTCACTATACTGTTGCGAGGTTTGGTAAAATGACTTGCTAGGGAAATCAGCCCACAGAGTTCTTTTTTTTTCATCTTCCGACGATTTGTCATCCAGCTTAGGGATTTCAACTAATCTCTATTTTTATCATATCTCTGTAATATAAATAGATGTATGGATTTAAATGTAACTCATTAATATGTAGATTATAATGCTACGCATTGTAATACTTTATCTTCCTTCATCTCAGTTTCCAGATTAATTCTGTCCCAGAACAAGTATTACAATGATACATCGAAAAACATTTAATAAAACTAGGAATAAAATTATGAAACGGAAACGAATTTGAAATAGGAATAAAATATTCCAATAAATCGAAGCCTTCTTATTTGTTGAAGTGCATTCGATAACGAGTATGGTGTATTAAGTAAATTGAGTGAATTTCGTTCCGATCGGAAGCGGCGCGACGAAATGCTTTCCTATTATTAATTTACGATGTACATTCAATTATGTTTACACGGAAAATGAAGTGTTGATTTTGTCGATGTTACAATGAAACGTATATTGAAAAATGTGTAACAAAATACTTTTTTATTATGAATCGGGCTGTAATAAAACGTATAAATGTTAAATGCCGAACATAACCCGTTAAAATCCTTTTTTTTTTCACGCTCGGTACCCATTTTTGCGAATATTTGCGAAGCTTCGAGCTTTCTCGTGTTGTTTTTGCAACTTCGGCCGATAGGGACTATTAATAGAAATGTATACGACAAAAAAAAACTACGTTCCATTAATAATATACAGATGTACATACGTTTGTATCAAGGTTCGACAACGACGGTTTCAAAGTTCATATTGTTAACATGAAATATATAGGCGACGGAGCACACCTACGCGCGACGCGGAACTCCAATACCGCGCTTGACCGCAAGCCGCAACGTCGATCAGCGTTCCACAACTTAATTATCAACAAATTCATTGCGTTTCCGACAAATATTGCACAGTGTTGGTTATATTGTAAGCAATCAGGACAATTCAAATAACCACAATCCCATAATAATCGTGGAATATTCGAGGAGCGCGGTCGATTAAAATGTACATGTAAATTAAATTGAAATATTTGTTATTTGTCGAGGTCGACCTCAGAATTGGATGAACCGATTTTGACTAGCGTATTATAGAGTTGGAACCAATAGCCTGATCAACGGCCAGAGAGTGCTACTTGAGAGCCAGATGAAGCATCTGAGCATCATTATCAACAGGCGATGGGGATTCGAACCGCATTTTATAGAACTTGGACCGTGGTTTTTCAAGGCAGGCGCTTACTCTGCCGCTTCCTTTTTAATTCTGGAGAACCTGGTACGAGATGTTACCGATTATATGCTGACCTCATATGGTATTTTATGGGGCACCGTTGTGGGTTGGTGTTCTCAGAGGAAAAAAATAAACATATGCTGCAGCAATTACAGCACAAGGTTGAATTTACAGGATGCAGATTTTACAGACGGGTGCTATTGTTGCTACACTTGCAGTCCGTGTGCTCCTATCGAATTGGTGCGGGAGAAGATAAGGCTCCCTGACGTACCGACTGGTGCAGGTACTGTTTCGCCATGGGTGTTTTAGGTGGTATGTGTACTGTATAGCTCACAGGGAGCCCAGCCAGCGCTGCATGCCACCAGTGCAGTGTTGTAGATGAGTCTGCACAAAAAAAAAGTAATAGAAAATAAATCCAAGCAAGATTATTACCCTAAATCATCGAAACCATTTTCCCAAGGCAAAGTCGCAGGCGGCTATTGGTTTTAAATAAAATATGTCTGTTTTTTTCCGGTTTGGAAACAGCTTAAGTGATATATATAGATATCTGCATAGTAAACACATAAATATTAAAAACGTAGGTATATATTTGATTGAAAAAGAAAAGTTTTTATTATGAGGAAATTAATTCTGCGACTGTTGTTTTATATAATATTAAATTACACTAAATACTACTAGATTGTTCAAAACACTATAAATTAAACAATTAGAGTGCTACTAAATTTCACAACAACAAACAAATCCTTTTACCATTTTATCCTTTTCTGTCAAAGATTTTACAGCAACACGACAAATTGACGTTACTATTATTGATGGTAAGTACATCGCAATCCTAATAAAACGGTTACTATTCGAGTAAAACGTACAAAAAGAAATGGCTATATGTATATAAATATAGGTAAATAGTGCTGTATGTATTTAACCTTTAACAAGATTAATAATTGTAACGCAAATACGTTTTAATTGTAGTTTGTAATTGGGATACAAGTGAATAATTAATAAATTCGATTTCTCCCCAAACCGCCACACGACCGCAGCGAATATCCGCAAAATCGATAACAACTCATATTATGTACAATGAATGTAAACGCCCGAAACGATACACTTACTAAAATCGTACTCAGAAATATATTTCAACAATCTATTGCTCAGAATAACTAGTTCATAAGGTGACAGAGTAACATCCGAATAAGAATACCAAACAAGGATGACCACAGAAATAAGAGCCAGGATTATTTAAAGACCTATACATTATTCTTCTATATAATAGTATAAGCAGTGACATTTCGAGCCAATGGTCACGCTATGCCAATATCGAAGAGAATCAAATAATCGTCTTTTGATGTGATAAGTCCGTTTATACTTATCACATTAAAAGATATAATAAGTATGTATATCAACTAACCGCCTTTTTATGTGATAAGTACGTGCATACTTATCACATTAAACGACTATTAGTTGACTCTCGTCGGTATTGACATGACAATTAGCTCGAAATGACTCTGGTTATGTTATGTAGGAGAATAATACCACAGTGTAGTTACTCTGCGCTATTTTAAAATGCTTTATTTTAAAATATCACAAACTGTGCTTATCGAATCGAGAGCCAGTCAAGCTGCTTTACCGAGGATTACTAAAGGCGATCGCCGCACTCTCATAAACTTTTTAAGGTCTCAGTAATAGGGTATTTGATGTCTTTATTTTGTTTGAACTTTATAAAGTTATATTATATATTTGTACTATTGTACAGATTATTTGATTTAATCAAATCCTGTTTTATATTATTTTATTTTTACGTACAACAAGCTGATATAAAAACATATTTTCTTGTAAATGCCAAATGAATAGTTGCGTAAATGATATTATGCTTTTGTAAAAACGCGGTTATGAAATGATTAATTTAAGTAATTACTATAATTGTAATACAGTTATGACAGCTTTTTTTAGCCTTATCCTTTATTTTAAAGTATTGAAAAAAAATCTCAAAGCTTCCTTCATGTCGTATGACTCTTCTATTGAAATCGTCAACTTTGCGGCGACAGTTCTAAAGAGATAACAATACGATACGGTACGGTAATAGGTCATGACCTAATGAATATAAAGTTATATAATGCCTACTTTAACTTCTTTCACCTCGAGTTAGCGCACGTTAGAACTCGTGACATACATGAAGAAAACTAAAGACATATTGATGCTATTAAATATTGTCGTTGTACTTCTTTTTCTCATATGATTTAAAATTGTTATCAATTAACTAAATAATGCATTCAACATTAACCGGGTCATATTTATTGCAGATAATAAAAAAAACCTGATGGACATAAAATATGCAACAAAATAAACCTTTAAAAGTATATAATAAAGATGAGAAAATAGCTGTAATTCAATATTTAAAACGTAAAATCGATATTGTATAAATAGTATAACTATAAATGAAACAGTCCTTGTGATAATTATATCTTTATAACTATAATGAATGAATGAATACTTTATTGCAATTTTGTAATTGTACATTAGCGAGTTTAATGCCACACGGCATTTTCTTCCAACTAACCAGCGATATTGTTATGAAACATAAAAGTTTTGTATGTAGTGCAAATATAGAAGAAGCATAAGAAAATATATATATATATATATATAGAGCACATACATACATACAAATATATAACAATGATAAAAAAAATAATAAAAATGTTATAAATAATTATATAGGTAAAACAATGGAAAACGAAAAAGATTTTGTACAAACATACATATATTTGGAAAGGCTCCCACACTCTCTAAAATAGAATTAATATCATAGGCCTCTCCCGCAGACACGGCCACTCACTGGTCGGGAATTATTTACCAGTACCGTTGCAGCGCATTCTAGGGTTGTCTCTTTACCAGCACATAGAATGTATGTATAATTTTATTATACTCGGAAATTATTTTAAACCCGCGGTAAGCAGATATTAGCTAGTGACGTATGAATGAAAAGTTTTCTTATTTTTATACTTTAAAAACGTTTTTTTTTTTTATTGGAAAAAAGATATTTTCAATTGTGTCTCATTTTAATTTAATTACTATTGGACCTTGGACTTCGAAAATACACCAGAGAACTCCTCAAAATCGATTATGAAATGTAAAAAATGCTAGGTATATGACAATCGAAGACTAAATAGTTACCTACCTAACTATGGCCAAAGACGTTATACTGCATTTTTTAAAGTGAAATCAAAACTGAAGCGTGTAAAAATCAAATAATGGTAACATTTTAACACAACTTAATGATAATTTATTGTATTATCCCAACAGAGATCCATACACACTGTCTTATTTTATAGATTCTGCTTTTTGCTCATTTATTCGATGCATATCTTTCACTTACATTTGTTTCACTTTTATATACGTAGGTAGCTACTAAATTATGTTCGCACAAACATAGAATTGAATGTATTACAAATTTATTAAATTGTAACAAAGATTTAAAAAAATTTTAAAGTCTTAAAAACCAGCAAAATCACGAAGGTGTTTAAATAAACAAAAAGAAAAAAAGCAGAAAACACTTATAACATTTTAAAAGTTCTCTAGCTGAATAATACTCGCCTGTAGCGTCAACCTTAATTCCATTTCGTAGTCGATCATTAAATTGGTTACCCCACGCGGCATTCCGAAATTTCTGATGCATTTTACCCGGATCATGTAATATTCGGACGTAGTATCGTTATATAATTATGAGGTGTCCGATGATTTTAATTAAGAAACTCGGAATTTCGGATTTTGATTCATTTAACGAGTTTCAGTTACCAGGCAACGAAACAAACCTTAATATATATTACACAGAGTTTTATTTTGTTCAATTTTATATACCAAAGCAACGACGAGGACGCCATTATAGAAGTGTGAAAGTGTCGATGACAGCCGCTTCTCTTTGTGATTTTAAGGATAAGTCAACTAGGACTGATGGCGCAACATTAAATTTAATAAATATAGTAACTAACTTTTTGTAGACGTGTGAACGGTCCAACGAACCGTACGACAATGCTTCACGCTTTTTCTACGCTCCACCACCACTCGGCTCGTGTTTTAGAGTAGGGATAAATAATTTTGTTGACGGTACACACGGAGACTTTTTGGCGGCAGGTAGACGAAACCATTGTGTCCACATATCTAATAACTTTATAACTCCATATAAAAGTTTAAATTGCACCAAAAAAGTTTTAATAAAAAAAGATGTCCATTTGTGATAACATCTGTCTCCACCACTACATAACATATGGAATGAATAATTTTTGAATGTCTAATTTCTGTATGAATAAATCCTTGTTGGGAGGTGAGAAGCTGCTATAAGTTCGGAATAAATTGTGACCACCATACAAAAGTAGCATAGTATAACTTACGCTCAACGCATTCTAGGATTAGTTATCAGGCGGGGTGATAAGGGTCCTAATTTGACTGAGACGCAGCCACTATATAAATAGTGATAAACTGGTCACAATTAATCTAGCCAACATGATATCGGTAACCTTTGTTTTTAGGTTTAACTGTACTTATTATAAGACGCAACGTCGTTACTGTATTGTGTTATTATAAAAATATCTCTATATTTCTCAATGTTTTCTTGTATTTTAACTTATCCAGTATTTTAAATCATTTGTATATTTCATTAATTGACATTTAAAATAAATTGTTGACTTAGTAATTTGAAAGTGATGTAATAATATGTATAATCGACTACACACTATTCATAAAAAATTTTACAAATAATTATTACGAAGAAGTTATTTTAACTAATTATTATTAATTATAAATTTTGAGAAATAACTTATCAAACACAGTTCTAAAACATTATGAAAAAATTTGTAAAATTAGAACCGATGTAAAATTACATATAAATTTAACTAGCTGAATATTTTATTATTGTGGATATTTATTTTAGTTCGTTTATAACTAACAAGTATTGTAGCCATTTTGACGAAATATTATTGTTCGCAGAACAAAGCACGGCCGAGTATGCAGAGCTCGGTGGTGGACCTTTGTCCGGACGGTCGGCGGCAGACACGGAGGCGGCGCACGATCTCCTCTCGTTAGCCCATAGTCTACCTCCACTCCCACCCGCAGCCGTTGTCACCGTCTTGCAAACTCCCGACCAGACACCGATTTTACCGGTATATACATACACATTACAACCCACTAACATCTACATATTATCGGAAGAATCACCGGACACGGTATATCAAGCCGTACAGACAATACCCGCCGTACAAACAGTCCAGTATACGATTGATCAACCTGTTAACTTTGTAACATACGAACCACAACCTGTTATTGAACCGGTCGAAGAACACGTCAAGCCTCCAGCAAAGAAGGAAAAGCCATCGCCGCGTGAGTCTACATCGCAAAACAAGAGAAAACTGGCTAAGTATGACTGCCGCGAATGCGGAAAACGTTACGCTACGTCATCAAACTTATCGCGACACAAGCAAACACATCGCAGTCTTGATTCGGGCGCGGCTAAACGCTGCACTGAGTGCGGAAAGGTGTACGTATCAATGCCAGCACTTGCGATGCACATGCTGACACATCGCATGGGGCACGTCTGTAGCGTCTGCGGGAAGCAATTCTCCCGGCCTTGGCTGTTACGCGGGCATTTACGATCGCATACCGGCGAGAAGCCTTACAATTGCACAGCTTGCGGAAAATCATTCGCAGATCGGTCCAACCTGCGTGCACACCTTCAGACTCACTCCTCAGACAAGAAGTATGAGTGCACCCGATGTCACAAGACATTCGCGCTAAAAAGCTACCTGAATAAACACCAGGAGTCGGCATGCATTCACGTCGAAGAACAATAAGCCGCTCTCACAGATATATAAGAACAACGAACATTTTCTCTATGAACTTCTCTACACCTTTGTATATGAAACGAGCATATTTTTAGGGTAGAGGCTCACAATTTCGGCCATTGAGTCGGATGAATTATAAGCAATAATATGTACCTAAAGTCGTTATAACTCTTTCCATAATTTAAATTAAAAAAATAGAAATGTTAAAATGTATTTTTTCAATTATTAGTCCGGCATTAACGGAGGCAATCATGTCAATTTATGGCAAGAGCCTGCAATGTTACAGAGTAGGACAACGTTTACATAGTGACGTTTAGGTAAGTAAGCGTCGCACGTGTGGTGTGTGACGCAGTTAGATTGTAGTTACGGTGATACGTAGAGACTTAATGAAACCGTCGAGCTGTGGTACAAAGAGAGCAATAAAGTAACGAGCAAGTGATAGGCGCACGAGTAGCGTGCGACGCGTAGCAAGTAGCTTAGCGCGCGGCGTCCTGGGAGGACCAAACTGTTGCTCGGGCGCCGCCGCCCCGCTTTAGCATCGGCGTCTTAGTGCCCAAGCAGTACCGCGCCACGTCTTAACGTACATATACATTGATACGCGCACAATTTTGTTTTCTCAATGAAACTGACAAAGAAGATTTGCTTCCAAACTGATTTAATATCGAAGACATCAAATGGGGGTTTTCAAATGGGGTTACGCGATCTTATACAGATCTGCATCACTATAAGATTGATCGCGATAACCCCTCACTACTCACAGTCAAGTTCCTGTAAGCTTTAATATAGAACGTTTGATAGAGTGAGTGACTTTACCCATTCCCAGAGGAACACATTCTTGAGTAGAATCAAGTGGCTCTTTGGTTTTAATGGTTCTATACACAGAAAGTGATTTCGTACTTCATCCGTAAATTAATATGAACTCTCAAATTTAGAGAACCACACAGATTATACTAAGCATATTCATAAGCATTCAGACAAGGACACATATTTATACAGTAAGTATAGTAATAACACACAGGTATTTCTTAGTGTGCGTATAACCCCACAACGTAGGGCTGGTTAAAATCTCTGATAAGCTTTTTGGAAAACTTTAATTCTATCCTAATATGACAGAACTCTATTTTTAGATTGCATGATGCAATTTTGTCAATCGAGCTGTTCTTAGGAATACCACAACATGTTTTGGAACCAAACTGTTCTCTCACAGCTCTAGCTTCAACCAACTCTTCAGTCGCTTTATTGCCCGGAATTATCACATATCGTGAACCACATCGCAAGTTTAGCCTATTCTACTTTCCCAGATTATTGAACATTGCAATAGACCAACTAGCAGTTTAGAATCAAGAGAGTCTGTAGCCAGTTTCAATAGAGCGGTTTGACTACTCGCGTAAATACACATTATGTAGTCAACTTAAGTTTCGCAGACTGATATCAGCATTCTACAGTATGGCATATACTTCTTTAAAGTAAACGAAGTAAAGTTGTCAAGTTTACTGAGGTCATTCATTTAAGGTTGCTTTCCATGTACCCCGTGGTCCACACTTTGACCAATTAAGCAAGTTTTAACATAGCTTCTATAGCAGTTCCAGGGGCTTGGCATAGTTCCAATTACTAATGTAAATACTATTCTTTGTACTGAAGTTAAACAAGGTCTAACATTTTACTGATCTGGTATACATGAGCACACAGGGGTATTTTATTACTGTTCTTATTATTACGATGTAGAGCTATAGAGATGGCTTAAGATTAATTCCAGTTCATGCACAGTCGATCATAAACGCTTATAATTTTGCCTTTTTTACTTTCAGATATAATTAAGTTTGTTCTTGACGTAGAAGTCTTCACTGAACTTACTAAGACCTACCCTTGGCCACCTTAATTTCATTGTTATAGTTTCTTAAAGATTCTCGATAAACTTCCCATTCTGTAATATTTTGGGTTTTATTAAAAAGTTGTCGGATTTCTTTCAAAGTTTCTTAAATATAGAGTTCCACAAAGGGGCTCGTTTGATAAAAATCGTTTGTCGTTTAGGGTAGCCTCCAATCATAACTGTTATCTCAAGATCATTAGGTGACATCTCAAGATTTTTAATTATGTTGATGCTTCTAGTGTCCATTTCCATTTTAATACCAAATAAAATCATTGTAGCTTTCATATGACTTATTCCTAGGATACCTATATACGTAATATTTTGATTCTCTAATGAGACTAGAATGTGTCTTATGGTTCGGTGTTAATTTTCTTCCCATAATCGTTGTTACACAAGCTCCTCGGGTATGTTGTTTTTCTCTCCACGTAAGTAAACTGAGCACGCTAGTATCCTCGAACCCTGCCACCCGTCAAAATTAACATACCCTGCAACCATGTCTAGATTAACAGACAATGCCATTATGTCATTAGTACAGAACTGTTAGAGGTGGTAAGCAATGCATTTTTTACATTAGCTAAAATCTATATAGCCAATAATCACGTTACTTGATGGAAGATATGAATCTTGTTTCACTGTGATTTGGAGAAATTAAATTAAATTAAATGTTAACCTCTATTACTGGCGGATTTGCCCTAAGGCCCAGGAGGCCCGAGCCTAGGGCGGCCAGATATTAGAAGCAGCCAATCGTGACAAAAAATTCACTGATGATAACAAGAAACGGAAAAGTAAAGAAAAGGGGTGGCTGGTATTTACTACATGGCCTGGGACCTAGGGCGGCCAAGACTGCAAATCCGACACTGACCTCTACTCCCTCTACTGCCGGTTATACAGATTAAGTGATCTTGTAAATAAATATATATATATATATTCAAATTTTAATTAGATATTTATTGTTTGTAAAGTTAGAACAAACAAAGCGCGTGGCGTGGCACTTGCTGAGGGGAACGTGGAGTTCGCTATCTTTTCGCAGTATACTTTAAGCTCGTTGGCAATAAGCGGACATAATATATATTATGTCGGCTTTCGAACACGACTCCTCTGTTGCTATGTAGAAACTCGACCTTTATCCTCCTATTACCAATGTTGTTGTTACGCGCCTATATGAATTTAGGCATCGAAATAGAATTATGGGTATGTCTATATAATAATTATTAAGTAGTTCATAATATTAATATAATAAGTAATTCACACAGTATTTAAATTTATGTAAATCTTTGCATAAATTAGTTATGAAGTAAGGTCGTAAATAGCTTAACTACACTCATAACCATATTTATAGATCTCAAAATTATTCGACTTTTGGTGATATTTATTTATTTAATGTTGTTTTTTTTTTAATAATATTTTTACATGTAAATCTTTTTGTTGTTTTTATTATTTATTTAATAATCTAAGAATTGTTTGGTATGATAAGGTTTCTATAGGGACAGGTTTCATGAACGAAAAAAAAAAATAAGATTGTATTTTTATATATGAAGTATTTGTAAGTGAATATATTCAATATTTCACTGCGTATTTCATTAGTTGTAATGACGTACCATGATAGGATTTTGAGGTATTATTAAATTTATGTGATTTTTATATGATAGAATAGTTTATTCGATAGGTGGCTTTCGGCGAAGTAAATATTCCAAAATTCCAAGAGAATACGTTCCGATCTCTAAATATACCTAATAATATTTTAAATTTTAAATTACTTTAAGATAGATAATAAATAATCAAGAATACTATAATAATAATAGGTTAATAGTTGTATAAGTGAAAATCTGTCTACGAAGACAAAACGATACATGTGGTGGTGTGACATTGGCAAAACATTAATTATATTTATCAATATTAGTTTTGTTATAAGCAGTTTGTAAAGGCGGCATAATCTAATCTTACAAATAAACACGTATTCGAACTTACTGTCGTTGTCATACTGCCTCATGTAGAACAAAATTAATACAAAGTACGATAAATCAACGAACTGTAGTGAATTTCATAAATTTATTCTCGTAAATCGACATTAAATAAAAAAAAACATATATTATATTAAGTATTTTGAAAATAGCATTATAAATATAAAACAACGTTTCGCTCAACGTATGAGATTCAGGTCGTAGGCTCGTTAGCAGTAATGTAAGTAGGCCTAAGCTGACAAAGTATATCACTCGTACTTTAATATATTGAACAAACTTGCACCGGCTGCTTCACTTCTTCTTAACTATACTTCTTGTTAGCATTAATTATAACAATATTACATTACGCTTATTCCAAATATCAATTGAGAATCTAAATCATTTTCTGACTTTAATAATAACTATTACTCTATACAAATTATAATTATCTATTTCAAGAATTTTTACTCCTCGAAATTGAGATATAAATTTCAATATAACGGCATTACACTAATTCATAACAGACAAACACTAACAATACTTATTTGAGTAGTGTAGATTCATAATAAAACGTAAGTTATTTAACGCGTTTGTCTATTTTAACTACTTAAAAATGTTTACTCCTCGAAATTGAGATTTGAATTTTAATATAACGGCATTATACTAATTCATAGAAGACAAACACTAACATTACTCATTTGAGTATTGTAAATTCATAATAAAACGTAAGTTATTTAGCGCGTTTGTCTATTTTAACTACTTAAAAATGCTTACTCCTCGAAATTGAGATTTGAATTTTAATATAACGGTATTATACTAATTCATACAAGACAAACACTAACATTACTCATTTGAGTATTGTAAATTCATAATAAAACGTAAGTTATTTAGCGCGTTTGTCTATTTTAACTACTTAAAAATGCTTACTCCTCGAAATTGAGATTTGAATTTTAATATAACGGTATTATACTAATTCATAGAAGACAAACACTAACATTACTCATTTGAGTATTGTAAATTCATAATAAAACGTAAGTTATTTAGCGCCTTTGTCTATTTTAACTACTTAAAAATGCTTACTCCTCGAAATTGAGATTTGAATTTTAATATAACGGTATTATACTAATTCATAGAAGACAAACACTAACATTACTCATTTGAGTATTGTAAATTCATAATAAAACGTAAGTTATTTAACGCTAAACTCTAACCAAAACAAATTGGATCGTTGCGATCATAAACAAGTTTTTAGAACATTAAATTGAAACGCGTCCGGATAACGTAACCATCGACCCGGATTGGAGTGTTTCAACACACCAAAGATATGGGAAATAGAAATTGCAAACAGTAAAGCATTATGCGGGCAGACGCTAGCCCTTGAATAATAATAAAATATGAATTATCTATAACGTAATTGAATAAGATTCAGATTCGAAATCAGTCAGCGACATCTTAGCTTCTATATTAGCAAAAAGTTCATGTGATATATTTTGTACGATACAATAGTTTGTAGATTAGTCTTATATTAACTATACTATACGTATATTCGTAAGTTTCTCTATAGTTACGTACTTATTTGTTATAGCACCGTCAATTTATAATCATTTTCGTCAATTTCTTACAAACGTAAATTATCGTGAGTACGTATACGATATGCTCTTTCAGTTGTTGTTTTAACTGATGCAATAAGGAACTCTTGACAGTTAATGAATAATAACTCATATAATGTGTAATAATAAAATATAATTTCGAAGCTTTATTACGGTACTTGACTTCAGTAAATATGCTTATTCAAATAGACGAAATAATATTTCCAACCAGACAACAAAGCGCGTTTGAAATAATATCTGTTCACACTAAAGCCTGTTCCAGAGTGCAGACGGGTTGCGGGTTGCTAATAGAGATGAAAAGGAACTAAACATACGCTTATTGGATTTCTGAATAAAAGCATTACGCAATATTCAGTATTTAAGAGATAAGCTATTATCGACTAAGCAATGTCTTCCAAAAATCACTTATTATATAAAAAAAAACTCTTACTAAATGTATTGGGCAATATTTAAATTATTCACGGCGTTAAAACTTGTTTTTATCAATGCAAACTTTTATTTGCATATATACTATAGCTATTTTACATTCTTGGATTATAATTCTAAGAGTATGTATAACCATTTTTTTTTTGAACTAGCTACACTGTTAATCTAGTAAAAAGCCTCTACAGTTTCACCGGACTACAATGTATAACCCTCAACAGTATAAAATAATACATTAACTCATTATTTTAGTTTAACTGGTAGTTTATTAAAACAAAAAAAAAACTTTTCTAATTTAATATATATTCAAATAGTGTTAACACAGTGAATTATTATGCTAAATATTAAGTTGACGAATTCAAACAATCGCCTTATAACGTACATATTCAATGGTAATTAGTGGATAAAGAAAAAATAAACAATTGATACAAAAGCACCAGACACCAAATGAAGGTAACAAATTGTAAGAACTATCATCGATTATGATAAATATATTATAATTTAACAATTATATAATTGTTTTACCCATATTGGCGTCATTATATAGAAACGCGTACAAATTAACACACTTGACGAAATTACTTTACCAATGTTATATTTTTTTTTAAAACACCTCAATGTTACAAACACACTTGGCAGTATTTAATATACTATAAATATACACCAATTTTAACTATCGATGATGAGCCGAGTTATCATAACTTCGACCATGTTTGAGACACTATTTACATCTACTTATATACCAAAAACATTTTCCAAATCACAACTACAATTAATACATAGGTACACATGCCACATACATATGTCATCACATAATCACAGTATTGGATAAATTCAGCACTTAAAGATTACACGGTTACTTATCAACATAGTATAATTTTTAAATCGCCGTAGTGTACCTTCGAGACTTTAAACTGCAAAACTAAATAAAACAATACGATACCATTTATACCTTTTTAATTAGCATATTTTGTTTTTACAAGGTTTTATTTAGACTACAACATTTGTCAGTTTGTTTAGGCCAAATCTTGCAAAGGGAATTGGAACCAGTTTCTTTAGACTCACGACTTTGCAATTTTGCACCTTTGTTCGGTCCCGACGACAATACACGGAATATGAAATAAAAACAAAATGGCGAATTTCAAAATGGCCGCCGTTTAAACATTGAACAACAAGATCCGATTAAGCGTGTTGTGTCAAACCAAAAACTATGATTCACCCCAGCCTGGGCATTTGCGTCAAAGCGTTTTAGACTAGTATACTTATCCTTTTTTAGTGTTTTCTTTTTCATCAGTCAAAGAAAATCTCGTCATACAAAACTCACTGTCTGCTGTACGTAAATTATTTAAATATATGAAATCTTCTAAGATATTTATGAAAATTATATGCTATAATATACCACTTCTGATCTACATGCAATGCCCAAAGTAACTAAAAAAAGACCACGTTGCCCTTTATAACTAACATAACTCACTATTTTAATAATATGTAAAAGATATACATGGAGTTTTTGGCGGGATCTTAGTCTGTCATGTACTGGTTTTTATATTTTATTCATAATCTTGTGTTATTAGACTCTATATTTTGTAATATTGGTGGTGTTTTACGTAATATAGTTCGGTTATTATGTACAAGTGAAGTGGATGGGAAATAATATCACGGAGCATGCATTCTGAGATGCCACCAAAATTCCATGGAAAGTTCTAACAAGGAAACCACCATCTTGTTAGAACATTATAATTATCACAAGACATTTACATGAAACAAAACATTGACACTGGCAAGTGCTTCTGCGCTGCCAAAACAAGAAAAAGAAAAAGAAGAAAAGATATACATGTTTGCTTTATATAATCTATAGGAGATAGATACATATACCACCACAGACTATTCTGTAAGCCTTTTTAAGATATACAATTCCATAGTATATACAATATTTCGTGTACCGCCTAAAGTTTAGCGTGCGTTAGCAATGTAAACCGCCGGAAAACTGTTTTTTACGACTTGATTACAAGACATCGTCTTTTCTACAATTTCAATCATCATAATATGCATGCCTTTGAATTAAAACAAAAAAACATGACTAGATACCGCGTCGCCTTAAGACAGGTATCATCTATGCGACGAACCGAAGAAAACCTAGTGTGCATAAAGGCCTCATTGTACCACTCACGTCAGCTGTATTTGCATGCCGTTTAGGGATACCAGCATAAAATAAATTCCATTTAAAATTGAGGATTTTCATTTTAATATAATTTTTTTTAAGTGTAACTTCAGGGAGAGTGGAGACGTCATTCCCTTACGAATTACGAATATAGCGGTGTAGCTCCATGACTCTAGAATGTCATCATAACGCAGATTGGCTTAATCGTGGTAATCTATTTGATTAATACACGAAGACTCTTATGTGACTATAAACTATTTCTCGAAATACAATTCACTCTTATTCACGTATTGCGAATGTTATTATTGCGTTCTCCGAAGCAAACTAAACTCTTACAATGGTATGTTAAGCAGTATGCGTCACGGAAGTCGCATTATGATAAAACTGAAAAATTACGACAGGAATCCTACGATACCTGAATAAAAACACTTCGAGTGTGTTATGGCCATTATATTTATCTTGATGAATAGTTGGTTACTAGATAAATATATCCCAATTACTCATAATAGACTGCAGAGATAGAAGCAAATCCACTATTATGAAATTTGCATACACGTTGTCAGGGGTACAGAAAAGGGAATAGTTTTCATCCTGAACAATGTACTGTTCTCGAGGGATAGATTATGTATGTTTAAAAAATTAAAATCCCTCCAATTATGATTGTTTCCGGGACACGATCATCGAGAGGTCAGAACAATAACTAAAACGAAAAATATGAATTGTCTTAGCGCCATACTTATATCTCTTTCTAGTACATGACTCTAATTTAATTTGATATAGAAGTAATTCTTCATGCAACTAAATAATAATGCTACTAGTTGCGTTTCGTTATCACAAAATTCTTGTTTGTTACTTTATTCTACTAATATTTATATCCAGATGTATACTTATTACTTGGTATTCTATTTACTTTAATAATACTTGTAGTTTACATACGCTCAAATAGGATGATACATGTTAATATCGAAGCATTTTAATACGATATCTAATATATTTTAGGTACTAACTAAACCTACTTAGGCAAGCACCAGGCTTCAGTGCGATGCAACATATGTGTACATTAATCGATCTATCTCCTTAATCAATCCAGTTCCCATTTTAAAAGTTCTCGTATATTTTGTGTGCATTTTAAACTACGTTATGATATAAAACAGAATTTAAAAACGATTGGTCAAGTTACAGAGCAATTGATTTTTCTGTATAAATCACCAAATTTCATATTTCATGGTAAATTTGCTCAATGGTAAAACTAATTCCAAAAAATCTGAATTTCAAATATGACTGTTTTTTACACGCATATAACTTGACAAATAAACATTATAGGAAAAAAACGAACCGTGCATTCACATTAATATCTACTAGAAATCCAATTAGACTAAATACGAACGAATTTCAAAACCTCACCTTTTTTTCGTCGTCGACTATACGTGAAATGCCCCTTCTGTCAACTTAGTCCTGGCCCTGACAAACTTAACGAAATTCATCTCGACGGTTTATTTTAAGGCATGATAGAGTTCTTGAGACCACTTTCCGGATTCAACATAAAACTTTAATCAGACTCATGTGCTTGTAATTTCAAATGTTATATTTATGTATAGTTCAATAGAATAATAATAATATTAAACAATAATCAGTGGGAAATGTAAAGCAATTATAATGGCAACACTGTAAAATAATGGCGTATTCAGGTTAATAAAATAATTATTATTATTTAAATGAATTTTCGTAACTTCTACTTATGGAATCATAATAAATATTAATGTAACTAACTTTTTTGACATAATAATTTTTTTGTTAGTAGCTATTTTATTTTTCAGTTATAATTGAGAGACCAAAAATACATCAACATTCTATAAAGCGCTAAGCGTACTGATAGCAGTACGGCACGAGCAATGCAGTTTTATAAATTATCTGATACGGCACGGGCTTGATATGCTGGACTAAGAATCTATTCCTATATACAAGCAAAGATGTATCGATTATAAATCTTATTAAAAGATACTTTGGTATATTACAAAACGTATGCAAATATATAGGCGTACGGATATTCTTATATAATATTTATCGCTAAGAATGATAGGCAATAAGATATTCCTCTAAAGTAAACTTCAAAATGGCTGCCGATGTTTGATCGAACGTTACGTTGGTAACAGCTAGTTTTAAACCATATGATAATTCTAATAGATAAGGTAGTCAACTTTTCATTATTTAAAAGTGACTTCAATAGATTACTCACCGCATGCGATATGCTTTCAGAAAATGAAAGTTAGATATGTACTATGTAGGCACTTTAATAACTAAATTTATATAAGGGAATACAGAAAATAGTGAAATATGAACGAAATAATTGTACAAAAATAAATCGATTAAAAATAAATGTTTACTGGAAAATTCTAATTTGTTACACGTCAGTCAAGATAATAGTATATATATATATATATACATATATATAATTTTTCTACTTTTATTACGTGATAGACATACACTTCAAATTACTATGATTCGTATTAAAAATAATATAAGTAATTGATGGAAAAGAAAAACTGTTAACAACAAATTTTTAAGTGTAGCAAAATTATATTTAAATCTATTTGAAGTGAAAATTTCCCAAAAAATATTTATAGAATATATACATACATTTTATGGAATTTTATGTTATTACGATGGCAACATTTAGGATAAGTTTTGTGACACTGACAGCGTTACCAGAAAGCTTGATACTTCACTATTTATTATAAAATAAAGTCGTCTGAAAGACTGTATTTGCGCGATAACGGAACGAAACAGATTGTAATGCGGTCTTTACCAACAGATAGAGTAATAATACATGAGGAAGGTTTAGGTATATAATTTGTCAAGGTTATAAGGTTTTAGCTTTTAAGGATAGCTTACTATACCCATCTATCTTCTAAAAACCTGATCACATACAATAAGGTAATTGGAAGGCTATTTAGACGTATACAGTCTAAATTGAATACATTAGTCACCTTTAGCATTTCATGAATATAAGTATATATTTTTTATTATCAGGGCAGGACAACCTCCGCCGGGCACTTTAGTACATAATAAAATACAATATTATAATTAACAAAAAGTTAATACTTGTAATTTTCTATATAGATTACGCAATATCATATTGCTTATAATAAATATTCTTGTATTAAATTTTTAAATAATTAAAAAAAAAAACTATTAATAGTTACCTTAAAGCAATACGTGTTGTACAATTAAATAGAATTAATAATAAACTAGATGGAATCTCTATCGGTCGCTGGCTATCCGCTCAGGGCTTCACTCGCGTGAAGTATAAGGTTTGTGTGGTTTTTATTTTTTTCTTTTGAATTACCTATGCTGGTTATTATTAGTCAATTTAAATTGAGAAATTTGTTTTACCCACACAAACATAAAGGGCAAATTAAATGATTAATAAAAAAGTATTTATTAAAAAAAAAACTTAAATTAAATAAAACTACATTTACTTATAATTAAATATAACTATAGTTTATTAAGTATGTGAATTTTCGTCTCATATGGTATATCAAAAAAGAAATCACAATACTCTTTGTAATGATATATATATATTATTGGCGTTACAATGCAATTGTATTGTGTGATATTTACGACTACCTACCTACTACAAATAATCAGTATTTGAACTCAATATCAGTATTAAAAATCAATCGCGTAGGTTTAAGACATACGAATAATTATTATGTATAATTTATTTTTGACAAACTACACATGCCATAGTTCAGGGGTGGCCAGCAAGACAACGACGAACGATGTAGTACGCGAAGTTCAGGTTACACCACTACATGCCAAGTAGTGCAGTAATTTACAATTCTAATTAATTGATTTATGTAGCAAATATATTTCCCCCTTATTTCGTTTTTCTTATTTCGGATCTGTATACTTGTATCAATCAATTATTTCATACTCGAAGTTAAAGAAAATTAACAAATTCTGAGTAGTTTATTCATTGAAGGATCTATTATATAGTTTATCAAGATACCTATACATATAATTATAACTTCCTGGTTAGGGATACGCAGACTATGTCATCTCGTTTATGACAATGTAATAAAATAAATTCTGATTAGGCTTATGTCTATAGCTAATATGAGCTAACATTGCCAATTGTTTTAAAATGCATCTCACTTATCTTGAACTTAGTCAAACTTCAGGATGGTTTATATCATACTGTAACACATTATGCATGCATTACATGTAATTGACACCTCTCTTCGCATCTTAGATTAGGGCTAAAAAAAAAAACAAATCACTCTCAATATATTTTAAAGAATAAAAGTATATTTTACATATACAAATGTTGACCACCCCTGGTATACATCATTATTTCTATGCAGTTTACCACAACAATGAATACTACACGTAGCTTTTCTACTATTATGTAAACATCTGTAGTGTTATTTGTAGTCACATTTGAAAATGCCACGAATGTCGTAGATTTTCAAAGCGTATATACGTTATTCATACATCGGAATTTCTTTTCAATCGTCAAGGAAACGCAATTCCCCGCAAACTCAAGTACGTTATATGCTTTTGGTATTTTATTAAAAACGACTTCATTTATAACGAGTTATAATGAATTTTGATTACATTCGCAACTATTTAGTTACATTTAATACGAAGTGTGTTTTTATAAATATTTTTTACTGTTAATTTAATTTGCACAGATCGTATTGATTTTTTTTTTAATATATATATATTTAAAATATATATTTAACATTGAAGAAATATTTTATATTGTCAATTAATAAAAAATTTTACTTCGTTCAATTATTTAAAAATAAACGTTAATTTATATAATATATACATATGTATTTTCATAACAACGAAAAATCGAAATTATTACAAATTAGATATATATACAGAGTATATAACTACTTATAAACCAGTGTACCCCAATTTGTGGCCATTTTCAATTACATCGATTCTATATTTACAAAATAAATGACATATATAATAAAAATATCATATTAGAATGTAACAGAATATAAGTAGAAATTGATCTTTACGTAGAATTCATATAATTGTAACTGTACTTACAGTTTAAATATTTACAAAAGCGAATGAATTTAAAAAATCATTTAAATGCTCGGTATCCCGGAGTTTATTTATCGCGTGAAAGTTTATTGGAAATTGTATTATTTCCACCGGTAAATTGAACCAAGGAACCGGTAGCCGGTTCATACTTTTTTTTTTTTTGTTATAAAGTCTCTGTAGCGAGTGTAGTTTTAATTGGTTCCGTAGCTTTACATTTATTTAAGTATTTATAAATATAGTTGTAAACATTACGAATAATAATTATTTAAAAATACATGTTATTGAGATTAAGGAATGTTACGTAGCGTTTGATAAAATATGCAATCTAAAGAAAAAAAATTAAATTTAAGTCTTTCTATTGCATTACCGTTGTGTATTCGGTAATAAAAAACAAACATTGCTTTCTTGATTACACATTGATCTTCAGTCGAAACATATCGAGTATAATAATTAAGCGAGTGGCAAAGTAAAATAAACAAATGAAAACTGTAATAAATAGAAGTTTTAATAAACTTGTTATGCTGTTAGATTTGGTATAAATAACCGTTGAATATTTATGCATTTTGATGTTCCGTTGTTAAGGGAAAGAATTTAATAAACTTGCAATTATGTGAAGTTTTTACAATGAGTACTATCGTTCAGCATTAACTTACACTTTTGATCCGAGTTCCTAAACCAAGCTGACACTGTCATCATATATATACTTATAAATAATAAAAGAATTATGACTTGATTGTTTCGAGTGTAGAGACGTTGTTTAGTTCGCTTATTGATTAAGATATCTTTGTTTATATTCATAAGCATAAAATAACTTCGAATAGATTTCGAACACTATAAATAGTCCAAAGTGTAACAGCGATTAATGTATTGCTTCATTTACATTATTACATAATAGATACTTATTGTAACTTTTTCGAGTAATAAAAATGTAGTGCGTACATGATGTGGTTTTTATTTCTTTACTAGATCTAACCCGCGACTTCGCCTGCGTCGTCTCTTATCTTAATAATATATCTTATGCGCAGAGGAAAAACATAGACACTACACCGCTCGATACACTTCTCCACGACAAGAAAATAAATATTCGAACGCGTAGACTTAGTACACATAAAAATCGTAGTTTCTCAAATATTTAATACCTTTATATCAATGTTGTCATTTAACAAAAGAGATCCTAGCTTAGGGCCAAATGTCTAAGAAGTAGTAGGTACACCATAATCATATTTTGGCGGGATCTTAGTCTGTCATGTAGTGGTTTTTACATTTTATTCATAATTTTGTGTTATTAGACTCTATATTTTGTAATATTGGTGGTGTTTTACGTTATATAGTTCGGTTATTATGCACAAGTGAAGGGGATGGGAAATAATACCACGGAGCATTCATTCTGAGATGCCACCAAAACTCCATGGAAAGTTCTAACAAGGAAGCCACCATCTTGTTATAACATTATAATTATCACAAGACAATAACTTGGCAAAATCTTGTTACTTGACGCTGGTTAGTGCACAAACCGTGACGGAGTCAAAATAATAAAGAAGAAGAAGGTACACCATAAGAAAATGATTGAAATATAGCCAATAGTTATGTAATAGATATGTGTACTACGGGAAGCCTCTCTGTGATTTTATTTATGATTATTACTAATTTATTAATTTTCTCGAAAAACATTGAGTTTGCCAAGAATTTTGCTGTCACCGGTTATCATTTCGTTTCTTTGTATTTCAAATCAGAATTTATTTTCAAAGTAAAAGCAGATGATATAATACAGAATCGAATCAATATCGTATCTAGGTAAATTGTCAAGCGGCCCGCCCGCACGCAACGGTCGGTCGTGTCCAATAATTAAATGCTGTGATGCACCATGCGAGACTACCGTCGGGGCTCTGGCGACCGGGCAAATCTTAATAATTGTAATTGATTGAAGAGCACTACCCTACAGTAACTATGAAATAAAATATCTACTAACATCTAAATAATGTATAAAAATGTATTGCTGTCCGTTTGTCTCGCTAAAACTTGAGAATGGCTGGACCGATTTGGCTAATTTTAATCTTGAAATATTTCTCGAATTTCAAGGAAGGTTTAAACTGTGACCAACATTATTAATAAGTAAAGAATAATCCTAAAAAAAAACAATTTAATTTCAAAAATTCAAAACGTTCCTAGCTATGTAACATTGAATATCTTCTGTCATTTTAGAAATAAAAAATTGTTATTCGTTCGTCAAATATTTATGAAGTGCGTTCAGAAATTTATCTGTTTCATAACTGTAGTATGAGGTACTCCGATCTATTTGGTCTGTTTTGTTGGAATACAAAACAATTCTATTTCAAAAATAAAAATAGTACATGGCTTTAAATCGATTAAGTGCATAACTGCCTTGCATTTTTTATATGTAATAAAAATGTTGTATTAAGTTTTGACCATATTTTACAGAAATAATGTAAGTGATACGAAGTTCACCGAGTCATCTAGTAACTTATAAAATAGGAATTAAAATCGATTCCCTAACGTTTTAGTTTGAATGAAATCGTGTAGCGAATAAATAACTTGTTTTTTAAGCGACAGATAAAAAAATGTATAAACTGATGCTCATTATTATTAAGATAGCTAATGTAGGTTTAAATCTGATAGTATTTACGATAAACCAATCCATTGAAAATATAATAGTATGATATTTTTAAACAATTTCATTACATTTTAGTATTTGCGCATTACCAGAAGAGAAAAAACTATATACAGAGTAAGATTATTGTAACAACAAGCTCTAACGCTAATACGTACCTAGGGCTTAATATTCTAGAACATTTCTTATTTACTTTCGAGCAAACGAGAGTCTGATTCGTTCAAGGAGGACCTTGGGATCGTTTTAAGGTGAATTATGTGTCTTATTATTATGGTTTAAAAAACTGATTTAGATAATTGCTATATGACAGTAATTATATCGTTCTGTTATATTTTCAAAAATCGTTATTTATAATCTATCGTTAATTATTCTGCTATTTAATAATTTTAAGTTTTATCCTTTTATAATTTGTATGAATAATAAGATAGTGAAATTAATCAGGACTTTCTGTCTGTCTGTATGTTCGCGATAAACTCTAAAACTACTAAACGGGTTGTAATCCGATCTTCACAAATAGATAGAGTAATTCACGGGGAAGGTTTAAGTATATAATTTGTCAAGGTTTTTCTGTAAATTAGTTGAAATATAACGATAATTGTTGAAAGAATCAGAAAAAGTCAAGCCGCCTTAAGCGTTTCATGCACATAAGTATATATTATCAGGGCAGGCAACGTCCTGCGGGCCTGCTAGTAAATAATAAGTAAAAGAGAATTTAACTTTAAAATATAAAACGTTCCTGGCTATAAAACATTTGATGTATTTCGTCAATTTAGAAATAAAAAATTGATCACCACCGTCCATAGACACTAACAACACCAGGGGAGTCGCAAGTGCGTTGCCGGCCTTTTAATATATGTGGCCTTTTAATCTGGTTTCTTTGGTCTGTTTTGTTGGAACACAAAACAGTTCTGTTTCAGAAATAAAAATGTTACCCGATAAAGCTTTAAATTGATTAAGTGCATAAATGTGTTACAATTATAATGTAAATAAAAATTTTGTATCAAATTTTGACAACATATTACACAAATATATGTAAATGACACGAAGTTCATCGAAACGTCTATTAAAATATAAATATATATATTTCAAATTTCGCTCGTGATATTATACGATTGGGGTACAACATTTTATTAATATATATTTTAAGTAAGACGAGGCCAGATCAGACAGAAATTTAATTAGTCTGACGGAAACCAATCTGCGTGACTTTAATCATAACTGACAGGGAAACTAGTAGGCACTTGTCTGGACTAGGCAATTAACTTCAAATGTACGATACGAATTTGTAAATAATCCCATTTTAATATATCCGAACCATAAATCATTTATATTAGCATCTGATATTAGTTTCATAATACCGATATAAATATATTAAGACTGTATATCAGTTAAAAAGTAAGGAACGATACCAATTTTTAAATACAATTTCATACCTCTATATCACCACGGGGTGTGAATTAAACCACGATAAATCAACCCAACATTGTTGCAAGATAAAATTCAAATATTACTCAACATTCATTTCCAGACAACCTTTTTATCAACCTTTTTATTATTTTTATTATCGAGATTATTTAACAAATTCATCATAAAGTATTATTAAATCGGCAACAAACTTTATAATTCAACGCTCTTTTTAAAAGCGTCCGTCCGTTTAAAAATAAAGTCGCAACGAAGTTCATTTTCTGCATGAAAGACTAGGAAAATATATTATTGAAAATCTCTGCACACAAAATAAACACCGTGTTAAATCGTGCACCGCACTGTGTATTTAATTAATTAAAATGTTCCTTTGGACATCCGCTTTCGATTACGTTCCTTTTTTCATTTTTTATATTTTACCATTGCACTCGATGCTTTTATTCCGAAATAGGACTTTTATGTTTACAACGATTTAAACCGTGTTTTTATTTCAATATTTACTCTCTGCAAACTTTCCTGTTATAGATTTATGATGCCATTTTGTGTTTATTTCTAGAATTTTATTTTTACTAATGCAAAAATTATTCTTGTTAGAATATTAGTATTCTTGTTGTTGTCAGTGTTATTTGGAAAGTGTATTCGTATGCCCAAGTGTTTTATTTTATAATTAAATCGATACATGTCTTAAGAATTATTAATTAAAAATGTTTGTCACTTATATATTAATCGGGCATTATGGACAATGTTCAAGTATACAGTTCTATTATTAAATAATTTATGTATAATTTAAACATTATTATTTAAATAGAAACAATTACCTAAATAGGATATATACATATTTAAAATATCGTACCAATGTATAAAATATGGGTATAATCGATAAAAATCATAGAAATTGCTTGCGCGATAGTTTTCGTAACACTTATGTTTTTGTTTTTTTTTTTGTATTCATTACTTTTCTTATGATAACCTAAAGAGAGTAGTAGCGTGGTCGAATCTAGTCGAACTGTAAACATCGCTGCAACGATCTGTTTATTCTTCCTAGCTGTTCTGTAATCACTTCTTCTCAGCTGCACCGTTTATGTCGTTTATATTGTGATTCAACTCATATTTGTATACGCTAATTCAAAAATATTGCGATACGATTTCTATTCAATAGAAATTTATTTGATTTAGTATGCTATTTTACTGGTGAGCCTTCAAGATCGTAAACGAAAAAAAAAATGTTATCTCGAGTTAGCGTCTCAAATGTTCCCGACTTAAGCAATAAAAATGTATGTAAGTATTTGCGAGTGGAGCGGCACGTCGCGTGCTTTACGAGGTCGGTTCGTATCCACCGGTTGATCGTATGTGGGGTTCGGCTTCTATTTCGTCAAGTGTCGGTCCAAGTTGTCGCGGCAGGCAAAGTTTGTACGGCGTGATGCGGGCAGATCCACCCACTGCCCCCATCGATCGAAGCGGCGGCGCGCGCACCACCCTGACACCAATATATACCGTGAGCCTCGTACCCTACACTCACTATTGCAAGAGGACGCGTGCGATCACCCGCAAAGCCGCTCGCCAGGGGCGCCGCTCTTTCTCTTTTCTCTCTTTTTCTCTGTTCGTCTGTCTATTGCTGATGCGGCCGCGCTGAGGCTGATGCGGGCGCCGCCATGCCGCGCTGCCTCATGGCCAAGAAGTGGAGGGCAGCCCCGGCGGCAGAGCTGCTCGACGAGTCCGACGAGGAGATCGACGTGGTCGGTGAAGGGCGCGGCCGCAGTCCTGCGCCTGCCGCAACAGCACCGGGCCCTTCACCTCGAGACCCCGAGCCCACGCTTCTGTACAACGGTAAGTTGGTAATTTTTTCCATCACCATCACACCTTGGTCGAAGCCCTAAAATGGTCGCCACAACCGAGATTCCACCGACGTCCAAAGATCCGACGAGCAAATCATAATCATCACAGGATATGTTACTTTACCGATCCAAGTTAATGTTTATTTACATAATTCAACATAATTTTTACCTTTGCAGTCACGCGAGTTCCACATGTGCGAATTCAATATGACGAGTGATTATCGCTGTGCGCATGCGACATTTAATAAAAAAATTATATATTATAAGTTCAAAAAAAATAGATATAAGATATTGGAAAAACGCTGTCATATAACACATCGGACACTAAGACAACGAAATATTAAGAAACTCCAATCACAATATTTGCACATACGATTAATGAAAATATACAAAATCTTATTAAGGACGGTGTACGAAAGTTTCAAACCATCTATACCATATACAATACAATAACCGACCACGAACCGTTTAAAGAATCGGTAGCCCTGAAGAAGAAATACGCAACCTAGATATTATAAGTGCGTACCCCGAAACATGATCAAGGAATATGACAGACAAGCAACAGTTCAGTCGCCTACATAAGCAATGCGGTTGCCATTCATGGCACTTTGCCAACAAAACTCTCCGAACCGCAACTACGCCTCCCCGTGTTCAGTGCACGAACAAAAACACCGACACACTCGTATCTCGCGACGTTCTCTTTAATCTCAAAGTTTCGCTGGGAATGACAGGCAAGAAAGTATAATGATTGATGTGGAATAAATTCCCGAACATACAAAGTCGAAAACATTATATATCATAAAAGACTATAATATACACGAAATGGAATGAACTGACGAGTTTTTTACAAACTACTGTCCTGAGATCGCACTTCATTTAACTATGTACCTCAAGAAACAATAATTCATCACAAAAAAAAGAGGAGCTATTTTCGTTTTCATCATAAACTTATATCTAAAGAAAAACTCCATCTTTTAAAGAGTAATCAAAAAGCGTAGAATACAATTTTTGTTTATCCTTGCAAATACCTTTTTAGATACTAAACATTCATTAATGCTCTCAGATAAACTCGTAGTTTTCATTTAATTCGGCTTTGGCTCGACCCTGTTTTCTACATTTAAATAGAAATGCATTGACACTACACAACGAAAATACTAAAACCAAATACAATTATTTCAACTCATAAGTAGCACATACTAGCGCTATGATTTTTTAGACACTGTGACCAAAAGCTACATTGCAAATGCCCTCGAATCGAATTATTACGAAATTATTATTTAAAAAAAGGTTTATCTGCAATACATTTCTGCAGTACTACTCCACTCTCTCTCTCTCTCGCTAAAGACCCTCTTCTACATTCGTACAAAGAAAAAACATAAAAATATTGTTACAAAACACGTATCTGACTATTAATCAAAGCAGTTCTATTCAAACCAATAAAGTAATAACACATATCAAGAACCGTTGAACTGAATTATATATACGGGACAGATGTATCGAGTTAGCGTGCATGCTTTCATTGGGAATGTATAGCCAACAATTACCGTGTTTGTACTTATCGTCTACTAAACAACGGGTTTCGCCTGTAATCTCATTATGTTTTACGTCAAATGCCAATCTATATTTTTTTATTCATTACAAGCCTCATTTATTTTCTACATTTCCTAATTTGAAACAATTCCGCAGCGTACAACTTTTTATCCTCGACTTACTATAAATATTACCTGTATTTCCTTAATACATTTAAACCGTTTTTCTTATCGAATCTTATAATACGCATGCATATACAGACACTGTATTTATTGCTTGTCACTACATCTTATAAATTAAAGTCGTCCGCCGCGTCTGTCTATCTGTCTGGATGTTCGCGATAAACTCAAAAACTACTGAACGGGTTGTAATACGGTCTTCACCAATAGATAAAGTAATTCACGGGGACGGTTTAGATATAAAATTTGTCAAGGTTTTTTTGGAAATTGGTTGAAATATAATGATAATTATTGAAAGAATCTCGGAAAAAGTAAAGCCGCCCTAAGCGTTTCATGCACATAAGTATATATTTTTTTAATATCAGGGCAGGACAACGTCCGCCGGGCCTGCTAGTTTTAAATAATTACCAAAAATGACGTCGGTACCTTCAACTATGAATATTAAATAAGGATTTAATAAATTATGTACCTTTTCATATATACACATACATCATTATCACTAAATTGTAACAACATAAACAATAACTAACTAGAGATGAGTGAAAACGTCTTTCAAAGCTCTTTACTATTAATTGCTTTTGTCATATTTATTACCGCTAGCATATGCTTTATGCGCTATATCATAATATGAAAAAATACTAAACGTGATTTCACATTCAATATTTAAATTTTTTTTTTCTAATCGACATACCCTGTTAGACCTGAGCCCTCTACAGACTCACCGGACTACATATTTTAAAATAATATATAGTGATTAAGACTTGAGATTTGCGTAATCAAGAGAATCGCATTGAAATGAAAAAACGTTAAAGTTTAAAGAGAAAAATAGAGTAAATCTCCGTCGCCGTATTGTCTCGATTGCGCTTCACGTAACCCGAACCAAACGAAAGTTCAAAAACTCCAACCGCTTGAAATATATACTTTGGAATCGACTTTTTACACTTTGGAATCGACTTTTTATACTTTGGAATCGACTTTTTATACTTTGGAATCGCTAAACAAAAATATGCGAACACAGTAAAGGCAATTTTCGCGTCGATGACATTAAACGACACAATTAATTGTAACTACTTCGGTGTAAACTAAATAATAATTTTAACGATGCCACAACATCGAACGCCAATGCCTTTTTATTTGCATTTATTTTTATATCATATTTTGTATATTTTATATAATTGTACCTAATGGTTTATTGTAACAACTTTTGAATATCCAATTTTATCAATGAACATACCAACTTTATTCATTTAACTCAATATACACCGATTTAAGTGATATAGAATCATGGTGCAGCGAAGACGAATTATGTTATAACAGTAGTCAACGTTGAACGGAGACCATGGTACTACAAAACAATCCCAAGGAGAGTTGACGGGAGGCGCGCGTGGCGGATCGTAGAAATTAAGCCAAATCATACATCACAACATGACAAACATATAGTGCCGACTATACTTAAGTGCGATAAATATAAGGACATGATGATGAGTACATATGCCTCGAGCTTTTAATAAAATATCCTATTTACTACTCTTGCATACTAAACAGTTCGTACAAACCCCCCTATTACCATATTATCAGAGGCAATAAACAAACAATAATTTCGGGAAAAACGTATCACAAATTTTCTATGCCCTGTCCAAAGATAATCGACAGATAAATACATAAAGGATACAGCCACTATAACCATCGTAATTGGTCGACACTGATAACGTTTGCGTATAGTTGTATCTTTTATTTTATGACGGCCTGTTAATATTTTATAGCAGTTCCGCCGTTACGGTTCCCGATGGATGTGTCTTAATACCATCAAAGGTTACATGATAGCTTTTTGACAGATTGGATAGTTTACAATGTCGCAGAATGTGATGTATGTATTATATCCAACCATAAGAAATGAGTTATATACATCTCAACTTGATTACACCACGTCTACTTATCACTAAACTTGCTTATGCAGGAATCCATATCGTAAACAAATTTGGTGACATTTTAGAAATTTTAAATGATTACACTTCCATAGTATTTTTCATAATTACACATCCTGGAAATTAGAGACGTTTATCACACACTTAATAAACGTAATACGGAACGTGGAAGTTATGATGTACATGTTTCATACCATATGATTAATGGTCTATATCATTAATGTAGGTGAATAAAACAAGTCACAAACTTCTGTAAAATATGTCTTCTGATAGTATTTATCCAGGTTACAGTTATGTCGAATGTCATTGCGATTACACAGTTCAAAGAATTAGTCTTGAATATGTATTAAACAGATAGACGCATGTTTATTACGCATTTATAATATTGAATAAGGTGGGTGGATCTTCAATTAACGAAATTTTGATAAAAATCTCAAAATATTAATGTTAGGTCGTTACCGAGGCTTCGTTTTCGTTGGGACTGATTTTATTGGTTCATTACATCTGCGTATATTACTTGCAATCATTGCAGGCTGTATTTTTTTTAGTATTTTTGACATTACTTACCCCTAAAATGTCTTTAACTATTTTAAGTTACTTCTGTAAAATTTTATTATTACTGCTCAGTTCTTATACAATAGCGTAATAATACGCAGCTTAGATATTACTTTGAGAAGTCCTCAACCAACCAGTATAAATCTCGTCAAAATTCGGATTCAACTATTTCGGATATTACCCTGTAAAAAACAAGAGATACCTCAACTCTATTTTTATGTACAGCCTAGTTACATGTAATTCTTTAATAATTAACCCAAATTATATATTACAATTTATAAAGAATAATAAGTCTGACGAACTCTCCTAAGCTGTTATAATATTGTCTTATATAAGTACACAGAGTCCACATTTACGAAATATACATAATTAGAAAAACAAAATGTCATACATAAATTCATATCCGATCCCTAAAGTAATGAAAAGCATACAACTACAAAGAACACAATCCGATTCAAATAATTTTATACAAACAAATGGATAGCCGATAATTAAAGCCGGTTATAAAAGCTAACAACACATTATTTTAATTACATCATTGTTGTTTCTATAACGTAAATGTATCGGTATCCGACTATCGGACTTCAGTTAAATAATTAATACGAAATTACAATAACATTATTCACATTTAAGATTAATTCAGATATAATTTCATAAATACATTCATTACATTCATTCATACACATACACATTCATACACATATATATTCACACATATATTCATACACATTCATACTCATTTGTCAGTTTATTACCTTTTCAAACCTAATCCTCTGAACAGATTGCGATAGCATTTCGGATAGAAAGAACTTGGGACATTTGGAAATAGACAGGCGCAGTTATCATCCTGAATATACTAAAAACAAATGTAAAAGCTAGTATAAAAAATACATATTTTTTTAAATTTGCCTTATTCCATACACAAATTGCATCACTGATGACTCAGTAATTTCTTCCGCATAAATATGAGAACGCGATCCAAAATGTAGGCTCTGTATATAATTTTAGTTTCAAATATTTTTTACTGTGGACAATTTCGTAGTTTATTATTCTCGCAACACTTCTTGTAATATCGAGAAGGTGCCCAATTATCTCCAGTTATTTTATAATACATATATATTGTTTTCGTATTTACTATCATTGAATGTCTTATATTTTATATTTATATATGTTATATTTCAGTCAAGTAATTAATACACAAATAAATTCTATGAATTTACAATAAACTATTCAATCTTCTAGGTTACAAATTTATAGGACTGTTACAACGTTATTTATCAGTTGTTATCAGAATTGCTATTGGTGAATCATTTAATAATTTATTGCGTCAATCGGAAGAAATAAGTTAACTAATTTTGAAAATTACCGAAATTCGTATTGTTTCCATTTGTTTTTATATTTTTACAACACCGATTTATCAAAATATCTTTTTGAAGATGTATTTGGAGTTTTTGGCGGGATCTTAGTCTGTCATGTAGTGGTTTTTATATTTTATTCATAATCTTGTGTTATTAGACTCTATATTTTGTAATTTTGGTGGTGTTTTACGTAATATAGTTCGGTTATTATACGCAAGTGAAGTGGATGGGAAATAATACCACGGAGCATGCATTCTGAGATGCCACCAAAACTTCATGGAAAGTTCTAACAAGGAAACCACCATCTTGTTAGAACATTATAATTATCGCAAGACACTTACTTGGCAAAATCTTGTTACTTGACGCTGGCTAGTGCACAAACCGTGACTGAGCCGAAAAAAAAAAAAGAAGAATAAAGAAGATGTATTTAATAACATTTCCTATAACTTCTTACATTGTCCGCCTGTTTAACCTTTGTGAATGTATTTGCAACCGCTACCCAACCGATTTCATGCATGAAAGAAGAAAGTACGAAAGTATTTCGTGAATAAAAATATTATTCGACGTACGAAGCATTTCCCATTCCGACCGTGTTCGTAACGAGTTTTCCAGTTGACGTGAAGTGTCAAACAGCCATTTATGACTTTAAAGTTTTAAAAGCGTCGTGTCACTTTTCAACGCTTCACACACGACAAAAATTGATTTGAATGACAACAACGGACATAATTGTTTTCTGTGTTTTCAATAATCGCAATTTTCGCTCAATTATAGTTATACTGGAACAAGGTGAACTGTTTTTATTATTTTATTTGTTTACAATTCAACAAATTGATTTGTAATTGAAAATTGAAAAATGATACATTGGAAATGATACTTTTCTTCAAGATATTTCAATTTCGTTTCGAGACATATATCCATTCGGATAAATTCGAGACCTGATGAGTAAAACGAAAAGCTCTCGCATTTGTGACGTCACTGACTATCGACTATCGATTCTAAAGTTCCAATATTGAATTCACTGTTCCTTTTCGTTTTTCCACTGAACTAACAAATTTCACAGCAGTTTTTTACGTTTGTGAAGAACTTTTTTACTTCTCCAATGCTTATGTGTTATGATAGTTATGGAAATTAATTTATTTGGTATTTGTAAATATATAAAAGTGGTACTAATAAATATTAACCAATAGAAAACAGATATGAAATTGTCTGAAGTATAAAAAAATATCTAAAACCAGAATAAAAAAAACAAAACAGAAGGAAAAAATTATAAAATGCATGATTTAATACAAAATAATACAATCATTGAAATACAAACAATAGCAAAAGTAAAATGGCTCTAAAGCTAATGTATAAATACAAACAAAATATTCATATAAGATTCAATTATACAAATTTCTTCTAAAGCTGATGATATTACTTCATAAGCGTAACTGATGTAATAAACAGCCCGGTTATTATTGAAAGAGCGAAATGGAATTAAACACGTTACTTGAATACTGTTGATTGAAATACGTAAATACTTAGGCGTCTCACGAGCGAAGCGACGAAGCGTCGGCAACAAAAAAAGGGCAATGATAGATTTGGTTTCGGCTCCTACTACGCAGAATATACAAAATCGATAGACGTTCATTGTAGCCACGTTTGTTGGCGGGCACCAGTACGCCTTCCACGATCCTCACACATTAACGTGAGTGGGGCAATACGTAATATATGGTTATGTTTCATTATAAATAACGTTAATAAGTAGTGCTATTTCATTATGAAAGGTAGAAAATATATTAATTAAGTATTTTTACGGAAAGCAAAAATTTATTCATTAAATTTACACCCACATTCAGCATAAAGTTGTGTTTGGTTTTTTAGTTGAGAGGAGTCCCGATTGAGCCGCGCTAGAGTACGCACGTGCCTAACGCTTCTCTGTCAGGATCGACCGATTTTCGTGCGAGCGAGATAACTGTAAGTCCTTTTCAATAATAACTCTGCTTCTTACAGATCCCGGTTTGCGGTGGAGCGCTGATATCGGCGTCTTCACTAGTTAGCTGTGTAGTAGTTAGCGCGTATACAGTTTGTCGATCGATCGGCCGACTTGTTGGTCGATACGTTCTTTTCAGAACGTACACTCAGCGCGCGTCACCTGGTACGCTGAGTGTCTTACACTTCGGTGTATAAACCGCACCTTTCGGTGCGCGTCGTGTCTGCAAAAATCTTCGTGCAGAGCATCTCAAGATAGAAGAGAAGAAAGAAGTGTTAGGGACCTCCCCCTAGGCTTCGTAGGTTCTTTCTGTGCGGCATTGCACTTTGCCCACAGCTCTTTTGGTCCGGACTCGGGATAGTCCCGTAGTTTTCGATTTGGCGCGCCCCCCTGCCCCTCAGGCAGGGAGGTTGTTTCGTGGCCCCCCGCCCCTCGCGGTTTTAGCCAAGATGGCTTCGTCAAACTCGTGGACGGTTGACAGTATTCTCGAGTATTTTAGTATCCGCGTTCCGGAGGTACATCGCGAATTCGTTAGGGACGTTCTAAAGGACCCCAATAGGAAATCCGCGTGCGCTTCCGCGACGTCCTCTCCCTCGCACTCGGAGTGCGAGGACGGCTCAGAAAACGACTCGGGTCGTTCGCGCTCCCCGGTCGCAAAGCTCAGGAAAACCAAGCCCAGGTCGCGGAAGGAGAAAGCTCTTGCCGCCCCCGCCCTCACCTCGTTAGAGTCGCCACTCTCCCCCGACCCCACTCCCCAGAACCTCGGGAGCCTCGTGCAGTCCCTTCCAGACTCCGACATGGATGTCGACCCGTCGATTCCCGCGGCAGCCTCAGATGACGGCTTTCAAGTCGTGTCATACCGCCGGCCGGCCGGCCCCCCCCGCTCCCCTGTAGTTACAACCCCCCCTGCCTCCGTCCGCACGGAGCCAAGGCAGGGAGACAGCTGCGTCTCCTGGCGCAAATCTGCCCCCTCCGCCCCGCACGGCTCTGTCCCCTCCGGTGCGCGTGCCCCCTCCGTCCCGCACGCCCCCGCTCCCTCCGGCCGTAGCGCTCCCGCTCCTACTCAAGCCGAAGCTGCGAGTTCCGCAGCTGAGGCGAGGAAGCCCCGCCCCCCGCCCCCCGTCACCATCCAAGACAAGTCGTCTTGGGTGGCTATTTCCTCCGCCCTTAAGGCGAGGAATATCTATTATACGTCCGCCCTCAACATCCCGGCGGGCATCCAAGTCAAGGTGCCTACCACAGGCGATCACCGCGCGCTGACTTCCTTTCTCAGGGAAGCCAAGCTCCAATATTTCACCCACGCCCTAGAGGAGGAGCGTCTCCTCCGTGTAGTCCTCCGTCGCGTCCCGGTCGAGGTGTCGATCGAGGACGTCGAAGACTCCCTTAAGGAGCTCAATTTCCCCGTCAGGGAGGTACATCGTATGTACCACCCGCGCACAAAGGCCAAGTTCAACTTGGTGTTGGTCATTCTTGACCGCACTAAGGAGGGCAAGGCCATCTTCGACCTTAAGTCGGTCTGCGGTCTCACGGGCGTCACCGTCGAGCCACCGCGCAAGTCCAATGCGCCCTCGCAGTGTCACAACTGCCAGGGTTACGGTCACTCGGCACGGAACTGTCACCTGCGTCCCAGGTGCGTGAAGTGCTTGGGTGATCACTCCACTCGGGAGTGCTCCCGCACTCCAGCCTCCCTAGACCCTCCCAGCTGCGTGCTTTGCGGTAACGCGGGCCATCCCGCGAACTATCGCGGCTGTCCCCGCGCCCCGCGAACACAACGCCCTCGTCAGGCGAGGCAAGCGCCCAGGGCGTCTGCCGCCGCCGCCCGCCCTCCGCCTCCACCTCTCATGTCCGTGGAGACTTTCCCGCGCCTGCCGGGCGCTTCTCGTCCGGTAGTAGCCGTTCCCAAACCGCGTGAGGCACCTTCTGTGCCGCGCGCTCCCCTGCCTGGACGGGCCCCCGTGGCCCCATGGGCACCCAGACCTCAGCCTCAGGTCGTCAGGCCTCAGGCTCAGCCCCCGAAGAGCGCTCCCGCTCCGGCACAGGCCAGTCCCGCTCTCTCATTTAATCTGCCCGGACTTTCCTGGGTCACAGAGATACTTAATTATCACGACCTGCAGGAGATCATCGCATTCAACGCTGTCGTCAACTCCAACCAGGATTTGGGCTGGCTTTACGCGATCACACAATTTCCAAACGTGGCTGCTACTATACAGCGCCTAGTCCGTGCTTCTAACGGAAAATAGTTATAGCATTCGCGGCTATGAATAAAATTAAACCGCGCGGTCTATCCCTTTCGTTTTTTAATGCTAGGAATCTTTTACCTCAGCGAGAATTAGTAGCTTCTTTCTTGCGCGAACGGCAGATAGACGTTCTCCTCGTACAGGAAACGTTATTAAAACCTAAAGCGCGTAGTCCCGCGATCGCGAATTACTGTATAGTCAGGAACGACAGGGTCACTCGCGGGGGTGGCACCCTGATCTATTATAAAAGATCGCTTTATTGCATGCCGGTCGACCCGCCCGCTCTGTCCAACATGGAAGTGTCAGTGTGTAGACTAGGGATGACCGGTCATCCGTCAATTATTTTAGTTTCCGCGTATCTTCCGCCGTCCAAAGAGCTTCTGGGGTCCGACCTCCAAGCTTTGTTCAATTTAGGACCATCGGTCATAGTAGCCGGGGACCTCAACAGCGGGAACGTTATCTGGAATAGTCCGAGTACTTCTCGAAACGGGATGAGACTCGATAGGCTAGGTGACGTTCTCGATTTTGACGTCATAGCCCCGCCGGAACCCACTCACTTTCAGGACAACTGTCGTCCGACAGTGCTAGATGTAGCTCTACTTAAGAATGTCAGGCTTCAGGTACGACTCATACAAGTCGTACACGAACTTGACTCAGATCACCGCCCGGTGGTGTTGCAACTAGGTTCGCCTTCCGATACCAGTCCTCTGTCCGTCAGAGTGGCTGATTATCCTTCGCTTCGCGTCTATCTTAGTGAGAATCTCTCATCGGCTAGTTTAGATAGGATTCCGGACGTGTTGGTGTCTAGAGCCGACGCGGATCTGGCTATCGATTCCCTGGTCGACTACCTTCAGACCGCCGTAAGGGAGACCTCGAAAGAGGTACAAGCGGCGAACGATCGCCGTTTTATACTCCCGGACGACGTGAGGGCGTTGATCACGGAAAAGAACGCCGCGACTCGTGCTCACGACGCCTACCCGACCGAGGCAAACCGCGTTCGTTTACGTTCGTTACGGAGACTCGTAAGATCTAGAATACAGGAGATCCGGGGCGACAGGTGGGACAGGCTTTTGGAGGATATCTCCCCGTCCCACGTGGCGTACTGGAATATAGCGCGAAAATTAAAGTCAGATATTAGCACTCCTATGCCCCCCCTTGACAGAGGTCCTGGGTTGCCTCCCGCGTTCGATAGTGTAGATAAAGCCGAATGTCTCGCGAATAGTTTAGAGAAACAGTGTTCGCCTAACACTGATAACACTGACCCTATCCATATTGGATCGATCGAATCCTCGGTGGAACATGCACTCGCGTCCCCGCCCGCGGATACCCTAACCCCGGTCACTTTCGATGAAGTGTCGGCCGCCATCAAGCGTCTTAAAAATAGGAAGTCCCCAGGTCCTGATGGGATCAGGAACGAGGTACTGAAGCTCCTTCCTGACCACATCATAGCTCTTCTGGTCTGCATCTTCAATGCGGCCATGTCCCAGGGCTACTTTCCAGCCGTCTGGAAAAAGGCCGTAGTAATAGGCATACACAAACCCGGCAAGATAGCTACGCTTCCCGATAGCTATCGGCCGATCAGCCTCCTCGATACGTTAGGCAAGCTATATGAGCGGCTCCTTCTGAACCGTCTCCAAGCCTCCATATCCCAATTAAATCTGTTACCACCTGAGCAGTTTGGTTTTCGTGCCAAACACTCTTGCACACATCAAGTACACCGCCTCACGGAGTACATCTTCGGAAATTGGAACGAAGATCCTAATCCGGATGTAAATCCGAAGAAGCCTAAACCGAAACGCACAATAGCAGTCTTCTTCGACGTCGCCAAGGCCTTCGACAAGGTCTGGCACGCCGGGCTCGTTCATAAACTCATTCAGTCTCGCGTTCCCGATATTTTAGCTCATATAATTCGCGATTTTCTATCAGATAGGACTTTCCGCTTTAGAGTGGAAGGTGAACTGTCCCCACCCCACCCGATACGCTCAGGTGTACCCCAGGGGTCCATACTTGCGCCCTCACTCTTCAACCTGTTCATCAGTGACCTACCTCGGTCCCCGGGGATCGAGCTAGGTTGTTATGCTGATGACACAGTGATCTACGCTTCCGGCTGGCGGCCGACTGTACTTAGGAATCGCATGAAACGGGCCGTTCGCGTTCTCGGCGAATGGTACCGTCAATGGCGAATAGAAGTCAATCCCGATAAGAGTGCCGCTGTCTTTTTCGATCCCATCCAGCGGCCGTGTAAACTCAAGCCCCTTAAACTCTATAAGGTAGCGATCCCCTGGGCCTCCGAGGTCAAGTATCTCGGAGTTTCCCTTGATAGGCGTCTCACTTTTAGATCCCACGTTAAGAGAGTGCGAAACAAGGCCGCCATGGTCTTGGGCCGCTTACATCCCTTAGTTTGTTCCAAGAGCAAGATGTCCCTCAGACACAAACTCACGCTGTACAAAATGTGTATCCGACCCATTCTGACATATAGCTGTCCCGTTTTCGCACACATGTCAGAAAATCTCTTCAAGAGATTGCAAGTACTGCAGAACCGATTTCTTCGTAGGGCGGTCGGTGCCCCTTGGTACGTCCGGGGAGTCGACCTCCACAAGGACCTGGAAATGCCGTCTGTCTGGGCGTACGTTAAGACCCTCACTAGTAATTATTTTGAGAATGCAAAGAATCATCCCAGTCCGTTAGTGGTATCCGCGGTAACTTACGATGCCGTACCGAACGCGCCGCGTTATAAAAGACGTCCGCGACATATTTTTTCCGATCCTCCCGATAAAATAACGGTAGCTAACACAGATTACCCTTCCGTTCCTCGAAATAATGCGTGTGCGCGCCCACGCCCGCGTAATCACAGATCACGCCGCCGCGGTTTGGCTGTGAATTTTGCTCCAGCACACATACCTAGGCCCCCCTCGGCAGCTGCTCAAGCCGAGGTACGATCCTCCGGAAAGGAGCCCTCGAGCATGCTGCTCGCGCGGACACAGTGACACTGTTAATCAAACACTCGATTTTACAACACAACACCGATCACCCCACATACGTGCACACACACACTCGTAGGTACACATAGTGGTGGGCTATTTTTGTTTGTTTTTTTGCCCTTTCGAACTGAAATAGTTTAGAACACAGATAGTCAGATACAAAATACATGTACGGGAATCGTGAAACATACATGCTTGGTAACCATGTATATTTCACGAACTCATACAGGTATGATACGGATAGGTTTAGCTTAGTTTAGCTTAGCTAGTCAGATTCGGGTATTCGACGACAGCCCAAGCCGAGGTGTGCCGTGCGCCCTTGTGCTAGTCGTCTATACAAATCGGGTGAGTGCCTTAAGCGCTCCCCTTAGTAGTCCGGTAAATCTGTAGCGGCCTCCGGGTCAACAGTGTAGGTCAGTTCGAAAAAAAAAAAAAAAAAAAAAAAAAAAAAAAAAGCATAAAGTTGTTGTTTGTGTATGTATATATATATATGTAAAAAAAGGGAAATAAACACGGAGAATATAAAAGCTATTAAACATTTATAAGATAAATATATAATTATAAAACTAGTTACGTAAAAAAAATCACTAAATATAACAGAAAGTAATAACAATTGCTTAATAAATATTATTTGGAGCGAAAATAAATTATTACTTAAACTTGCAATTTTAATTAACATTTGCCGTAACGTGTCTCTTCCATCGTGCTATTATTTAATGTAATAAGCTCGAAGTTGCCGACTGCGTTAAAATTAAGATAATAAACGTAATTAAGACACGGGCACACTCGACGTTGGATCTTTCAGTTTGTGAAGTTCGCGACGAGACAGCGTCAGACTTGCATTTAATTTTATGAGTAGACAGTTGCGTTTTACTTAGACGATGTAAGTCGTCGCCTCATTCACTATACTCCGTGTTGATATCATTTATCATTGAGAACGTTTTTTTTCATGTAGTTTCTCAATATACTCTGTTTGGTACGATTTCTCATTCACAAAGACGGTGGAGCTTAATATGAGTGAATATTATACATTGACACCTAAATAAGGAGCAAAGAACACATCAAACGATGATTACTTAGTAGCAACGTGTTCAAAAACTGCTTTTGCAACGCCTAAATAAAGTAAAACAACATTACTAAACGTAGTTCCACAGAAGGAAGATAGTTTTTGTCATTATATTATAAGAACGAATTCACTGCACTCGACAATAATAATACTAGTTTCTAAATATCTCACTGTAGGATAAAGACTTCGCCCTGACAGACGATGCGAACTCGACATCTAAAATACAAGAGTTTTATAATTTCACTTTACGGCGGTGACCTAACGAGAACATTGTTCAAATTTAATTTTTCGTTATGTTCTTTGCAATAGATAATGTTGTCAGTGTATGTATTTCGAACATCGAATCGATGTTGTAGTAACCGTAACCAGTTAACTACAGTGACTTTTCAATCATAAGCTCCATATAGCTATAAATAATTTAAAGAGATTCTTCAATATATAGATATTCCAGTAAAATTCTGTGTTCAAAACAGTCACTTGGTATTGATTATATTTACAATAAAAAAAGTGTTTATGTACTTATGTACACGCTTTAGAAGTTATACTTTATTGGCGTAACAAGATAAAAATCTGCTAAAAAATCCCTCGCCTTATTCTACTACGTTTGTAGAAAAAACAACACTAACAATAGAAAAAAGGTATTTTATTACTTACATACGTTTTTTTTTTAATAAAATGTTGACAATAGCTAACTTCAGGGTGTCGGTTTTTAGTGACGGTGTGCGCGCGCATCCTAAAAAATTACTCTCATCATTTTTCCCTAACGCGCCAAATAAATATAAGTTCAAAACTTTTATCAAACGATTAACAATTAACGATATGTTAATTATCATGGGTTGTTTGTAAAAGCAATAGTTTACATAAGTTCTACAAAATATTAAATTTACATAAGATCTCCACCTCAAATTGGAAATTCATCAATTACAAACAATATCAATTCGATTCAGCAAACTCGATTGCCTAAGATTTGATCTCGGAGTTTCCGTATCATAAGTACTGGCGAGAACACTCCGTTAGCCGGCATTTGTCTATATTGATTTCTCATCTAAATAACTGATTTTAGAAACTATTTTAGATTTGATTTCAATAATTCCAATTTATTGAAGTTATACTCCATTTGGCGCCTTAGAGAAAAATGATGAGAGTAAATTTTTAAAATGCGCGCGCACACCGTCACGTAAAACCGACACCCTGAAGTTAGCTACAGTCAACATTTTATTCAAAAAAACGTATGTATGTATTAAATACCTTTTTTTCTATTGTTGCTGTCGTTTTTTCTACAAACGTATGTAAATAAGGCGAAAGATAAAATTTTTGAAAAGATTTTTGTCTTGTTTGTTACGTTAAAGAAGTATAACTTCTAACGCGTGTACATAAGTACACACTACTCTTTGTTTTATTTATTTATTTCATTCACAAAATGGAATTAGAATATAAAGATATAGTTGAATCCAATTAAAAATGAAAAATAACATGTGCTTTACAAAAATTATACTTATTTGTATAGACATCAAGAAATGAAAATGCTCCTTATTTTCCTTGACGTAGCTACATTTTTTTTGTCTTTTGAACTATGATAACTCAGTGGAAACGGTACTTAGTTGTACAAAGAACAAAAATACCTGTCCCGTATTCTAAAATGTTCCATTTCGTCTATCCCTATTTATGTTACACATGCATTCAACTAGTAAGTTAGTTTGGTTTGCTTGTATGAATTTTGCAAGTATGCATATACATTAACATTGATTGATACTTTAGGTAAAATTAACTTTGATTGTGACACATTCATTTGTATATATAATTTATCTTCATTACAGATATATTAATTTCACGCGGATTACATCGTTGTTACCACATACTTGTTTTCTACATAACTACGCAGGAAGCGTACATTAGATGAACACGACGAACGGTAGCTGATGTTACGATGTTACTCCCGTATCAGTTACTCCCATATATTCAAGCAGAATACAAGGATAATTTTGCACGTCCAATAGCGCTTTCTGAATATAGTATTATGTATATATTATAAGTATCAGACATTATAACCATTTAAATTAAACGCGAAAGATTGAAATCTTTCACTGATTCTGAATAGTGCATGGTATAATGTAGTGCACTAACGTACTTTGAGGTAAGTTGTAAACCTCGTTTTCAGAGTAACCTTTTTGTCGAATAGTCGTCGGTTTCCCCTCATTTAAATGAAGTACTATAGACAACGCGGGAGGATTTTTACGTGTGCACGGAATTACTCGCGTATCTTGTTGTCTTTTTATGAAGGTTATCCGACGGTGTAATTTAAAGGACTGAAATGTTAAAGGGTACGTTTTACGGGGTCTTTTCAGAGTTCACGTAGGGTAAGTGCTTTGATGTTATATTATTTTTGACTCGCCCTCCAAAGTGGACTTTATTAAAGAGCATTTCACTTAAGCCTCGCCAGTCCGCTGTGATCTATTAAAATTTTTGTGTTGGAGAATTTTACTTTAGCAACATTTGACATTTCATTTTAATTTATCCGATAAGTTTTTTTCGTTAAGTATAATCGAATTACTTAAAATATTTTTATACACGAAAAAATCTTGTATATAATATAGTATAATCTAATTGTATATAATATAACTTCGTTCCTATGTTTGCTTCTCTAAAACTAATTGATTATATTTCCAACTCGTTATTCTATTTTTAGTACTAATTAAAATAAAAAATAAGTTTTATGATACTAAAACGTTCAAAATACTGTCGATTATGAATATAGAAACTTAATTTGATCATATGTTTGGATTTTAAGTGAAATAAAGTTAAAATCTATTTCGTTTAAAAGTCGCTTAATTAAGTAACACTTAAAAAAACTCTGTAGCCCTTCCAGCTAATATACTTAGACAAATCATTAATTAATTAAAATACGCATTGAAAGATGCTAATTTCTTAAGAACAATAGCCAATAATTACCTAAAAGGTTTTCGATCGGGAAGCACGAAAGACAATTGAATTTAATCTCACTTCTGAAATTTAGACTATGTTGGGATTCGTGACGTACAGTATCTGCTCTTTGCAAGTAAGTAGATGCCATCGAATATCTATTGTCTTTGAAATATGAAAGGTTATTAGTAAATTTATTAGTGAGTGCGCTTTGTTTGAGAGCGTAAAATTGTAAAAAAATAAATAAAACGCGAATTCATATAATAAACTGTAAGCAAATTAATAAATCGCATTGATTTAATAAATGACGAGAAATTTGTTGATCCACCGACCGACGATGTTAATGTTTTACTTGGATTGCGAATCTACCTAGTTCGTCGCGTAGGCCGAACACTTAATCCTATATTGATAACCAACCCTTCGCGTGAAACCTTACAACAACGTTATTATACATAAATATAAATAGAATGATGGAGTCATGCAGGTTAATTATTATAGCCTTGTCCTCCAGACTAGTGGCTCTCGTCCACCGTATTGTGACACTCTGGTTTGTCGCAAGGTTTGTCACGAGATTTTCAAACTCTCATTTTTGTCCACTTTATACTCTGAAAAATTTTACATATAAGTATTTAAGGGTGATACGAATTTGTAAAGACTATATTACTAAGTGGTTGAGTAAAAAAGGTCGAGAACCGGTATTCTTGATTCAAGAAAATACCTGAAAAGAAAAAAATGTACAAAAAATATGACCGCAAACGGCAAAGTTAATCCGGGAAATTTTATTCGGAAAGTCGCATTGAGCTGTTTAGGAATATTGAAATATTTTCCCAGTTTATTTTTAACGCGATAACGTCTTATAAGTCGATGAACGCCGACTGCTCGCAAGAAAAAACATGTCTCATTGTCACGTTCCGCCTGAGCCGAGCGTGCAAGCGAGAGCTCGGAACAAGCCATAGAGTGGCGCGTTCGACCTAAGCGTTCGACTTGTGATGCCTGTATCTCTCTTCCACTCCATCGGTATGCAATTTTTTAATTAATGTTTCCTTATGATGTTATCACGTAAAATTGTCGCCCGTAAACGGACTATACAGACAACCAATTTTTTTTTAAACATTTAACTTTGTACTTTTCACTCGCGTTAATGTAGATTTAAACTGTCCTTTTTTCTGAATAAAGGTAGTCTATGTCCATTTCTGTACTCCTAACACTGTGTATGAAAAAAATTGCAAAATTATCGGTTTAGTAGTTAAGGCGTGAAACATACAAACTCATATACGCATTTATAATATTTAATTGGATTTTATTATCTATTTTACTATTATTCACTTTATTCTTTACATTACCAAATAAAACTAAAGATAATTACCACTTTCGCAAATTAAAATATTTATCACTACATAGTATAAAACAAAGTCGCTTTCTCTGTCCCTGTATCCCTATGTATGCTTAAATCTTTAAAATTACGCAACGGATTTTGATGCGGTTTTTTTAATAGATAGAGGGATTGAAGAGAAAGGTTTATATGTATAATAACATCCATTAAATAGTGGAGAAATACTGTTATTTTCGAGATTTCTAAAGTGATGTCGTAAATAATTACATTTTTTCCGCTTACATTGCAACAAACGCAGGCTGAACCCTACGAGATTTATCAAAATAATGTGTGCGAGCCACGGGCAGTAATAAATCAAAACTCCTGGATCGATTTTAATAATTTTTTCAGTGAATGACATAGGCTATATATTTTATACCCATGCGAAGCCGGATCGGGCCGCTAGTAGTAATTAAACAAAAACTTACTACCGCCGTGTAAACTAATAGACTGACAACTGTTGTAAATAAAAACGGTATATAAATTGCTAATATATAAAATTATTATCATGTATGTTTGAACAGATTTCACTTTAATCTACTTGAAAGATATTGATGCAACTTTTTTCAAAAAACTACATCGCGACTCTACAGATCTTATGATATATTCAAAAACCATGTACGTTACAAGGTGTATTAAATAAAAAATTACATAGAGAGTATGGTAGCTGCTAATTACTATATATAAAAATAACGAATGGTCTGAATTTTAACGCTTTTAAAAATTATTCAATGGACTTGTAAACAGTTCTCATATAATATATGTTCCATAATGTAAGCTACATATCGGTATGCTTTTCTATAATACCATTACAATATTACTAATCCAGATAAAAAATCTAACTCCGCTGGGATATCAAAAGCATGTTTACATGAATGAAGTCGTACGTAGCAAGTAGTTTACAATAAACCCGAACATTTTTTTTTTCGAACTGACTACACTATTGGCTTGTTAAGGCCGCTACAGTATCACCGGACTACTAACGGGATCGCTTAAGGCACTCACCCGATTTGTTTAGGCGATCAGGCTCGGCTTGAACTGTCGCCGAGTTTCCCGATCTGACTAAGCTAATTTAAGCCAAACAAATAAACCCGAACTATTATCACTGGGGTAATACTTTCAAAAGAATAATCTGCTGAGACTGTATTTCAAATATTGTCTTAAATAAACCATATAACATTATTTCATTATGCGTATAAACAATGGGCAAAATTTCGATTGAAACTTAATCTGAAATCTGAATAACTTATGTTACATTCTAAAAAACATCCAATCAAAATTTGTTTGATTTTCTTTCATTGATTGAATTTTGCATATAAACATATTTTCTGCGACGTTTAGAGTTTGCGGCAACTATACAAACCGGAGCGGGTATTAAATGGGTAACAATTCAATGTACTTTTATTACGAGCGACGAGTGCGGTTCTTTCAATTGAAAACGTTTTGCTGATTCTGTTTGAAGGGAGAATTTCAATTTCGCAGTCGTATGGAGGCGTACATGCATATGTTTTTAAATGATATCTATATTTCTAAGATATCTTTTTTCTAATTCTAAGTAGTTTTCAGACGGATCTTATAAAGTAGCTAGAAGGTGATCACTAGGTAAATTTAAGATTTTTTTATCTAGAAAAAATATTGGCTCCAGGGACCCCGATCGAAACGAATTTACTTTTGCTTTGTAGTAGACGTTTGCTATACAGTCAGTATAATTCATATTATAATATATCAAGTTGATAGAGTTAAAGTGAAAAGTTTACGAACAAAATATATTTATTATTTATAAAATAAATAATGAGAAATTAATCACTAAATAATCTGGGATAATTCAATAATAACAAAGAAAAATTTAGGAAGTGTATAAGCCTTATTTTATTAATACTTTTTTTGCTATTGAAGTAAAAAAAAAGTTTACTTATATGCAATCATATATGTATGCATACACACACGCTCATATATATACATATTGAGCCACGATATATATATATATATATATATATATATATAGTTTATGGCTGTAACTATAGCAGGAAGTGTCGCAAAAAAGTCTTATTACACTTTTTTCGGTCTCGCTCCCATCCGCTCGGAGCGTGTAACGCGTGATAAGGATCTTCGTTCCAAATGGGTTTATACTATTTATTTTACTATAACTGGCTACGAGCTGGCACTACAGCACATGAAGTTTTGTACCGTTCATATTAGAAGCTTATATATGAAATTAGAGTGTTATATGGAAAAAATGGTTGCCTGTAAAGGCGGTTTGCGGACAATAGTTTTACATGATAACATCATAAGAAAACATTGATGAAAAATTGCAAACTTTTATGAATTGAATTTAATTATCATCACTGAACTACCGATGGAGTGAAAAAGAGATAGATGGGTTATACAAGCCGAACACGCTTAGACCGATCGCACTTCTCTATCGGCTCAGGTAGAACGTGACAATGAGTCATGTTTTTTCGTGCGTGAAACCAGCGTTCATCGATTTATACGTCATCTCATAAAAAAAAATTGAATCAAACGAAGTATGTACCACTATTATCTATACACTTTTACCATTTTATAGGTAGTTCATTGTTTCCATTCCTGATAAAAATGTGAGAGCGAGAATCAATAAAATCTTTGAATGCGGTTTGAGGTCTCTTATAGAAACTTAAAGAAATTGTCCAATTTCCGAATAAAAGTTGTATCATATCTGCGAATAAAGTCTGTTGGAGCAACGTCCGGGAAGTGTGGTGAGTGTTGCAGACATTCCAACCGCAGTTTCTCTAATGTAACGGCTGTGTCGCAAAGTATGTGGTTTAACCTTGTCCTGAAGCAACAGATAGCTAAAGAGATTCACGAGTGTCGGTTGTTTAAAGGCCAGCCTTTCCATGGTTTGCGATTGTTGTCGATACAGATCCGCCGAAATCATCTGACGAGATCTTAGGAAGATGTATTATATGACACCGGCACTGTCCACCAAAAACACTCATGGCAGGACAGGATTTGACCGGTTCTCCTGGATTCAACCACTGTGAAGAGCGTTTCCGATTATAGTAAAGATCCATTTTTCGTCACAAGTAATCATACGATTCAAAGTTACCTCATTATTATGACGGTTGAGTAACGAAACGCAGTACTCAATGCGTTTTTGTTGGTGTGCAAAAAATGAAATTATTGCATGGTGGTAGGTAGGGCTTTTTCCAAGTCCGTCTGGCTAGCTACCACCCTCAAGATAAAAATCTGTCGTCAAGAACCTGTTGGTGTGTTCCGGCAGCTGCACTTGAGAGCCGGTCTCCCTCTAGGTTAAACGTGACTTACCATATTAGACCACATCATCATTTAACATCAGATGAGATTGTGGTCAAAACGCTTACCTATTAACGTAAAAATTTTTTTACAAACACACCAAAGCGTACCGGTAACTCTGACATAGTTTGCGAAGAATCCTCTTCTACGATCACCTTTAATTCTTCTTTGTCGGCTAGGATCTCCAGCCGTCTACGGAGTTTGTTCCATAAATTAACATTTCTAGAACGAAAACGCTGCAACCAAAAACGTACCGTGTTTACTATTACGGTAGCTTCCCCATACATATCACTGACCCTTCGAGCTGTTTCTACAGCGCTGATGACACGGTGGAACTCTTATTCGTAACTAACGCGATATTCTTAAGTATTCCATTTTGTGAAAAAAAACGAAGTCAAAGAAAAATCAAACGGTGCGAAAACAAAAGATATCACCTAAATTCGGAACTCCAATTCACAAATCTAAATTTGAATTGGGAATTCTTATCCAAACGCCAGATATTTACGACCGAATTGAGCAAAACGCTAATTCCATACATAAGCGCCTAATATATGTAAAACACATATAAATTATTTGTATAAAATTAGTTTTGCTGTAACTTAAGTATTATTTTATTACAAAAAATTATAATAGCAACAAGTAGTAACAATCGGAATTGCCGGTACACCTAATACCATTGTACATTATATATACAAGGGATTTTTATATTTTTATACAAGATCAGTGCGTATGACATCTTGATTTTGACTGTATAGACATTACAGAGCAAACGCTTATACAAAATATAACTATAGACTAAACTAAAACACAAATATGTCTTTTACTTTATACCTCAACAATACATGCGTTATAAATTTTACCGTATATATCTTCGAACACCCAACACGCTCTCTCTGCTTTTTCATCTATCAAGAGAATTAATTTAGTACAAATTTGTATTTTACAAGCTTATTCATTATTGGCACTCAGTTCTATATTAAATCATTTACGTTAGCTTACTGAAATATCACTTGCAATCATAATATACTTTCTTAAAGTTTCATGAAGGGATTTTGTAATATCAATGGATCCTTATACCAGTTGATAAAAAAAATATAGACTCAGTAATCAATACAAATGATAAGTCTGCTTAGTTTTAGATTTTATAAATATAAAATAAATACATGGAAAGTACGGGAAAATTACGCTATAAAACCAATTGAATGAAAATTATTAAAAAAAATCCAATTTCCAATACTACAAGTGGTGAATGCCATTCAACTCGCCGCCAAGGAAACGTGCCCACGAGGCTGACCGCATTTCCACGTTGAATGGCAATGTTTATTCATTGAAAAAAGTACCGACCACCCCTCTAGTCGCGAGATGAGGTACAATCACTATTAAAATACCTATCGTGTAAATCGTAATTTATATTATTAAATGTTAATAATTATAAATTAATACGGGATATAGTATTTCTCGAATTAAACATAAACTTTTTGCCCGTACAAACAAGATAAATATAACATTGACATAAAGTTGCATCCCTGTTAAATGCTGATGCACTTTAAAGCAATTTGTGTGTTGTTCGGGCAAGGTAACTTCTATAGTATTGTTACGAAATTTCTAAATCCCGTAATACGCTGACCGCAAGCGCCTGGCGTAACCGGCAGCATCGCGCTACCGCAAAACTGGCTTTAATAGTACCTAACTTCTGTATAAAGTCCATAATTGCTTAGACACATTTTGACAGTTCCCAAACTGTGTGGAGCTTGTGCCGTGCTGAAAGTTAATTAGGTTATAAATTTTAAATAGGTTACGGCAATTTTAAGACTTTATTTTGGATATTTAGCGTGTATTTAAACTTCGAATTCCTTAATTTTGAACTTATTGAAGTGGCTAGGATAGCTAACTCTATTTTGTGTTCAGATGATACGAATTTAATTCAGATAGCTGAATAAAGTTTTACTCGTAATTTAGTCTATAATTTTTTTTTTCGAACTTACTACACTGTTGGCTTGTTAAGGCCGCTACAGTTTCACCGGACTACATCACGATTAGTCTATCATCTCGAATAGGCAATATGGAGTAATAAAGTAATCGTATTCGTTCCAAAGTTGAATGCACCTTTCTTTTTTTTTATCATACCAGTCTTAGTTCTATTCTCGAATAATATTTTTTTGAAATCCATCTCATCTTCATTTTAATAAATAGGAATGAATGCATGACATTGATCTACTAGCGAACCATAACGGACGTTGTCCTAATACAGAAATTAATTCGTTATGTATATGACAAATCAAAAATAAAGAAACCAAACAAACTTTGGTCGAAAAAAAATATCTAGATCTCGTCTCGACAACAGCGCAACCTACAGGGTCTAACCTAGATAAAAAATGATTCAGAAGACTTCATAAATACAAAAACAATGTTATGAAAATCGGTGAAACTACCTCGGATGAGAAGAAGTAACATTTTTTTATATAAAGATATTATAAAACAAAATCGTCCGTCATGTCTGTCTGTATGTTCGCGATAAACTCGAACGCTACTGAACGAATTGTACCAATAGATAGAGTAATACACGAGGAAGGTTTAGATATATGATTTGTTAAGGTTTTGTATAAATTAATTGAAATATAATGATAATTGTTGGAAAAAGTCAAAAGCCGCCTTTGAGTTTTTATCGAAAACGCTGCCAAATTGTTTTGAGATATATCAAAACAATACATAGTAGGATATTTCTCTTTTATAGATCTATAAAAAACGTCTCTAACGCTATTTACATATCTATTAATGATAACCTACTATACGCATCTATCTTCTAAAAATATTAGTTACCTCAACATCACATATGCATATACTTTTTTATTTTCAGGGCAGGATAACGTCCGCCGGGCCTGCTAGTATAAAGATAAATTATTTAGGCGTCAGTTAGCATGCGTTTCTTTATTTTTCAAGGATTAATAAAAGACCTAATAAAATTTAAATGAAAAAAAAAACGATCAAAAGCGGTGGTTTCTATTTAGGGATAACGAAAAATTAAAACGACTCTGACAAATACTCCAACATAACGTAGACATACGGGCGACAATAATGTTTGCTAACTAACTCTATAAATGAAACAAATTAAAAAGAGCAATTCAATAATATGATGATAGAAAAGCTGTAGACTTAATTATAAAGATAAGAAAAACTTAGCGTTAAGAAATCATTGCTATTTGTTTTTTTTTACTTTACAAATACTAGCACCAAAATATTCAATTATATCTTAAGTTAAATTTAGATTCACTTAAATTATAATGTTTATAAAATATTTCTATAACAAAAATAAGAAATCATCAATTAGTACTTTTTGTTTAATTTTCACATTCGATTGTTACCTAATTTGATTCAAAATTAATATAAATATATTGATAGAGAATTGTTCCGCTTTACAAAATATAGGCATACATCGAACCCTCGGCTACACTGAGATGTCCGGGAAAACGAATGCGAAAGGGGAGGGTTGTGTTTTGGAGTAATATTTCCAACGTGTTCCATTATTTATTGCTTCGAGCAGATGCCGACAAATTTTCTTTCGCCTGCTGTATGTACCTTTATTTCTTTTTGTCGTCTTTTTTAAAATACCCTTGTTCCAATCAGCCGAGTGCGCTGCAATAAGAATGAACGAACCTGTGATTTCACCGCTGATCAATCTATACATACATATGCACTAAATCCTGAATAAGCGAGAACTCAAAGGACTGCAATCTCTTTCGCTTATAGAAGTTTCTCACTAAACCAAGTTATTCGCTTTAGGAGTACAGTTAGTAAGGAGTAGCTTTTTTCAATTATAGAGATTAAAAAATACGGGAAATATTTATCACTTGTTTGTTATTTGTACATTTTATATGCTTTTCAGTTTCAAAACGTTATCAATAACTACTGTAACAACTGTAGTAAGTGCGACAAATGGGTCGGTACGTTACACTGTATACACATTTGGTCATTAGAATAGAATAAATCATAAATTGCAGATGTTAAATACACTCGATTGTCACCTATAGAGGTACAGACAAGTAGCAGTCTCATTTATAGAGATTCACGAGGGGAAAACAACTTTCTTTTATAGAGCATTCCGTTTCTCATTTATCTCATAGGGCATCAAAATCATGGGACCTGACAAATCACAATTTCGAGTGTCTGTTTATCCGGCGTTATGTCCGAAATATCTACAACGATTCTGATGAGATTTTTACGTGCGGATAAAGGACTTTTCACAGTATTATCTTGGCTATATGTCATAGCGCTTTACACATGGGCTAAGCAGTAGTACGTATGTTATGTTATTTTAAAGTAATGCTGACGAAATACTGATTAGATTATAATAGAAAAATTAGCAGATGACTCATAATCCGTTGAGATAATAAACGTAATTCCCATGAAATAACAAAACTAATTTCACGAAAACGGAGTCTCAGGGATCTGTTAATAAAATAACTGACAGTAAAGAAATATTAACTTTATAACAAATACAATATATCATTATAGTACAGAAGATGTTAGTTAAATGTATTTTAAAAGTTACGTTGATTACAGTTGAGTGTCAATGTCAATAAATGCTCACAACGACACATAGTAGTTATATTTAGCGTTGCGCTCACTTTCACCTCCGACCTTCGTCGTTCCAACTTTCCATTCAATGTATAGCAGGAATTTACTACGTAACCTTGCGCTACGTTCTCACTTTTCATCGACAATTTTCTGCTTCTCTTGACCGATATATAAGTTATAAATTGTTTTCAAACAAAAGAACTCTGATAATTTATGGTGTTCTTTTTATAAGGCAAAGATATATCTATACATAGGTATAACAAGTACAGGAGTATATTTGAATGGATAACACCATAATTATTAATGTAACGGTTCCGTCGACTACTAATCAAATGACGAAAAATCAAATATACCTAAATAAATATGAACACTTTAAGCCGTCACGTAGGTACAAATATAGAGTAATGAATATACTTACAGAATCACTGCAGCTATATCAACAGTATGATGATCTAAATGGTAATCTATTCAGCTATTTTATTTCGAACTGATTGCACGCTGTCTGGCTTGAGGCGCCTTCACAACTTCGCCGGGTTTTGGGCGAGCGCTTAAGGCACTCTGCTGAAATGTCATTTATCGCAAGGGTGCCAAAGTGACCGGATCTCTGCTCGGGCTGGTTTCTTGCGTACAATATCTTGAATGGAGTTAACTAACCATGCGATCTGAGCTAACCAAACACGTGTATATACTTTGGTGAGACACACATCCGTGCTTACATAGAGAAAAGTATATGTGTTGTAATTATATTAAGCAATATTTTCCGAGCGCTACCATTATCCATATTGGCTAAGTTTTAGCAAATATCTAGGTAATGTACCCAAAAAGTTGTCCATTCTAAATAGATCTACAGAAAACTTCTAGGATGTCTTTATAAAAGACTGTTTTTTTTTTTTAAATAGTAGGTATTTACGAAGCTATTTTGACCAATATAGTATTAATTTTTTATGCAACTGTAACGTGTTGATTACGTTTGGCGTTAATTGTAAATTGAAATTGCGTATCATAGCGTACAATTTTAATTGATATATTAAAAGCATCACTGATTTAAAACCACGCGCAACAAAATACAGTTGTTTCTGTGATGACACCAACTTTGACGAACTATAAATGTGAAAGCGGCTAATAATTGATCGGATAGTACATGTGTCTATAATAATACTTGAACATTTCTGACGACACATTAATACACTGCACCCGTGTAACATAGCAGTGATTTACCAGTTATTGTATACAAATGTTAAATAGTTATTACAAACTAGCTGTTATTAGCCGTAATTTAGCAGTTTTTTTTTTTTAAGTTATACTTCAAAGAAAGAAAGTTATCAAAGAAGTATAACTTCTAACGCGTGTACATAAGTACACACACACTTTTTTTTTGTTTAGTACAAACGTAGGCGTGGAACTCGCACGTTTCTGAACACTGCTTCTTTAATTTATTATATTTGCACGGAACCCAATTTTTCGGAGATTAGCCGAAACAAACAAACAAGAACACAAAAAATAAAAAAAATATTTTTTTTGTTATTTCTTATAAGTATCTGATATTTTGTTCGTATCAATTTAGTGAAATCTGTTTTATTGACAATACAAACAGATACTTGAACTTTACTTATGTATATAGATTTTATAATGACGTTAAACTTTTCATAACTAATCGTATCAGTAAATATTAAATCCAGATTATTTATTTTAGTGCTGCAATAGGTATACAAGACATTGTTCAACATAAGTAGAATAATTTAGAATTTATGATTGGGTACTTCTCAAAGCTAGCGACGGCCGCATTGAGAAAATTCAAGCCTGGAAAGAACGGATCTGAAATTGCTAACGTTCGACTATAATATAAGTAAATTATTTACACAGATTTATTTAATCTTTTCTAATAAATACCTAAATATATACATAGAGAGTAATATTAATTAAAATACCTTATCTTCTTATATATAAACAAAACGATAGAGGTCTGCCATTGTGCGCGTATCACTCAAGAATTCCTCGATAGATATTGTTATATATTTTTTTTAGTTTTGCTTCTTAAACACTTAGTCTATATCTAAAAAAAATTATCACGTAATCTTCATTGAATGTACAGTTATTAAAGTTCTAAGAAACACGGTATTTATAAGCACTATGCCTCCAGCGATTTGTGTTATCTTGCTTTGGAGAAGTGAGGCAAACGATCTAATGCACATGTACATGACATGGGAAGCAAACGGACAACACAGATACGAAGTATTAGTATATCAGCCAGCCATTATAAAAACATAATGGCTGCTTTCATAGACATGAGAATTACAAATTTAGTACCAATTCTAGATAGTGATATCTATTGAGGAGTTTAAAGTGTTATAAAGCTGAAGTATAAAATGCAATAAATGATTATAATGTCAGGATATATAATCATGAATTCTATGGAACGTCTTTCTAGAATATGTAAATGTAATATAGTAAATATAAGTACTCGCAATTTGATAGATAAAAAGCATCAAATGTATATTGACATTATTATTCATTAGTATTTACTATATGAGGAATATTGTCATTCGTTTTCGCGACTATGTTTATTATTATCTGGCATTTACAAAATATTAGAAAAATGATGATTTTTCTTCAGGAACAAGCATTAAAAGTACTGTAACAATTGGGTAATGTATTAGTATTTCAACTAATAGTTTATATAAAATAAAAATGTATTTAAAAAAAAAATAGATTATTATTACATTTCTACTTTTAGTGTCAATATCTATCTATCTTCATTTACACCATCATTTAAGGTATATCATGTGAGGTGATCATTAGTTTAAAACACTGCAAAAAAAAATATATATTTTTTACAGCATTCGTCGTGTATCTTTTTCAGATATAATATTCGTACAATTCGCAGTTCTTATTTGGATCTACATTATAGGTAGACGTGTTAAATATGTCATCAACACATTTTATAAAACAAAGTCGTCCGCCGCGTCGCCGCGTCTGTCTATCTGTCTGGATGTTCGCGATAAACTCAAAAACTACTAAACAGGTTGTAATGCGGTTTTCACCAATAGATACGAGTAATTCACGAGGAAGGTTTAGGTATATAATTTGGTATGGATTTTTTGGAAATTGGTTGAAATATAATGGTAATTATTGAGAGAATCAGAAAAGTCAACCCCTCTTAAGCGTTTAATGCACATAAGTATATTTTTTTTTATTATCAGAGCAGCCCAATGTCCGCCGGGCCTGCTAGTTATATATAATTAACTCAATTTATAATACTAAAAAAAAACAATTAAAACAAGTATAAACGGTAAAATATTAGGAACGTTTACCCGAATAAATGAATAAAATCGCTTTCTTTATGGTTCTAAGGAGACTTATATTTAAATACCCTCCACAGGCAGCCGTGGGAAAAGACAATTCCTATCACACCTGCGCTTGGCTCTGACATAACATGGAAATGAACTTAAGCTAATACCTACATTTTGTACACTACGTGCACATATAAACGTGTATCGTTCATTTCGGAATGAACAAAATCGCATGATTTGTTCACAATATAGTGTAACATTTAGTAAATTTGAAAAAAAAAGTTTTGTAACGTTTTATTATTAATAAATAATTACCTAGAAAGTGCTTATCAAGTATAATATACTCTCGCCTAAACAAATCGGGCGAGTGCCTTAAGCGCTCCCCTTAGTAGTCCGATGGAACCGTAATGGCCTTGCCAGGCTAACAGTGTAGGTCAGTTAAAAAATAATAATAATAATATACTCAACACAAGCACACGTATACAAATTCGTAAAAAAAAATACTTCTTACAATGTTAAGACAACAATCAATAACGTATAATAGGTAAAAGGTTAAGTAGGTTTGCGATACAAAATAATACGAACATCAAATTGTACGAGTCCAGTGTTTTCATAGAAGTACTCAGAATGGCTCTTCACATGTCTTTCTTAGCAATGCTACATTTCTTTATTTTTCTCTAGAAATTGTAAAGGATAAAACATTTTTTTTTAAATAATTTTATCTGTGTTTTCAATAATTGTACTCGATGAGAACTTTTTGAGAATTTGTTCATATCAACTTTGGACAGTTTCCGTTTTTATCCGTACAATGCTAGCTCGGTATAAATTCCAGTATTACCGTTGTTACATTTTCACAAAGTCAAAACTAAATAGTCCCTTACAGAACCAGTGTACGTACCGTGTGAATGTGCACGTGTGTGAAGTGCAGTGTCGTGAGTGCAAGGAGCTAGTGAATGCGGTGTCACTGTATCGCGCTTATAGTATGCTCGAGGGCTCCCGTCCGAGGGATAAGAACTTAGGCTTAAATTGCTGCCGAGGGAGGACGCGGTGGATGTGCAGGAGCGAAGTTGACCGCCCGACCGCGGCTGCGTGATCGGTGGTCCGCCCGAGCCATCTATGTGGTTGGAGGTGCACGTGTTGTTTACAGATTCATTACTTTGTGCATATGACGGCACAGGTATATACGAGTATATATAAATGTAACTTCAATTATTCTCCCAAGAAAAAGTTTTCGCAAAGTGGTGGTATATTTAAAGATGTTATTAATTTTGATTACTAAATAACGATATAAAATATTTCATACATTTACTCTCAGAACAATAATTTTCATTATAATCTAACAGAAAGTTATATGACATTTCAAATTATATTAAGTGCTTTTCGCTTATATTTGTGACATAAAATGATAATAACATGGTTGAATAAACCGATATACGAAGGATCAAGCGGCGGCCGCTCCGATACATTTAAAATCTATAATCGCTTGACACATGTGACAGTTTATGCTGAACGTTCTGCCCGTGTGTACGCTGCACATTTGTAGAGATTTCCGAATGACCAATTCGAGAGTGAAGGAGATTTAATCCCTTCATATTGAACGAGAATTAATTTGATTGCGAACTCATGTTTGCTTCTGTGTAAAAGCCGACGGCAAATAGTTTTTTTATTACAAAAGAACGATGGCATACATCGTGAAATGCTTATATAAAAATAACCTACTGAAATCAGTAATTAATATTTATTCTGTTGGCTTTAAAAAAGGGGTATTAAATTCGATAAGTTTAATAGTATAGTATATATAATAGAATTATATACTTGTACACATATATATGTACACACACATATACACATAGTATATAAATATAACGCAACTATTTCAGTATAATTTTGGTAGTCCGGTGAAACTGTAGCGGCCTTAACAGGTCAATAGTGTAGTCAATTAGAAAAAAAAAGTTTAATTTCATTGATATATACATAGAAGGGTAAAGAGTGAAGGAGAGGGAGAGGAGGAATTTCATACAGGTGGGTCGGGATATCTCCTGGTGTAGTATATCGTATAGTGTAGAGTGACGATTTGTACAATGATAGAAGATATGGTCCAGATCTCCTTCCAAAAGAAGGATAAAGATAAATTGAAAGAACAAAATTAACATTATATATTTAACATTTCTTACTGCAACCATCAAATTACCCTTGTCATTTGGATTAATTAAATATGACATGTACCCGTTTTATCTCGTGCCAACACCATGTAACGAATAAAAATATAATTGCGGCATGCGCAATGTTTTAACTTATGAAAAAAAAAGAATTAACCGCATAATAATTTTATTTAAAAAAAAGGTTTGTTTATCCGGAAAATGTCTTTATAAATAGTATTGCTAACAAAACCTATTCAGTCACGTTTCTTTTGAATTACCTACACGAACATGAAGTACGCAACACGCATCTCGATCGGCTGCGAATCCGCGTCAACAAGTACCTCGTTCCCCTCCCTTTGCGGACTCCCCTCGAGGGAAGAAACAGTGGTTGGGGTGAGATTCAACTGGTGCAATGCGGCGAACCCTACTCACACTTAGTCAGCATGTTAGGGTACCGTATCTTAAACCCCAACTTTTTCATCCTTTTTTTTTGAAAAAACAAACAAAAAAATTATGTCAGATCTTAAAAAATTATAAAGACACATTTATAATTATTCGTTTGTTTTGATAAATGTCATTGATAGACTAATATATTTTTCAAAGATTGTGAAGTACCAGATAATTCCAAAACCGCAATGGCAACGAGGACGTTATAGTGCAATAATTGTGTAGTATTTTTTTTTACTTCAATTAATAGAAAGCGTCGTGCACCTAAACCTTATATTAGATTTAAATCTTTTAAACCGACTAATATAACAGTTCCATACATTTTAATACTACAAACTTGCACTTAAGGCTAAAACTTTTTTTGTATAAATAATCCTTATGCTTTATTATAATGTACCACCAAAATAAGATCCTCATATTGTAATAACATTTTACACTTTTAAAGTTATTTAAAAAGGAAAATAAACAGTCGCAATCACGACATAAAACATCATAGCAATAAATTTATACATTTATTATACGGAACCCTTAATATATAGAGACGGTTCCCCTCACTTGAATGTTCTACACCTATTGTGCCTACGTTAGCGCGCTTCTCATCATTTTTGTATAAAGAAACACCTTAAAGGGGGTTATTCGTAATTTTCGCTATTTTTCTAAGCGAAGCATGATGAGGCTTTCAAAGTAATCCAATTGTTGCCGTAAAAAAGTCGAGGCGCGAAACAGATATCACTTAGTATGATTAAGCTGCGTTGTTGACTTGAAATACAAACTGTTGAAAATGAAATATATTTCTTTTGTCGGCTTTAACGTTATATAAGATCAACCATCAAGAGAAATAGCTTTATGGCTAGCTACGTCATTAAATTACGTCAGGTGTGACGAAAGCCGAGCATGTTTTAATGTCGATATTATATCAGGTAAACAGCCCTTACGATTTGGATTAAATTTTGTATGACCTTGTTTTACATTTAAAGTTTATATGGGATAAGTGTTTCTATAGCTTTTCGAATTTCAAAGAAATCACCAATAACAATTACTTGTATTTCATTATAACAATAGAGTAGTCTTACTCGCTGGCTCCAATATCGGACACTTCAATAGCTAAAGAACATTTGTAAATGAGATCATCAGACCAATTAACAGCCTTAGTGTCAAAATAATGAACTAAGCTCTTTGAGGTACGCCATTTAAAATTAAGCGAGGTAGCAGCCAAGTAATTGTACCGGTTCCAGCCTGAAGATTTATAGTTGGTACCAGGTACTAGAACATTGAACTTTGTTAATCGCTCGCTATACGCCCAGGACAGTAACTTCCATTCTTGTCGATCTATCCTATGACTAAGGTAATTTCCGATGAATTAAATGTGTACAGTCTGCGCTTAGATGTTTTGTTAATACTTGAAATATTTTCTTCAACAACAACGAACACCGGCTCGTGTAAAAACATTTTCAAGTTTCGTTTAAAGGTAGGGAATACACCTGTCAGAATATGGTCCCCGATACACAACAGAGCTAGACATATATCACTATGTTCTTAGAATTACGCGGGCCATTTTTGAATTTAGAAATTCCACATATTGTGTCGAAAACTTATCGATTAAGTTTCGAACGCTTCGCTGAAAATAGTTTCGAAGTTATAGAAACTTTAACGAGCTACTTCACGGGAACAAGTGTTATTCGTAAAACTTTACCCTCATTCCTTTAACGGAGTTTAAACAAACATGTCGTATTTCTAGAAAATGTGTACGTAAGTACAAATATTTGCATAATTTATTTTTTATACATTATTATTCCACATCCATAAAACCGTAGAATTACACTAAATTATTTCCAAAATATGATTAATCAATTTTTGCAAATTCGTGTAAGTTTTCTATATAGTAATTATTTCAAAATGTTTTATTTTTATTTTGACTATATTTTATTATTTCTACAAATATAGCTGATAATATTGTGTCCAGAAAATGATATATATATATATAAAGGGAGTAAAAGATGAATAAATAATGAACGGCTCTTAAAAGCTTTTTAAATTAAAAATTGATGAGTCGACGTTACCTAATATTATAACAAGGAGCAACTTTGCTGTCTTACCATAAATTAACGTACATTGAGGGTCATCCAATTAAACCGACCAAAAAACAAAATAAGCTAGCAAGATCGCAATAAAAAAATCGAGTTTCAACTAGTTACGATGCTTAAAAAAATCTTATTCAATGGGTGTTTATTGTAAAAAAAACTCGTTTGGGTTATCGATATTATTGTTACGATTTATTGCAATATAAAACTTTATAAGAATACTATGTAATCTATAACAGTCAAGGATAGTATGGCTTCCTATTAATGTACGAATCTTCAGAATAGGCTACAGTTCCGAAGATTATCTGCTACAAATATATTTACAAACCTTCTGTTAAATTTGAACAGATCACCTTCTATAGCTAATTCATGTACTTGCATACTCTGACTCATAAGAAATATATTAAAAGGTTTATAGTGTTGAACTTTTTGACATAACATTTGGTATATATTCTACATGGGTTTATTGACACTTTGGAAACTGAATGTATTTATAAAATGAAAAAAAAAACAGTTACCGATGATATATATGATGATAAAATAAATTTTAAATAAAACATGTACAATTAAGAAAAATATATCGTACTTTTATGCAACGTACATTGATATTGTACAAATAAATAAATAATTCAAATTTAGAACAGAATACGACCTCTTTGGTTTAAAAAAGTTTTAAAAACTGAACGAGGAACTCGATCGCCTCTTTCGTTTACCAAAAAAAACAGCGCAGCGGTCGTGCGGTTCGTTAGTTTTTTCAACGTTCATTCCTATTGGACATAGATCTATATTGAAGGCACTTTTCGTTTTTTTTTTTATAACAAAACTGACTAATGCCGGTGATTTATTCGGGTAAAAATGGTTTTACTTTTTAACGGGAACTGAATGTTTTATCGGAAATAATTTTGGTATTTTATATTTTAATTGCTATTGTCATAACAATTTTACACCTCTAATACATTCACCAATCGTTTGTTACATCTGTTTAATTTTATTTTTAATGTTCAGCCTCTATCGAAGAACATTAAATGTATTCTCAACAACGTTCTAAAGATCTTGATGTGCATGTAAAAGTCACGGGAAGATCAGTTAGTCATTTCAGAGACTAGCGAAGCGCAGAAATACAATAAATACTTTAATTATACTAGCTGTAGCCGCGACATCGACCGCGTAGAATACAGCAAAAAAAAATTTTTTTTATTCTAATGAGGCGCTCACGGTTCTTGACACTGCTTCTGTAGTTTATTATATTAGAGCGGAATCCTATTATATTTTTCTAAAATAAAGGTAGTCTAAGTTACTCCTTGTAACATCAGCTATCTGCCAATATAAGTATGGTCAAAATCGGAAAAACCGTTTCGGAGATTAACCGGAACATACAGGCAGACAGACAACAATTTTAAATATTGCTGTTTGGTAAAAGTACTGTACATAATTTATTTTATTAATTTATTTTAAATCCATTTATTAAAAACGTGTTACTTTGACATTACAAAAACACACTTCAGTTTTATTTATGTGCATTGAAATCGATGCTGTAATATAATTAATAGAAGATGCTCTAAGGTTATAAATATGAAAGATATTGTTCACGTTTTTTTTCTTTTTTTTTTTTGCAGATAAAGAGTTGAAAAGAATGAGCCGGAAAAATGTTACAAGTAAAATTTAGTCACATTTAAAATTAAATATTCGAAAAATATTTCATCGTGGAGTAACGAACTTCTCTTCGGAATAGTTCATTACAGAGAATGAGTGGAATGTATAAATATGGAAATTTCCACCGTGACTTTGCCCCTGTGTAGTGGAACGGTATCAAAGGCGATAGGTGCAGGAGGGCAATAAAGTGTATCGACTTTTATCGGACACTCGACTGCTTTATTTAAGCCACGGTCGCTTCATACGCGAGAGCCTTTTTGATTTTATTCTAAATTATATAGGATCTCAAAGCGCTTTATTCGTGCGACGATCTTGTTTATACGTACACTTATATATATATATCGCACATAACTAGTAAAACGGTTTCTTTTTATTCTCGTGAATGTTACCTTGTTGGGAGACAACAACGTGATATATTTCTTTGATAGTTATCCAAATCGTAACAACAGTCGTTAAAACTGTGAATTTGACAAATTATTTTACAATTCTGTACCTACCTGTACCTTAGTACAGTATTACGTATATACTATTCATTATTATCTGAAGCGACGTTGTCTCAATGGTTAGCGTGTTCGGGCACCGTGCAGACAGATGTAGGTTCGAAAAAATGCGAATAGACCGGAACTTTCGGTATAGAAAAACATCGCAATGAATCGCATAGCATGGTTGTAGGACTTTGTCTAAACCCACCTGGTTAGCTACCACGCTTATTTGAAAATCTGCCGCCAAACACCAAGTGATCCAAGAGCTGCACTTGATAGCCGGTTCCGCTAGGCTTAGTGTGTATACCCTGTTGAATCACATCATCACTTAGTATTAATTTCTAAGGAAAAATATATCTATTATTCATATGCTTCGAAAGTTTTGACGTTGATTAATCAGTCCAACTGAGAAAAAATTACATATTTTTTTGTTATTACAAAAGAAATTGGCAAGCTAATATTCATTCTTATTTTACTGGTATTTAATCATTTTTAGCAACAACATCCCGACATACAGTTAGCCGTTTCTCGTCTAATGTCAACACTAATATTTATACAAAATACAAAATATTAATTGTAGGTAAAAAAACGTTCTCTCGCTAAATATTATTATAATATTTTTGAATGAGCTAAATTATCCTATTCATTATCATTCATTCAACGTTCACTCACGAAATACAATCGTAGATACTGCTAATATCTTCGCAAAACCCACACCAGTAACTTATACTTGCCATATCATTTTAACTATAAGTTACCGTACATAGTATTATACAAATTGGCGAAAAAACATACATAAAAATAGTAGTACATTGTAATCGCATTAGATGACTTCTGCTAAGTTACTTTAATTAACCTCCCCCCTAATACATTATTGATAATTTTGTATACGTTCGCATGAACTTTGATAAGCAAGATTTATTTAACGTCCGACATAACTTTAATGTCACAAATAAACAAAAATCTACCATCTCATATTTTGACACGGTAAGACAAAAGTTTCTTTAGGTAATAATAGGTAAATAACTGTAGTAGATAATAAGTAAATAGGTAAGTAATTGTGTTAACAATAAGGTACAAATGTACGTTACCGATTTACCGGACAATGAGTTCAAGCACCATGTCAAGAAGGTTTTACTGTCTGTAGATTATTTACTATAGGGTTAGTAGTCAGTTCATAAACCATAGTGACGCCTGGAAGTGAGGACGTCTTCTTTGTTAATATCTAGAATAATAAATAACAATTGTGAATTTTGTAAACCTGTATTGGTTTGTAATAACAAAGATCGAGTTTCTTATGGGCTGTTTTTTATAACAGACATATTTGTCTTACTGGCTGTGATCTTTGGTATACATTCAATATCATCATCATCAGCCTGTAAGAGACCCATTGCAGGGTGATAGGCGTCTTCCCAAAGGAAGGTACAAGGCATAATCAGCACGCCACTCCACAACGTATTGGCGATTTCAAACTGTGAGAAATCCACAGTTCTATATTTTTCCCACATACGGTGGTACTACAAGAAGATTTCTCAGGTTCAGGTTTCCCCACGATGTTTTCCTTCACCGTCAGCCGATACTGTTACCAATGCAAATTAGTAAATGTACGCGAATTCCGAAAAATCCGTTGGTACATGCCGGGGTTCGAACCTATGGACATCGGATTGATTGATTCCACCGGCCAAACCACTGCACCACCACGACTTAGTATTTTTTAAGTATTTAGGTAGGTATTTAGGTTTTTAAGTATTTTTATATTTCTAATTTTGTGTCCTTCACAGAATCTAAATAAACCTTATTACACTCGTATTTGATTCCTTCTCGTACACTATGAAATTTGATAGCCAGGCCATCATACACTAATGGCTACGTGAATGAGATACATAAATATGCATATCTGAAACCCTGCAGTGCAACATTTTCGTTGCGCATGAATTAAATTTGTTCAATCAACAAATTACCGCTATTGCTAATTCGTTAACAGCTGGCAAACCACGAACGTCGAACGATAAACTAACCGAAGCCGGTTATCCATTTATTGAGAAGCTAGCTTACGCTCGTGGCTTCGCTCGTATTAATTTAGATTTCGCATGTACCTCAAGAACACTACTCTTTTTTTTTTAAATTAAATACAACACATGTCCTTTTCTGTACGCCTCGTGACGTGTATGAGAAATATCATATATATGTCGGTCGGTGTGAGATCGTATTAAAGAAGCAAAAAAACTCATAATCGCATCTAACTAATGTACTAATATTAAACTAATGTTATAAATACGAATGTGAGTTTGTTTGTTATTAACCAATTATATATTGTTATTAACCAATCATCGTTAAATTTCCCATACATCATCGGGGGTAAAAAAAAATATGTATTATCCAGAAAAAAACTCGCTATTTCTGAGGGATTGATTAAATCTACATTTAAGCGATCGAAGCCGCGAGCGAAAGCTACTTTACTTTACTTTACTACTATGGACTAGTCTTAGTAGTTACGAATAATGATCTGAAATAGTTAAACATTATTACCGTTTCACAGATTACAAGGAGAGTATAGTCGTGTAAAGGCTGCTATTATTAGAAACGATTATTTATCTTTTATAAAACAATTGTAACGGCATACAAGTATAGAAGACAAAATTAAAAATAAAGTTAAAAGTTGTAAGCCAAAATAATATAATATAATATAATATAATATAATATAATATAATATAATATAATATAATATAATATAATATAATATAATATAATATAATATAATATAATATAATATAATATAATATAATATAATATAATATAATATAATATAATATAATATAATATAATATAATATAATATAATATAATATAATATAATATAATATAATATAATATAATATAATATAATATAATATAATATAATATAATATAATATACTAACATTATGAATTCGAATATGAATTTGTTTGTCAGTTGATTTTTGTTTGTTACCATTTCACGCCTTAACTGCCCAGATGATTAACATGAAATTTAAATAATATAGCCCAATAAATCGCTTATATGCTTGATTACACGAGCTGCTCGTACAAATTTCCAATAAATTCATCCGCTAACCAACGAGGTAACACTGTTATAATTATCTCGTCATTTAAGCGCGACATGAAACTCCATTATACCTATTTCATTAAAAGGTTGCATCGCTTGTTCGCTTTAATTGAGTATGAGGTAGCGCATCCACATCGTTATTCCAAAGCTTCACTCACACTTACTATATGGAAATTGATAACTTTAAGAATATACGAAATACCTTCAACTGTTAAACATACCTACTACATATAATCTGCCCTCGCAGATTTTTGCTTTCACATTCGGGGGGATTGAATTAATTTCGTGTAGGGAATTCAGTATTCATTCAAAAATATATTATTCTTAAAGAAACTGTGTTTCTTAATAATCGAAATTTGTAATTAATTAAAATATTTATATTACTGTAATTTTTCTTTAAAATATTTTTAATCAGGATATAACTTGCTATAGAAACCGCTAACGCAAAGACGTGTTACTTTCAATTCAAATAATTTCTGAAAAATATTTATCAGGTGCGCGTTTTATTATACGATAGAGAATAATGTTACGGTACATTCTCGAATATAATTAATTAATTTGTCTACTAAAATTCATTACAATATATGTAGCCGTTAATGTGCGTTTGATGGACAAACTGTCAAACAAAACGTACATATTCATAAATTAGATTTACACATGTTGATAAATGCCAATATATACATACAGTATACTTAATCGATATTAAGTGAATATATTGCTGAATTGCATACTTTCGGTGTGCAAGTTACGCAAGCAATCAGAAAATCAATACTTCATCATAATCATAAATTAATGGTAACTTGATAGACAAATTGAATCAATGTTGACAACATAATCAAGAAATTTTAAAGTTTTAGAGAGGGTTTTAATACACTTTTTATATTCTTTGCATTTAATTGGATGACAATTGAAAAATAAAGAAAAAGTAAACGTTTTTCAATTCATAAATAATCAGATGAAAAGCAATTACAGTTTACAATAGAACTGAAATTTGTTACGAAATGTTATGAACTAAAAAGTCATTTTAATATATACAACACATTTTTAAAACGGAACTAAAGAGTTTTATCAGTTTATATTATTTACAGTCCATTAAAATTGTTATTTGAACTATAAGTGCGCTTCACTTTTTGTTAATTTAAATCCTACATGTATTTTATTACTATTATAAATTCACTATAACAAATTTTCAAGAGCATAGATCTGTAAGAATTTAGGAATTCTGTATTGAATTTTAAACCTTTATAAGTCTAAGATAAATTATTTTATATTTTTATTTCATTTTCAAAACATAATTTATTAAATTTTTTTTTTTTATTAAAAGAAAATTATCGTCTGTAAAGTCGGCTTATAGACGATAATTTCCGTGACAACGAATAACGATAATGAATTGAATTGAATTATTATCAATGAATTACCTATGGAGTGGAAGAGAGATAGATGCGTCACAAACCGAACGCTTAGGCCGATCGCGCCTCAGTATCGCTTTTTTGGCGCTCTCGCTTGCACGCTCGGCTAAGGCGGAACGTGACAATGAGTCATGCCTTTTCATGAGCGCAGCCGGCGTTCATCGATTTAGAAGACGCTATCACGTCAAAATGGGTGTTATTTCTTGTATCAGTAATTTGTTATCTGTAGAGATTATTTTCTTTATTGTAATTCTAGCTTTAGCCCGCGGTTACGCTCGCATTCATGGTTCAACCCAAACCTCGGGAACAGTACCTTTACTTTTGTTTAAAAAATACTCTATATTCTTTTGCTGTATCCCGAATGAAGTTCATACAAAATTTTATGATAGTCTGTTGATTAATTGAACCGCGAAAGTATCACAAATAAACTCAAATTCGCATTTTAAAATAGGAGTCATGCTAGGATTAGCAAGAATTGTTTTACTTAATGCATTTTACATGTTAGCCGAGCGGATCAATTTAAATGTGAAACGGTATACACTTTCTTCGGCATAAGAGAGACTTTGCTAATACCATAACCTGCTCAGATTAACAACAAACTTATAAGCTGATTGTTTAAGTTTCCCAGCGTGAACCGTTCCAATTAGTACGGTACCGTTGACAAAAAGTTATTATATTTTTATTTACGACAAATAATATTGTGAATTATTAATAACATGACATAAATAAATTGTATACGAAGCTACATGAGACTTTTCGTTTTATATTCATGACACGATATTGAAACCTTAAATATCTACATCAAATAATAAAACTGTTAAAAAACAGGTGCGTAGAGTGTACTTGAAATAAAATTAACCTAAAACTTTCGATGACGTGTTTTACACTGTTCACAAAATGTTCTTTTTCCATTTACAATAACCACGTTCATTATTACCGACTGTACGTAGTTCTGTATTACACACAACACACCATCCCGGAGCATTAATTATAAATTGTTCCGTTACAACTACCCACTATAAGTGTACTATTCGCACACAAACATACTTGTTGTTATGATTGCGTAAACGAAATGATAACAGAGATGAATTATTTCCCTCTCTTACTTCACCTAAATAACGTTCATTTTACAAGTTAAAGAAAAAACAAATTTCAATTAAAATACACTAAGAATAAACGAGTATGCGATTTCGTTGCTGTCGGTACTAAGAGAGGGGATCGCCCGAGGCGCCCCTGGAAAACGCGCTGGAAAGTGACTGCAAGCTTGAAACAAACTATTGAGTCAACCCTGCAATCTCCGTCTTTTTAGTAATTATTTTTTTTATTGTAGCGCCCGATAAAATAGCAGGTCAATACCCGATCGTAAACGCATTCAAACTAAAAATAATAGCGACCGACTGAGTCGGAACTTACGATGATTTGAATTAAGACTTTTTTAAAGTGAAACATTTTTTCATCACCTGAATTTTTCTCGTCCATCTATCGCATGTCGCATTACAAGCGGCCGCGAACTAGAGCTAAAGTGTAAGATGCTCGCTAGAGCAGCAAAGGCCAATATAGCGGCGCAAATAGCTCAATTCAAAACTTTCACACGATGCATTCATAAAACCACACAATTTATTCGAAGTCCACCTCGCTAGCTATCATCGTGAAGTTGAAAATCTATCGTCGAGCACATGTGATTGTGTTCCGGCAGCTACACTTGAGAGCTAGTCCCCTTAGGCTTAGCGTGTTTACCAACTTAAAGCACATCGACATTTACCATCAGACGAGATTGTTGACAAACGCTAAAAGCTGTAAACTATTTAAAAAAAATCTATTACCCCTGTCGCCCCTATCATGACTGTTCGAATGCACGGTTCTACATTTAAACACTGGAAGATCCCGAACGTGACGAACCCAAAGAACCACTGTAATGAGTACATCACAATGTGCATAATTGTTGCAGTTTCTTCTTCTTGTTTTGGCACCGCAGAAGCATTTGCCAGTGTCAATGTTTTGTTTGAAGTAAGTGTCTTGTGATAATTATAATGTTCTAACAAGATGTTGGTTTCCTTGTTAGAACTTTCCATGGAGTTTTGGTGGCGTCTTAGAATGCATGCTCCGTGGTATTATTTCCCATCCACTTCACTTGTGTATAATAACCGAACTATATTACGTAAAACACCACCAATATTACAAAATATAGAGTCTAATAACACAAGATTATGAATAAAATATAAAAACCACTACATGACAGACTAAGATCCCGCCAAAAACTTCAATTGTTGCAGTCTGGGCAGATCCAAATACTCTATACCCCGTTTGTTTACTACGACACAACTAACCGTATATGATGTATGGTAATGAAATCAGAAGGTTATCGTATTCTACAACGTTTGTTTGTTACGCAAAGCACATTCAAACATATAAATAAGGGAAAAAGGAACTATTGACGTCAGACTGAACGTGTTTACTTTTATTGGCGGCCTGTTCCGTTCTTTGTGTACAGAATTTCCGTGGTAACATTTTTCATTGTACAGTTTTAAAATTGTCTGCTCATTTAACGAGCTTCGGCACAAAAGCTTCGTTAGCTGCAGTGTACGTCGACGTGTGGGCTTTTATGAGAATTTATTACGCTGGCAACATTGCGGTGTATTTTATTAATTTGCGTATTGTTACGTACAAAATCATTTCGGTTATTATCTGGTCATAAATAAAATTCGTTAAAATTTTTAATTGAAAAGCTCTTCGAAAAACGCAGTACGAATGCGAGAATTTTATTTGATGTAAAGAGAACATTCGCTTAATAATATAGTATACTGTACAAGCTAACATAGACTTGGATTCTTTGAAATATCATTAACGGTAAATTTTCAGACGTTACAAACGCACGACATGCAAGAGAATATTTTATTGATTTAAAGTCAACGCCGCACTCGTGGCATACGACGGTTGGCTCCCTGCGTGCGATCCGGTGCAGGTACCAACCAAAGCACCCGTGCCCGGTCAACAAATGCACCAGACGAAACGACAGAGAGCCCCATCGTCTCGCATACCATTCTGGTAGGACCGGGCGGACGGCGTCGATAGTGTATCTACCGTACCGCGCGTCCGCCAGGTCCTGCCTCCACCTATCCAAAATCTCCTCGCGGAGCCTCCCACGCATTACCTCTACTTCCCTGGGAGCTGGAGGCTCCCTCATCTGTTTCTTGACCGCCGTATGGTTATATACGGCGGCAAGCACCTCTGCCTCCAACTCCCAGGGAAGGGAGCCGCCGCTGAGGACACCGTTCGGTACCCTCGTATCGCCCTCCAACGGTACCCCGTAGACGATACCGTTATACATAGCATAATTATTAAACTATACTACTACCTAATTATCTACTATCCAACTATGTAAAATTATGTTCGTATAAAAACTAACGTTTTATTCGATTTCGCAACACGACACTAGACGAATATAGAAAAATCGAATGCAAACTTTTAATTAATCGAATGTTACACAAAATTCGTATCTATTCGATTTATCAATCGGACGGCGCGAAGCGGCGGGAGATAAACAAGTTAACCGAATAATTTTTCGACAGCCGATTCAATTCAATCAATACGTTTTATAATAGGAATGGAAATAACTTTTCGTAACTGTTGAATAAACATAATTCATTATTATTGGTATAGTAAGTGTATTATACAAATAAATGTATATTACCAATAATAAATATATCAAGCCGATAGCCGCCGACATTTTGTCATCTATAAAAAAATATTTACGTTTATAACACTTCAGATCGCAGACATCATGGAAACTATAATAGAGTTTACGATTACTTACCCGGTTGCTAAATTAATTCTAGAGCAAAATTCTAATATCAATTGACACAAACGAAAAATTGTAATACACAGCGACGACTTAAAAATTTTCGGAACTGATATCGTTTACATTTAAATATATTTAAATACTAATTACGACATTTTTAATTGTAACTCTTTGGGTTTAAAATGCAATTTCTATCATCTATTTGTCATTTGTTTTTTACTTTACGCGAATATTTAAAATATTTCGTGCGAACGTTACCGAGGATTTACCTAACTAGTTAAAATCTTCGTAGTATGTTTTAATACGTTTTAAGTGTTTTTTAACGCCTTAGCAGGGTGTCGAATCGATTGTTTATAATCGATTTGTAGAAATCCAACTCGGTTGTGTTAACCTCAGTGGTGAATTTCATGATAATCGTCCATCTACACTTATGAACAACGAAAACTTCGATGCTATACGCACAGTAAATAGACCGGTATATGATTTATTGCGAGATTCGGGCATCCTTAACCGTAGGAATGAGCCAGATACAATCAAACCTATAAAAACATTTGGTGGCGAAAAACTGTGTTCCCGGTGGATCCCTCACAATTTAACTCGGGCTCAAAAAATGGACCACGTTACTTGGTGCAATATCATGCTTACCAAATACAACGAAGGGGCGTAAAATGTGTAGCATATTAACAGATGGATATGGATTTACAGCTATGGTATTCCAAAACAAAGCAGCAATTTACTGTTTGGGTCTTTCCAGGTGAGCCAAAACCAATCAAGTTGGCGAATGTGCGGTCTGTTGCTAAGCGGATAATTGCATTTATATTTTAAATGGAACCGCCGCTACTGTAGATTTGGTCCATCGTCGTACAGATAATAACAATTGATACACGACCAATTATTTTCCGAATGATATTGACAAACTCCGTAAAATTAACCAAAACCGCATCTCGCACCATGATAATGCTATCTCTTACATGGCCAGGCAAGTTTTCAACAATCAAGAATTATTTACGCGGTCAACGATTTTCAACACCAAAAGAGACTCTGTTGAAGAGTATAAAAATAAAAAGCATGTTACCGAAATCACTATGGAGGAGAGGCATAAATATTTTCACAATTGGTCGATTCGTATCAAAAGTATATTGAAGAAATTAAGGGAGAATATTTTCAGTAACAATCAATACATTTTTGGCCAGTCTTAGTTTTTTCTTATTAAATCCGGGAAATATTCAAGTAAAACATTCTCTCCATTTTACAAAAAAAAAAAAAAAACAATATGTCTTGTTCGACTAACGTTAAAATCATAAAGAGATAAAGTTACATCATAATCACATATCACATCGGAATACGAGAAACGAGAAGAAGAAAAAACTAAAAATACCATAGCTCATATAAAAAAATGTAAACGTTACTATCCCTATTACTATCCCAATCCGTTACGAACCTAACTTTATAAATGTTACGTTAGTATAACCAATTAAATGCATTTGTAGCGACACACATACCTACATCAAACGTGGTATGTGTGTACTACAACAACTTAAGCGAAAAACCAGCGGCACTATAATATCCCAAGTTTAGTCGGCTTAAGAAGGCGATTACTAGTCTGCACAAACGGAGTCAGTTATTTTATTTCAACCTTCTGATATTAGCATAGTGGTAATCTCACTACCACTACCGCTAAAGTGGTGACGCGACGCCGCTCCCGCGTCCTACACATTATTTACTTATCCTTATATATAGGTCATTTTTTAAATTCCATTGGTAATAATTACTCTTATTTTATTAAAAGTACAAATAGCGACATGAAAATCTTATACCTATATTAATATCATAAAAAAAACAGTTTTAGTTAATCGTAAGTAAGCTTAATTAGAGATCTGCTAGAAATAAAAAATATAACTAAAAGAGGTATACTTGATTCCTATTATCTATCTCGAATCCGAAACCTTTGAACAATATTATAGCATCTTTTAAATTCCATAATATTACATAACTTGCGTCTTAAGACAAAAGGAAATAAGAAATAGACAGTAAGTCGCCTCCACCGCTAACAACTCTTTCAACTATTTAAACGGTTTAATCCCTTCAGCGAGCAATACCCGTCTACGGGATTAACTCAAAGACTCTTTGCTGTTTACTTAATTATTTCTCCTTCTTATTTCGTGTTCCCGGTCTGGATTTAGACAATTACTTTGTTATTGACTTGTTTGTGTGGAGTTGTGTTTTGAGATATCTATTATGTTTTGAAATGGTCACTATACATAGGAGTATTCCTATTATTCTAAATTGATTTTCTTTATTCTACAATGAGCACAGAGTATGCGTAAAATAAGTTTCCGCTCTGATAATCAATGCATGAATGACGATGATAAATAATTCGTTTAAAGAACTAACCTCATCAATTTTACAATTTGATTGTAGAACAAGGAATCATCCGAAGTGTAATCGAGGAATTAATAGTTAACTCTACATATCATCATCTTACCCTTATCCCACCTAAGTAGGGTCGGCACAACATGTTTTCCTTTTCCACTCTCCTCTGTCAGATGTCATCTCAATATTCACACTTTTTATACACATATCGTTTTTCACACAATCCATCCACACCTTTTCGGTCTTCCTCTACTCCTATATCCGTCCACTTTCAAACTCAAAACTTTTCTTGTTACATGACTTTCATCTCTTCTCATAATATGCCCGTACCATGCTAACCTATTACTCCTCAACTTCTCTGTAGTTAACTCTACATATCTATCTGATAATCAATTTGAGTGAAACATAAGGGAATTATAAATATAAGATTGGATAATTTACACGAAATGGCAAAATAAGTTCATATATGAATACAATTACGTAAAAATGTATTAAACGCACTCGAATAGTCGTTATTGCCCAATGTAATAATAATGCTGTTATGTAAGCAATGATAGTAAGTAGAAAATTTTCAATTATCTGTAATTTATAGAATTTATTTGTCGAAATGTACACAGCGCGCTTGATTCTGAACATTCTGCGAATATAAATCAACTTCACATTTGCACTACAATTGAATTATTAGCCCATTTATTTGATTTTAATTTGAATAACCAAAATGTGTACGAAATTATACGTAAATGTAATAATCATAAACATTAATGGTGCATTAAGAATTTAATAAAATAACAGTAACCTCGTGAACGATGGAATTGGTTTGATATAGATGTTTCAACCGCTATTTTATAGGTTAAACATAAATAAAATAAAAAAGTGTGTGTGTGTACTTATGTACACGCGTTAGAAGTTATACTTCTTTGGCGTAACAAGACAAAAGTCTTTTCAAAATTTTTATCTTCCGCCTTATTCTACGTTTGTAAAATAAACGACTCTAACAATTGGAAAAAGGTATTTAATACATTTTTTTGATTACGTTTTTTTGAATAAAATGTTGACTATAGCTAACTTCAGGGTGTCGGTGTTTCGTGACGGTGTGCGCGCGCATCGTAAAAATGTACTCTCATCATTTTTCCCTAAAGTGCCAAAAGAAGAGCAACTTCAAAAATCCTTGATCCTCTGCATGATAAAAGAAAGCCATTTTAACTAAATATATAATATATGTAAATAATAATTTTAAGCAAAAATAAGCAATTCGATATAACGATCTCACAGAGGTTGCCCCCTCTATACTAACTTTCTGACAGCTATCTTTTAAAGCAGAGACGACTAGAAACTCGAGAGAACACACGAATGTCATGGTGTTTTAATTAAAGCGTAAGTGTACTATGATCAACGCATTCAAAGGCCTTAGACTAATCACACAGTATACCAATTGCACCCTAAGACTCTTTCCAGACTCCCCATTGTATGGCTTATTAATGTCGCACCAGCGCCAGTAGTAGATTTTGTTTTCATTAAAAATCTGTCGACCGTTCAGAATCTCTTGCGGTTTCTAATATTGTACTATTATCTGAACATAATATTTTCGAAGATTTTACTAAACGACGGATGTACAGAAATAGGTCTGTAATTTTCATTACTAAACCTACATACAGCCTTAATTAAGCAAAGATGCCACTTCACATATTTTCATTACATTAGATAAAGGTGTAGGTGGTAGAGCTACGCTGAAGCTATTACTGGTTTCAGCATGAATGGGTCGGCTCGCCCGGGGTATACCGCCCTCTCACAGAAAACCGACGTGAAGTAACAGTGCTTGCACTGTTGCGTTTCATTCGGCCAGTGAGAGCGCCGGAGGCCCACATATATTAAAAGACCAGCAACGCACTTGCGACTCCCCTGGTATTGTGTCTATGGACGACGGTCCACTTGCTACACACTAATTAAATATATACGCAAGATATAGTGAAACAATGACTCTTATCAAGTGTACTACCATTAAGAATATTTCTTACACGTCATCGGTGTGTTATAAATTTCATTATTTCAAAGCACTTAACTATTTATACCAGCACTAATAGATGTGATTAGATATTTGAAATGTGATGCGGTACCTTGGTCTCGTGAAATTTATATTTTTTGTTACTTGTAAAGAAAGTTATGTTCTTGAATAAATATTTACTACTTCTGATCTCTCCTTGGAATATGTGCTCTATCGATATTTAGAATAAGCGAATTATCATTTCTTTCATTTTTGCTTAATTCTTTATTTATTATATGCCTGTCAGCCTTGGATTAATTATTTATAGATTAAAGGTCTTTGTTTCCTAAAACTTTTGCTCGGCCAGCTACAGAAACACGTTCAAAAACTTTAGAATAATTTTTTAACGTAAGCTTAAAAGGATTCACTACTAGCTAATGAAACATATACTAAATTATGTTATTAATCAAGCTGTTCATATTCCCTATTTGGATATTGATTGCTAAAAATCTTGGCGGATAATTGTTATATAATATTATGATTAAAACGGTCTAATGTACTTTTGGATACAAATCTAGCTGATTGATTACAGTCACCACTAGGATTATCACAGTTTATTTTAACAAGCAGTTTCGTGTGATCATTTTCTGTACCACTAATAATACGGCAAATGGTTTTTAAGACAGTAAAGATGTTATCTATGCAAGATGCTTTGAGAGCCGTAGTTCTAATTGGCTCATTAAAAAGAGAGTCCAGGTGAAATGACCTAAATAACGCCGTGAACATGGTGGCTCATTAAATGTTCTTGTTACAATTTCCTTCATTTTCCGTGATAGACATCTATAAACATATAAGGAAATTAATTCATCTGTCTCTGCACAAGTCACTTCACAAGTGAGAGTCTATTGAGAGACTACATACATCTATGCGATCTTTAAATTTAAAATTATTATTAAATAATGTCAAACAACCACCATCGTAACACTTGCAATAGAAAATAAGGTACATCGAATAACATCGTATCTGGTTTAAGCCAAGATTCTAGGAAACCTGACATATCTAGTTTCTCTCTATGAAATAATAAATCTACATCTAATATTTTGCCGAAGAAGCGATTCATATTTGTATAGTACAAGGTGATGTAAAACTGCTGCTTTATCTTATTTATTGGTCTAAAAAAGTAATCACAGTATCATTAAGCTACATGGCACTGCCGAGTCAACGAACCTATTTATATTATAAGCTATCAATGTAGCTATGATACGTTTAAACACTTTGGTCAGGGATAAAATTTCCCAAGTCTATACTTACAAATATACACGATACAGTGAGCAACACTCATTTGAGTGAGCACAATTGTGTTTTGGTAAAATAAATGAGCCTAGTTTATCTTTGTTCTAGGTTACACCGAGAAGCAGCCTTCCACGCAATTTACCGCACAGCTACCTAATGAGGTGAGCCCGGCCACCGCCGGCACTGCCTCCACCCCCGCACCTCAGCCGGCGCCTCAGCCCCTCTCCTATGCACTTCTGCAGCTCTCTGCTCCTGATTCGACAGAACCACCTTTCCTCCAAGTACAGCTCCAATCTTCGCCTGTCTCCCCTCCTCCGCCACCGGCGAGCGGCAAGTCCATCTCTATGTGCTACACTAGTACAGGCACGCTACTGTCCCTGCCGCCGAAGAAAAAAGACATCTACCGCCCTTACTGCCTGAGCGATCGCGCCGCACACCCTCACCGTGCCGAAGAAGACCTTAATGCGGCGCGTGCTATATTAGACTTAAGCCAACACGCCGTCTATTTACCGAGCCCCCCGAGAGCCGAACCCGCTCCACCCGAACCTCCTGCTCCTCCACCGGAGCCACCTACACCGGAGCCTCCTACATCGGAACAACAGAGTGAACGCCCACGCGAAACCGTCGCCTATACTTACGATGCGTTCTTTGTCAGTGACGGGCGCTCCAAACGACGCAACTACGTTAACACTCCAATTGAAACCGCGCCGCAGCCCGAACCTAAATCCAAATATACCTGCAGCGAATGCGGTAAAAGATACGCTACATCATCAAACCTGTCCCGACACAAGCAGACGCATCGTAGCTTAGACTCCGTTTCAGCGAAGCGATGTGGCGAATGCGGTAAAGCATATGTGTCGATGCCCGCACTCGCTATGCACGTGCTCACCCACCAACTATCGCACGTCTGTGGTGTATGCGGTAAGTTATTCTCAAGGCCTTGGCTCCTTCAAGGACATCTACGTTCACACACTGGCGAAAAACCGTACGGGTGTGCGCACTGCGGAAAAGCTTTCGCGGACCGCTCTAACTTGAGGGCACACATGCAAACACACTCCTCGGACAAAAACTTTGAATGTACACGTTGCCACAAAACGTTTGCACTCAAGAGTTACCTTAACAAGCACCAAGAGTCAGCGTGCGTGCGAGACGAGGACGACGGGCAGCAGAGCGAGCCATCCGCTTCCGCATCTGGATAAATACATGCAGATATGAACTGACGCAATAAGGGACCTTACTTCAGCCGATTGGCACACAAGTAAACATTAAAGTATTAATATGAATTTAGCTAAACATAATAATATTATAATAATTATACAAAGTTTTAAATAAGAAGCGCGCTTGTCCGACCTCGGTCCGGGAGGACCGAGATCCGATACAGCGCGGTATAAACAAGCAATGTTTCGCAAACAACGAATAATGTACGACCCCGTAGTGCCGTGACTGCCGCGGTAGGTAGGCCATAGTGAATTAGCGGCCCATGTCCCGGTAATGTACTTTAAAATGTATATAGTTAATCGTCGATAAATTATACCCTTATATACATAGAATATTAAAATATGAATGAAAGTAATATCTTTTGTAGGTGATTTTTACAACCGCAAAGTAGGTTAGAGCATTTTACGGTGTAAGTTTAGCGTCGAGATGCGTGAGCCAAGCGCCGAGTTTGTCGGTGGATGGAGGTGAAACGCCTGGACGCGTCGCGACGTCCGTCTCGGTGAGGAACTTGCCAAAATTTTCCGTCCGAAGATCCGCACACACGCCACCGCGGCCACAGACTGCGCAACAAATAGCGGTGCATTTAAAATAGCGCAAAAGAGCGCCAGAGTAGTGCCGGCTCGCGACAGTGCCTTAGCGGTGACCGCACGCCGCATCCGCCTCGTCGTTGTCTTCTACCGCCATTTTAGCATACGTTACAATTTCAAGCTTCGACAGAATATTACACCATATTGTACATGTACAATATTGTCATTATTTACCAATTTAACTTTTTTCACTTGAGGATCATCAAATCTGTTTACAGTTTAAAACTATTAAAATATATATGGGCTTACAATAAGAACGAAAGCCCTTAGTTATATCATGTCAAAAATATCGACATTTTGCCATTAAAAGGCATCAGATTTGTTTCTTCATTCAGATTTTAGAATGTAAACGAATAACCTAGTAAAAATTATACACGAAGAAATGCAGCTGAATTATTGTAATTACTATAAAATATTAAACGCATTATGTAATTTTTCGTCATTATCTCATATACAAATCACATCGGTATTTCAAAAATAAACATTAGCAACAGAGTACAAGTAAATCAAAAACATTGTTACCGTTAGAAATAGCTAGAATAGATGCATGTTGAATGAAGGGCGGTCGGCGGGCGCGCCTTGTGGTACTACAGGGCAGGGCCGCGCGCAAACAGGAGAGCCTTCCTAACGTGTGTTTTAGAAAACAAGTCAAACGTAAGTGGCAATAAATTAATTAGTGTAAGGTAGATTTAACGATAGTATAGCGAATGAGAGCACGTGGTGCTCGATGATAAATGGGTATTCGAAAAGCAATAATAACGTAGGCCTAGTAAAGTCGCGCACCGCTGTCGAATAGACGCAGCAAGACTTATTATCTATTACTCCTTATTAGCTTCTCTTAGTACTTACAAGTAGTTGATTCCAAAGTAGCGTCAGCTCTACTAGTATGAGCACAATTGTCAAAATATCGAGATGACATAACTTTTTATGATTACGGCGAGAGTCACTCACATATTACTGTTATACACACATGTAACACAATCGACAAAATAAACTATACATTAATTATGTTAAAATTCCTATTATGACATTTGTCTACATCAATATTACATACCAGATCGATTGTATTAAATATCCTTATAAAATTAACTCTCAGCTTCATAGAGTCTCTGTCAGTGGAGTGAACTCGACGCCAATCTAGTCCATTAGTGCCTCGAGACTGTTAAATTTTAGTCAGATTTTTTTTTAACCCATTCTACACACAGTCAATTAGTATTCCTTTAAAATTAAAAACGTCCTGTATTTTTATTGAAACAGGATTAGTGTTTATTAAAAGCAAATGATTTCTTTTTGCTTCATGTACTTAAATTCAAAAGTAGTGTATAATTTTGTAAGTCAATTCTTATAAAACCGGATCGCTTGGAGGAGCGTTCTAATTACTATACTCTCTTATTCAAATATCTCCTACTTATAGTAGCTGTAGTGCCACACTTAATATTCCTAGATATTATAGTTCCCTTTGTATTCACGTTAAATTAAAAAATAAATTTTTCAAAAAAAAAACTAGGTTCTAGAGACAAGGGTTGCGTGGAAATAAGCAATATTACATAAACTTATAAGCAATATTACATAAACTTATAAGCAATATTACATAAACTTATAAGCAATATTACATAAACTTATAAGCAATATTACATAAACTTATAAGAAATATTACGTAAAGTTATAAGCAATATTACGTAAACTTATAAGCAATATTACAAAAAACTCATAAGCAATATTATTATAGAGTATATCGTTTATTAAGATTATGTAGATTTTTAGATGTTTTTGGTGCTTTGGAGTTAAGTACTATATAGTAATAATTTTTATGAAACGAAAATGTTACATCGAAAATTGTAGATAACATTGTTGTGATATTGTTTTGTAATTGTATCTTATAGCGAAATCGTTTCTTTTCACTTATTCTTTATGCGTCTGTATCTGGTATTTTATATTTTACTCTCTAGTTTTAACCGAGTACCTACTATTTCTCGTAATCACTTTCAAATATCTTTAACTATACTAGTTCTACGATTGATTCTATCCTTAGTAAACGAACGCTAAAGTAGCAGCTTATTACTATATATATATACATATATATGTATATAATTAAAATAAAATATTTTATTCAAATATATATATTAACGTTGTTGTAATTGTAGCGGTTATATTATATACATATAAATAAGTAATATATAACGTTTAATATAAATAAAACCAACTTATATACAACAAAATATATCCTTTATAATATGTAGATATAATATTATATATATATATATATATATATATATATATATATAATCCTTGTGTACCAAATTTCCCTTCTTTACAATTTTAGTAGATGTAGTAATGATAAGGCACCGTTCACAATGATAGCACTGGGCATTGATTGTGATACAAAAATTAAAGTAGTTTATTTACTACGGACATATGTTCACAATGTCCGATGGCATATTTTACAATATATTAGCAGCAGTTTACGTCACACCACACCAACCAGCACTGCAACCTAAGCTCACAATCTCATTGTAAATACAATTTAAGTGTCTACATATTGGGACCCATAATTGAAAAGAAAAAAATTGGTTGTCTGTAACGTCGATTTACGAACGATAATTTTACGTGATAACGTCATAAGAAAATATCGATGAAATATTGCATACTTTTATAAATTGAATTGAATTATTACCACTGAATTACCGATGGAGTGGAAGACAGAGATGCTTCACAAGCCGAACGCTTAGGCCGATCGCGCCTCTCTATCGCTTGTTCCGAACTCTCGCTTGCACGCTCAGCTCAGGCGGAACGTGACAATGAGTCATGCTTTCTCGTGCGTGCAGCAAGCGTTCATCGATTTATAAGGCGTTATGAAGTCAAAAAAAATATTTCAAAATTGCATGTTGAAATTTTACGAACAAATTTGTAACTCCAAAGGTTATCATTGTAAAAACATTGGGTTCTCTGCGATAATTATCATCATATTTACTTGTGATAAATAAAATAGGCCTTTTATCATAATTTGCTATTAATTAGATGTGTAGTAATTATGCAACGTGTTCTAATTGACTGCGTTATTAACTGATGAATTCTGTTAAATTATCTGTATACTAAACAAAATTGAGCAACGTTAAAGCAATTATGTGACACGGTGATATAATGAAATTGTCCAAGCAATATTATATATAAGGCAATAAACTTTAGCAATTCGTGTATTAATTACTTATAATATTTAGAAAGTAAGGAGTAAATATACGTAGTAAGTAGATAATATAAATAAAAGAAGTATGATTTTCTTAGTTAACGCTAATCGGTCTATAAAATTATAATGTAACTGTGGTGTAATAATACACATTTTGATGAATACTTATTAATTATATATTTAACGCGGAGACTAAAAATAAATTATTTTTTATCAAGACAATTATTAAAAACTAAATCCGAGTATAACTACTTCTTTTATTGTCACCTAGGTATCAAAAGAACAGATATAAATTTTAAAAATTGGCTCTTCGCTCGCTCGTAACGGGTAAGGTAATCGTTGAAACCAACGACCCGAAATATATGTCTAAATTCATCACTGTACTGTGCAATTATGTCTTTAAAAAAACTTTTATTTTTCCTTTAAATTAGTAAATACAATAAAAAAAAAATTAAGAGACAGATTTCATATACATTAAATGTTATAATTATTTGATATATTGAAAAAATATGATAATCAGTAAAATCTAAATCAGAAAGTAAATTAATAGAAAATTTAAACGGGAAAACAAAACTGTACGTAATTTGTACGTAAAATGGTAGCATTATTAAAAGAATAGGACCCTGATCGTCCGGGAGACCCGCGACAGGAACGAAGTTTCTTAACGTAAAGTAAAGAATAAATAAATAAAAAAAACTTTGATTTTATATTTTACTAAAACTGTATTATGAATTATATATCAAATAGTGAATTATATATAACCTATATAAAAAAAAACGAATAAGTTTTAATGGAATTTTGTTAAGAAATGAGTTTATATAACCGAAAGCGCAGCATGCTCGTCTGTTCGAATTTAATACTAGTATCCAAATAGAAAAAAAACAGCTAGATAAAGACCTACGGTGTCCATAACGTATTTCTCTTGCGTGAGGATTTCCGTCAGTAAACTCCTATCACAAGCTACGTTAAAAAACTTCATTTCGAAAGCAATCGATTAAAAAGTATTGTAAATAATTAAAAACAGCAAGATATAGGTACTAAAATGAAGCTGTACCAAACAAATTTAATTATATGGAAAACCAAGAATATTTTGAAATTTATAAAATGGAACTTTAGTGATAACAACAAGTCTTTAAATAAATAATAGTATCAAAAATCAATCACTTAATTCTTAACGAAACCTAAGTATATTTCATGAAGTAAACAATATAAAATTATAAGTATTACAAATTGCCGATTTACAATAGGTACATGCATCTATTGATATTAAATGTTCCGTTGGTATTCTGATAAATTATAATTTATTAATCGGTTATTAGTATAACGCTAATTTCGATTGCACAAATAGAGAGTATTTTATTCGTTTCATTATCATTAGTCTGTCATAACGGTGCCTAGTTTAAACAAGGATGGTTGTTAAAAAGTAAAAATTATGCAACGATAGCAATAAATCGAAATGTAACAACGAATTAATTACGATTAAAGTAGACCTTGGATGATTGTAAATGGCGCGCACGTTACGCTTCGCGGCATTTGTCACGCTTCTGACGTAGTTCTAAGACTATTGGAAAATAAGGGATTACTTTTCATTTAAGTACAACAAAAAAAAGTTGCATTAACTTATTTAGCACAAATAACATTAAAAATGGTAGAAGAAAGTAATCGCTGCAAGTATTACGCGTATTATAAATGAAAATAGTATTTAGCTTTATAGAAATTATTAAGCACGAGTTAGCATCGCAGAGGATTCTTAATTAACTTTCATGATATAAATAATGCTGGATGTGAAATGTCCAAATGCGTTTCATTTTAACTAAAACTGATACTGAATAGTTCGTTTAGCAATATGGTATTGAAAATTTAGGGTCACATAATATTTATTGAATCATTTATAACTTGACCAGTTGACCAGTTATAAGGACGCGTAATAAATATTTCACCTCTCTTTAATTAATAATGAAATAACGAAAATAAAACAACTGCCATACAATAATTAATGTTAATTATATACAATTTACAAATATACATTCAATTTACATACGTTTAAAAAAATATATATATATATACATATGTACGTATATTGACATCGTATTGCGTTTTAATCCCTACACGAATGTTTTATGGTAAATATTATGCAGCGTGGCGTAACTATGAGACAACACATAAAACGCGCGCTTATTTTGTTTCCTACACACGTTATAAATATTCACAGGTAAATAAATATACTTCACAATGCAGAAATATTGCTATGTATTTACATACAAGATATAGATAGAATTCGACAAACAAGCGGTGGTACAAACGTTCAAATTGCTTTTAAAAAGCTAAATAAGAAAGACAGGCACTATTAAGTCGTGCGCCACAAATATCAGTTTTTATTTAAAAAAAAAAACATTTCGATGATTACATTTTTAATTAAATGTATAATTTTCCTATGAAATAAAACTATCTGTGTCTTAAGGTTATGCATATACTTCCACGCTGTATAAACAAACGAGTATTGTTTGCTTAAATGGAATTACCAGATTTTATTCAATTCTTATTACTATATTATTGGGAATTTGCAATATATAATTAAATACAACTGAAAAAGTCTATCCAGTTATATAAAAATATACCAAAAATGTTATATCACCGTAATACGGGTACATGATTAAGTGCTATGTCTTACATTGTATTATTTCAGTACAATGGTATTGGTAATTTAAATAAGTTAGAAATTCTCTTGTTGTATGTGCACTTCGCCTTCGTATTATTTAATCGCTTAAGATATATGTATATATTTTTAAGTTTATCTCTTTATTAATTGTTAATTCAACTCTGCATACATTTATCATTATAGTCTTTTTCATTTTAATGTAAATCTAATGTTACCAATTTGACCTTATATAAAACATTTGGATTTCTTTTATCGGTGATCGCAACTATTCATTACTCCGTTCATTAAGCACACCAACATTTTAACAGAATTCATTACGAAAAGAATTCTATGTGATACGTTGTTTTTATATTGATTTGACATTTTATTGTCATTTATTTGAATGATTCTCTACGATGATCTATATCTATCTATACAACAATTGTTTTAGTTTCATGTAGCCGCTCAATTACAAAGAAGACTATAATGAAAAAATGTTTGCATGATATAAATGTTAATGGGGATACAATTTTTTTTTTTTTTTTTATATTTTCTTGTAAATAAAAGCGTGAAACTATAAAGTTATTATAGATATAATTATAGTCTTTATTTATCTGTCTCACGTACATTATTAATGTTTGGTAAAATTATACTAGTGTAGTGTAGTTTTGCTGTGAAAAAGCAAATAATATGGTTTCCACATTCTTCGTCACTCTTTCTATTATCAAGCCCATTGAGATTGCTTTGTTATCACAAGTTACATATCTAGTTGAATACATATGAATCAGTGATCTCTCTCTGCTCCTAACCGTTGTCGGTTACAGCGGCCGCTAAAAGAGGAAAAGTCTACTTCCTACATTTCGTGTGCACGTAAATGGCTGGGATATCCTACCTTCGCCCGGAACGTGCGTTCACACTTGGGGCAGGTCAACACGCCGTTGCTATAAGAATCAGTGATACCAAAAATATAAACTGTTATTGCAGATTAAGGCTAATTAATTCCGGTGATTATAATTATTTAACAGGTGAATAAATGTCAACGATGAAGACCGATTTAATGTTTTAATTAAATACGAATATTAACCATTAATTAATAAACGAAAATGTGATTATTACATGCGTTATGGATTGCATTATATTCATAATAATATAGTTTCGAAAGAGAAATGTTAAATAAGAGGACTAAACTTGACAGCCATTGGCGTTACGTGTGTGAGAAATTAGTGTATTTCCGAAGGTGTTCTCTTTCCTCGGTACACTGATCTTCCAGTGTCAATATATGAAGGAGAAGCTAGTTTTTTTATCTGGAATTAATTAGTTACTCACTTATCACAGTTATACCAAACGAATGCAATTTGATAATTGAACGCATTTCGTCTTCGATAAAATCAACGGTGTAGTCATAATTCTATTAAAATTAGTAGAATAGTGGTGTCAATAATAATCAAAAATGACCAAAGTTATTAATGTCAGTGTAACGGTGTAATTTACTCGTGAAAAATCTATTCTATAATTAGGTGATATTTAGAATAATAACTTCGCGAAAAATAACCAATACGGCGTGTCAGAATGATTTTTTTTGTAAACTTGAAATTTATGATTCTTGTTTTATTTTATATTTGTTTTTTTTTTTTTTCAAAGTCACGATTTCATTCAAAGGTATATTTTAAAACTCAAGAAATTGAAAATCGTAAACAAAGCGAAACGAAACGAAAACAGTTCGTGGAGTCAACTTGTCGATGTCATTATTTACTTTTCTAGAACGTTATAAGTTAGTATTAGACACAGTGAGCGTAATAAGATATTCGACAAAAGGTACCCAGTACAATAATAGTACTAGTCTTTTAATCTATATATTTAGTTACTATTTTATGTTTTTTTTTCTATTAGAGCTTAAAAAAAATGCATATACTTCGCTTGACTATAAATAGAAGAACAACCACATAGGCCGTGAAATGAGTCTTTCACAGTCAACGTCTTCGCAACAATCAATAAATCTAGCAGAACGGAAGCCGTAACGTATATAAGATCGATATAGTATCGTACGTGTACATCTGCGGATTTCGCAACGCAATACTAAATTAAAACTAATCTCAGTATTAAGTACCTACTTCATTTAAGTGTAGAACGTCAATTTTTAATTCACGTATTCCTTCCTCTTATGCAATTATTATACATACATATTATATATACAATACCAAACGTTACTTCAGAGTAATAAGCAACTTGCATAAATACATTTAATATATCGTAATATTTAAATATATATATATATAGGTATTAATAGCGAAAATTACTGTAATATTATTGCATTTAGTTTTTTTTTTATTTTTTCGATTTATGTCCTCGAGAATTATAGCGTAAAATCTAATTACACTTATTCCGTACATTTAAGTATTAAAAGGCAATTACAGATGCATGTGAAAAATGTACTACATTTTTTTTATTTAATTTAATTTAATTAAATTATCGTAGACGTAAAATAAAAATGCTTCCTAAATTATAATATAGTACATAAGTAAGATTTGTTATTTTAGTTATTTGTTTGATTTGTGTGTTCAGATACGTTATAAGTAAGTACCTAGGGTCCACTGCGTTACGTCGTAACATAGCGTGTTGCATAGATGAAGTAGACAATGTAACAGATTTATATGAATTGTGAAAATAATTAACGCTCTGTAATTAATTGAGAAATAACAATATACATTATTGTTATATTAGTAAGTCATGTTAAATTTCCAACTATTATTACATTACCTAGTCAAAAAGAGTTTTAACTGGTTCTTAGCCTAGTAGTAGGTAAAGTTAGTATCTACAACAGCATCCATTAAAAAAAATTTAAATACATCTTCCAATTAACTAACAACAGAAGTAAATTAAAATGTTTTAATCCGATAACATCAACGGAAATTAATTTATTTACTTAATAAAGGATTAATAATTATATTTTTTAATATCCTTTTAACTTATAAAAACAAATCAATCGTTTATCATTACAGTGTCGAGTTAAACGACCGCCATTTATTTATATTGTTAAAGTAGACATTTTAAAATGTTTATTTCTTGTTTTACAAAGAGTAAGTTGAAATTAAAAAATATAATAATAATTGAAAACCAATTCTGTAACACAAAAGATGTATGTACACAAATAAAACAAACATTCACGCTTTCTGTAATAACGTTGTGGGGTTCGAGTGAAGTTTTGCATACTATAGCGATTCCAGTTAAAAAGTTACTATTCCAAAGCAAATAGATGTATCATACATAAATATAATGGTAGTGGAAATTACAAAACAACTCTGTAGTACTACTCTCTATTAGCAACTATTTAATTAAACTGTTTATCCCTTTTAAATCAATATACACTAATAATATTTTAATATATATGCAATTTATTTCATCTATACATCGCACCTTTAGTAAAGTAAAGGCTTAACTTAGAAAAGTAATTTTTTTTAATCATAAAACAAATCGACGATCACAACTTTTTTACAAAACTATCCCTGACTCCCTGATTTACAACGACATTGCCATAAAAATTTACTCTTTCCGTCAGATACACCTTGTGCGACTATTTATCATGAGCCCTTCTATTGTAAAAACTAAAATACCTAAAAATTCGATAGGTGCCCTTACTTTATTAAGGTTGCGATATGTAAGCAGTGCCATTATGTTTGTATCAAATAATATACGATATATTACGTTAAATTTCGCTTTATATATACACTTTGTGAAGATAATATAATAGTTGTTATTAACCCCGTTTAATTCCGCAATAATGTGTACCTTAGTTCTAACACGTGATAAAAGACACCATCTTTATTAAATGTGTTGCGATATTTTTATTCCGTCTTGTATTAGATTATTTGTACTATTGTTTTCATTTGTGTGTTCGTAAAAATAAAAGTATTATATACATAGCGTAATTGTTTTTATTACATCGAACTCATTCCAAATATAACCGTACTGATGAAATATAACCCCGAATCTAAGAGGGGGAGAAACCGGGGCACTCGAACCGGGCGGGGCGGCACTTTAAGGTGGCGCCGTACAGTAACAAAAATAATAAAATAAAAAACAGCAGTCCACAAAGCGCCCAGCATACGGAAGCCTGATTGGCTCACCGGTGACTTATTAGAAAAAGGCGTCACACATTCCCACACTATAAGTGAACTATTGCATCACAACACTAACTGACTTGTGGACTCGGGAGGCCGCTTTGAAAATTGACGTCTTTTTACTGACTTCCAATTTTTACCCGGCTATATAATTTCATGTTACACAAATGAAAAAGATATTATTAGGCAATACATAAATAAACAGTTCAAATGTATTAAAGAGTTGCTGTTGTCTCATTCACGAAAAATGTCAACCATTATATGTTTGTGAGCTTTTTTGAAGCAATTTATCTCAAACGCTGGAGGGAGGGCGTCACTATCAAGTTTCTGGCTCCGATTCGAGAAAATCCAAAATCCGGGGCTACATAAAGTACATTGGACTACACACGGAGTTTTTGGCGGGATCTTAGTCTGTCATGTAGCGGTTTTTATATTTTATTCATAATCTTGTGTTATTAGACTCTATATTTTATAATATTGGTGGTGTTTTACGTAATATAGTTCGGTTATTATGCACAAGTGAAATGGATGGGAAATAATACCATGAAGCATGCATTCTGAGATGCCACCAAAACTCCATGGAAAGTTCTAACAAGGAAACCACCACCTTGTTAGAACATTATAATTATCGCAAGACACTTACTTGGCAAAATCTTGTTACTTGACGCTGGCTAGTGCACAAACCGTGACGGAGCCAAAAAAATATAGAAGAAGACTACACACGAATAATAATGTACTTAAAGAAATAGGATATATCTACAATTATTACAAAATATGATTTGTCAAATAAAGCTTAGAAAAATGAACATATTTTTAATAGTATAATAGTGATTACCATTTTTCACGATTCATATCTATTTAAATTCTTTAAACGACACGATTTAAGCCGTAAATGTCAATATATTAGCTTTCCGACTTCGCTCTGGACATATTCCAACAAATAGATTTTTACATATAATAAAAAAGGACAATCACCGAACTGCATGGTGTGTGGTGTAGGATGTCTACCATCTTTTGATGGAATGTGTTAAATATGAAGGTTGTAGAATTTTTTTGAAGATTACTTGATCCTGGGAATTTATAGTTATTTGTAATTCGATCCTGGCAGACCCTCTGTCTCAGAGAGCGATAACATTGTATACAAAAGGTTAGTTTTTTAGATTTTATATGTATTGTATTGCGGAACTGAATATGTATGTGATGTTGTTACAGGGTGTAATAGTTGTTATGCTACAAGGCCATATTAAAGAAAAAAAATATTACATTTTTTTTTAATTCATGACATATTAATGTCCCCTTATCAAGCTTGCTGCCCATAAGATCATTTTAAGTATATCAAGAGTTTGAATGATAATTTAACTTCCGTGACAGTTCACGCCATCTCTCTTAATCACGCGTAAACTCATAAAAGTTTACGCAAGCAATAACGTGAAGCTAAAACTTTTTGGATGAATTCTAACTTTAACTTCAAGTAACTGTTAACGTTAGTTATGGTAACAGAAGTTTATTCTAGTTTTAAAAGGTTATTTGACACCAGATTTTACTTTTGGAAATACCTAATTCTAATTCGGTTAATAATAAACAATAGCAATGGTTTATATTAGCTATATATCAGATTAATTCTATACAAAGTATATTAAACTTACTTATTAGGTGCTTCATCACAATTGCTATGAAGCACACATGAGAAGATATGTTTACTAGACAGAGACGGAACAAGTTACGAAGTTATGGAACGCAGCAAAACAAAGGTTCCAAAAAAAGGAAGACTTTGTGATGCATGTTCAAATTGAACAGGTTGACATTGGTTGACCACTCATCCCGATCACAGACCCTGAAGATATTGACGGAAAGTCATCTGCTCATTTCTTGATTAGCCACTGCTTTATATTTTCTTACTTTACTTTATTCAATTTAAGCCCTAAGAAGGCGCTTATAAACCCAGTCATCGAGAAGAACCGGCAAGAAACTCGATCGGGTTTATTTTTTTAACATATATTTAAAATACATTTCACGTTACAATCGTTTTTTGGATGCACAGAGAGGATTCAATTCCAGATATCAACATCGTTCACATACTGGTCCACTCTATAATAACCAAAACCCGCTTGACATGGCGCTTAAACTTACAGTCCGGGAAATCGGTAATATCCTTTGAGACTGTTATAACAATAACACTATTACTTAAAACTTTTTCTGGTTTTACGGAGTCGGAAACAAGGGACGACCAGTTTGTCACAGTGTCTAGTATTTAGATCATGCCGGTCTTTTACGAAATCCAGCTTTTCAAAGTTTATGCGAACATACATTAAATTATTATACGCTGCAGAGCACCAGCGTGCTCACTAGCTATAGCATGACCCTCGCGTATTGTCACACGTTCACCTACTGAGCTTCTGTGTGCAAGTGTGCAACCGACAATGATTTTCAGTGGCTAAATCAGAACGACCTGTTGGTTCTAGAAGTTACTCTTGAAGCCGCACATGATTCCTGTAGACTAAAATAGAATGGCCTTTTACAAATTTTAGTAGTTGGCAGTTAAGTATCTTATTGATCTATTTTATAACCGTGATCCTAGATTCTTAATAACCTTAAATATTAGTTTTAACTACCCCTAAATAAAAAGAATTAAATGAATTATGATTTCTATTAAATTAATTCAACGCAATCAAGCATAGCTTAATATATTTACACCGAAAATACGTTAACAGTCTTAAGTGATATTAGGAGGGTAGAGGTTTGAGCCACGTCTTACGGCATCTCACAAAGAGGGGAGGGGAGCCAAATTATCACCAAAGTCACCTCACGTAATTAATGGACACCTCCTACTCGGCTTACCTATATTTTAATTTTGAATACGAATAATTGTACAAAATAGTCATGATTTTTGTCAAATTCGTAAATGAAAACGAAATAGATCGAATGTATTTCATTGGTTAAAATTTTTGAGTAAACAGTATAAATATTGGATTCAGTGTATCAATTTAGACAAATTAAAATACAAATAAATTTTTCTTTTTTGTTTATTGTAACAATATCTCTTCTTTGTATGCGTAAATGGTTTGACGTCACCACTTCAATTGATGTTTTAATTCAATTTGATTAAACATTGAAGTTTTAAAAATAGCCAAAGCTACAAATAATGCCTAAACTATTTTAAGAGATCATGTTAAGGGAGTAAAACTGATGAATGTCATATTTATCGAAAATGTGTGTCGTATAAGACGACCGTGATAAATTAAAAAAATCATCTTTGGTATAAACTCAGAAGTTTTTCCAAATTTTGTGAACTCTGTGCTTAATAAGTGTAGAATAGTTCTTCTTCTCACAGATGGTTTTGACAGATTTGAAAGATTTGACAGCTTTGACAGAGGCAGAGATTCTCACAGGTTGTTCAATTTTCATTTATTAGATCGTTTTCTTTTGTATATCATGTCATCAATTGGTAGTTTTCGTTTTACGTATCTTACCGTTCATTATTTCGCGTAATCCCTATAAATTTAATTCCCGATTTTTGCTCGTTATAACTATAACAACGTTTATTGCGAGTGAAATAAAATTATCATTTTGTGTGCTATTTAACCAGCGATACTTTTCATCTTTACCGCCGCTACTCTATGTTTAAAAAGAACTGTTAATCATATTTATGTTCTCTTGGAATAGTTAAAAAAGGGATTTCTGTACTTGTAATCTTAAGATTTTAAAGTTAGCTTTAAATATAAAATGTTGAACCAGCTATTCTATTTTTCCTTATGGGCCAAATTTCCAAAGATATTTTATCACGAAATCACTAACTAGTGCCCTCGACTTAGTTTGTTCTTATTTTAAATATAATTCTTTGATTACAAATTAACTCGTTTTTACCTATTGTCAGTTACTGCTGGTAAACATTATTATTACTGTTTACCTTTCGTAGTCCAGACAACAATCTAAAAAATCATCTATCTGCAGCTAAAATTCCCGTCAAAATCTATCCAGCTATTCCGGACATTAGTCTGGGACAAAGAACAGTCACTTGAATTTAATTCACATATATAGTTTTGACAGTTTCGACAATACTTTTCTAAGTTACGACTTCTAAATAAATCGGTTTTTTACCATATACATCGTGGGTGTGGACAGCAAAATAAATACGCATACTAGTATTTGATTTCCCTACGAGTATACAAGGGTAATTGTTGTCTAGCATGCACCTATCGTACCAAGGCCTTTTCAGGGCTATTGAAATGCATTTAAAGTAAACGTATACCAATAACACCGTTGGATATGTTATTACACGAACTATAACATTGTAAAATATGGTTCATTAAAAAAAATAGTTTTTAACAACCACAATTACAAAGACACAGAGTTGTATTGTATAAAGTATTTACGTCATTTATTGGTACCTACTGAATATTTGCCCTGTGTACGCATGCATTTGGATTAAAAACTTATTTTTAACTTTTAAACTAAATGTCAAACAATCTAATATTAAAAATGAAAACAACAATTACAGCACTATATTTGATATCGATGTACACCGAAACTAACAAATAAATAAATTCAATTATAATAGATTGTGCATTCAAATATACAAGACTGCGCAACCGTACATAACAAAATGATAACAACTAAGAATTGTGTAGTATTTGGAACGAGTACAAGACGTTTCGGAATAGTCACCACACACCCTAAATTAGACGTAAGTGGACTTTACACTAAAAGAGCTAATGGGTGCGATCCCTGTCTCTACACACCAAGGACTCTGGACAAAATTTTCGAAGTTAACAAAAATAGAAAAGATAATAAAGACCTTTGGAGATATAAAAGCGAACAAGAGGAATGGGCAAAAAACTTAGGATACAGGAATCAAAAGATCCTAAAAAACCGACAGTGGCAGAAAACACTACTGGGCCCAGCATGGCACGAAGTATCTGAACCGGTTAAATATGACGCGGCATGCAAGAATGTTGGTTTCGGTAGAACACCTCGGTTTAGACCCTCAAGAAATGAAATACCCGGTCCTGGGACATATTATAAAGCGGTCCCTTTTAAAACTCTTTACGGCCCGCACTCAAGCCGACCATCATTCGACAGAGAAGAATCATGCAGATTTAAAGATTCTTCAACTAAATGGTCTCTCGCTCCTAACAGATACAGAATTATTGACAAAGAATCTATTGAGCAAAAACCTAAAAAAGTAGTCTCACTGCGAGGACCTTACGATTTGTTCACAGGGAAACGGGATGGTAGTACAATAAAAAACCACTTCAATACTACGATGAGATGCACGGCAACAACATGGCCTAGTAGTTTTAAAGGGTGTTTCGAAACGTTAAAAAAATCACACTTTGGAGTTATGAACAAAACTAATAGAAACCATCCGTATAGGGGTAGAAATGCTTTGATTGATCTAGCAATGTGTGTCCGCAAAGCTGAAGAACCTGGTCCGGCATACTGTAATATCGACAAATCAAAAACGTTTAAACAGAATAAATGCGGGTTTAACAGCTCATATGATAAGCATCCTGGGTATAAACGTGTCGTTGTTTGGCCAGCGGTGGGACGGTATTCAGCAAAAGCTATAACGTGTGGCATATGGGGTCACGGTCATAGGCACGTGTTTCTAAGTAAACAGAAAAGAACGATCGGTGCAATTATTCCACAACCAATGAATTCTTTTTAGAACAAATGTACACAATCGTGAACAAAATTGTAAATTGTCTATTTAGTTCAGACCAAAATGCGTTAATTTACGACTAAATAAATTCATGTTGGTATGTAGTAAGCCTTTGAAAGTTGAGACCTGACTTGGAAAAATCTTCCTTCCATCCAAATCTTGTTATCCATTTTACAACAATTCACAGCTAGTTCGTACTAGGCTGTATTTTATTGTAATATGTTATATGAATGGTGGTAGGGCTTTTTCTAAGTCCGTCTGGCTTTTATAAGAACATCCCGGATGTTTTATGTGCATGGGTGCTTACCATGGGTTAGGGGCAAGCGGTGTCGCACATGCGCACGAGTGGGGCAATAAACGGATATCATTGTTTACAAAGACATTTTTTAAGCAGATTGAAGCGATGATGACTTAGTTGATAGCGTTGTCAGACACAGCGCCGAAGGACGTAGATTCGAATCGTAGCAACTGAGTCGGAGCTTTCGGTGAAGGAAATCATCGTGATCAAGCCATAGCGTGATGGTTGGGCTTTCTCAAAGTCCGCCTTGATAGTTACGACCCTCAAGTTGAGAATCTGTCGGCAAGCACCTGTAGGTGTGTTCCGGCAGCTGCACTTGAGAGCCAGTCTCCTTCTAGGTTTAGCATGACTACCTCCTTAGACCACATCATTTAACATCAGATAAGATTGTGGTCAGATACAAACATATAAAACGTAAAAAAATTGTGTAGTTGTTGCTGTTGGCTGTTCCTAGTTACTAAATAATTCAAAATTATTCAAATTCACTACACTTTTCGGTAGCCTCGTTACTATTTATATGATCTAATGCCACCGTCTGCAATCTCATAATTTGTTTCGTACGCGTTATGAACGTGTTTTATGGAATGAAATACATATATATATATACAAATAAAACTTCAAAGTTTTAGTGGTCGGACGTAGTTGAGGAACAAATCTAATGTCTTTTTGTAAAGTAGCATTTTATTTTCATTAATCAATCCTTAATATTACACGTACTTTGAAGTTCGTGTACACAACATTTATTTAGATTTGCTCTCCAATATACCGTAATTCTTTTATTGTAATAATTATTCAATAACATACATCGTCATACAATTAAATACATTATTTCTACATGATATTATAATGACTAATTTAGTGCGCATTTGGAATCCCTTTTGATGTTATATATAACATTATTTAAAAAAAAACGATATCAACTTACACAATCACGAAGCGGAAATACAAAATAGAGGCATTAAAATTTTTTTGATTGTATTACATATATATTGTATATACACATAAGCATAAAAAAAATAAAAATCATAACATTACCTACGCAAATAGCCGGCACGACGGTTACTACAGCACGTATATAGTAAACGAAAATAATATTTAACTTAACTAAGATGCCAGTACTAAGTAATGTCCTTAAACCTATCGTAACTTTCAACCAATCGGAACTCGGGTCTATACAATTTTTTCAATGCTGTCGAAGTTGTCAAGTCAATTCAAAAACTGTCGGGGGGGGGGGGGGGGTTTTAAAACTTCAATACATAGAATCGAGGGACTATTTATTCCCTTCAAAATTATAAATACTGTATAAATAGAATTATTTTTTCTTTGTCGTAAGAGACAAAAAGAAAACATCATAATTAGCTTCATATTAAATATAAATTATTTTCCTTAACTCATAATAAGTCAACCGGTCGAATAAGAGCAAAAGGCGTTCTGTCCGAATCGCAGTAATAACCTCAGTTTAAAGTAACGGTTATATGTAAATACATTTATCTTGACAGTGCCAATAATCTACATGCAATGCTCATAAGTTACTATGTATAAATTTTACAAGCATTGTGACTATCGGAATACCACAATTGCCTGTTTCACGTCATATTCACTTATACTACAAAGAGTTATTTCCATTGATTTTTTTTATTATTATTATTATTATTATTAATACCACCTACACACTATAATTTAATTATGTATTTATTTGAATTCTAATAAATTTTATTGCTTTTTACACAGTGAATATTATTATTATTATTTCGATTACGATTCTAAATAATATGAAGTCAAATTGTGCATATATATACTGCAGATCTGTAGGAACCTGTATTGTCTTAATTTTTATATAACAACTATATACATAATGAATTTATAATGGGGACGAGGTTACCAATATTATGTATACATACAATAACAAAGTCTACATTATAAAAACGTATCTAAAGGCAGCATGAAATAAATCTAACAATCGTTTACATAGCAATATTAATTCAAAGGCATCGTAATTTACATTATATCGTATTATATATAGTTTTTTTATTATTATTTCTACATTATAAAAATTCTACCGATAATAGGAGCGTCATAAACATATTAAAATTCAATATATTGTCAATTTCTTTCATACAAAAATGATGGCATAAAAATAATCGTAAAAAAATATTCAATATAAACGTTTCGTACTGACATAGCCTACGGTCGTCCAATTATGAACAATTATATAATTATTAAAATATCAAACACATTCATTTTATATTATAGGCAGAATACTACAAATATTATCAGTATATAATGGAACTTAATAATACTACGGTCATATTTAATTATAATGTATATATTTATGTATATAAAGGTATCATCAACTATTGTCACATTACATATTAAAACAATAAACATTGTAAAAAAAAATAATTAATAAATGATCACGTTACAGTCTCAACTTCATATTTTTTTAATAAATTGCAAATGTCAATGTTAATAACTTATGTCAAACTTAAAAACCATTTTGAGACACAAAGTTGAGAAAGTAACACAACAGAATACTTTTAATTCAGATATTACTACCAAATACAATTAATAATTAATTAATATAATAATTTTTTTATTTTAAAAAATCCTACATATTAAACATAGTTAAGCATAATTAACGTTCTTAATCTTTCGTCGTCACAAGTACACACGGAAACAATTTAACTATAAAATGATACGCTTACAGAGGTCCGTGAGATTTTCGCCTCAATAAGCGTTTTCTTATCATTCATCGTTGTGGATTCCTGCGGACCGCCTTCCTTACACGGCGCGTAACGGTGTTCGGCGCAGTGCCCATATTGAACTGCACTTGCGGCCCTACAGCTGCGGGGCCTCCGACGAAGCCGAATACGCCAGCTTGTTGGGGTTGTTGTTGCTGCTCAAATAAAAAGAATCATTATATGATGAAGCGAAATGTCAGCTCGACGATTGCGTCATTCGAAGAGGGAGTAACATCGTGCTGAGACCATTGATAGTAATGGTTGTACATCGTTTTATAACAACCGCCTGGCTTCACTTCAACCTTAAGTTGAAAATCTACGTAAAATAAAAATTATCAATACGTATGTGTGTTTCCTACGGACGCACTTCTAATGTTATGTTTTTAAGAGTTAATGGTTTATATTTAAAAGATAACTATGTTATACCCATTGATATTGGGTTACCAATGCAAATTCATTTGATGATTTATTCTTCTCCGAGAGAAAAAGTTGTGCAAAACATATTTTCATGCAGACATTAATACCTCGTCATAGTGCTATATGGTTCTGTATTTTTGCGGTCGGTTTGATATTAAATAGTTATTAATAATTTTTAATTTCTAAAAATGTGTCTATTTATGCATATCTTTTATCTATTATGTACGATTTATTACTACTTGATTGAACCAACTATATTATACTATATATTGTAGCGTTCACGTGTTCTTAGTCCGTATCGGATCACAGGCCGTGGTAAGAAATAAAAAAAAAAACTTGCGTTTTGGGATGCACTCAAAAATTATGATCAACTTCGTGAATATCAATGTACCATGAAAGTAGAACAACAAATTGTTTGTTCATCATAACTGATGTTTACGATGATACAATATTATATATCTGATTTTTGTTAAATTGCTTAATAAGCTATTTTTTGTTATTCACTGTTAAGTTAAAAAGCTATTAATTATATATTTCATGAAACATGAATATTAGTAAGATTAATTAATTTCATAAATATCAATAAAAGTAAACATTCATTTATAATTTATCCTGCGAATTTGTATTGATAAAAACAGGTAAATAAATTGAAACAATTTGTATTATTCTCCAAATTAATAATGAAAAATAACTACAACAAATTATTCATATATGCTACATACAATTATTAACCCTGGGTAACAACAAAATTAATAAATAAGAAAACTGATTAATTACGAGATTTAACTTAAATCCAATTATCTATAAGTACAAAAAAAAAATTAAATACCTGTCCAAAACTAAGGATGTTCGTAGAGGGTGCTCCGCCAAAGTTGAAAGCGGGAGTTGGTGCCGGATTCACTGAAGGCGCTTCGAATGAAGGTACAGGCGGATTAGGTGAGCCGAACGCAGGTGTAGTACCAACGTTCTGTGTCCCAAATATAGTAGCCAGTGATGGTGTAGGATTGCTGGCTGATGTCGGACTACCAAATATATTAGAAGTCGTCTGGTTTTGTCCAGAGCTTGAAAACATAGCTGGCTGGGGGGTGCCTTTGGTCTGGCTAGGTATTCCAAACAAGTTCTGAGTTGTTTGTGTATTGCTTCCAAACGAAGATGTAGTGTTATTAGCGTTGAATGGCGACGATGTGCCAAAAGTGAATGGCGAAGGTTTCTGCAATGTACTCACTGTTGTATTCGCAACAAACAAGTTATTAGACATGTTATTGTTTGAGGACCACATGTTTTCTTTTTGACCTGAAGTTCCAAACACACCAGTCATGGTGGTATTTGTTTGTAGGCTACTTCCACCAGATATCGTATTTGCTGCTACATCAGTTTTGCCTCCTAAAGAGGTGGTAGTAGGCAACGTAACAGCAGTCAGTGTACTTCCACTGGGCAATCCATTACCAGGTAAAGGGTTCCCGAACAACCCAGTGCCTGCACCCAATGTGTTTCCAGATGATAAAGTAAACTTATTTGATCCAGCATCATTATCTGGCATTGTACTAAACGTTGCCCGTTTAAATATTGGAGAGTTTTCAGTTGTGTTATTATTCCCAAACACAAAATTAAATTTCGGTTTTTCGACTGGTGCCGGAAGTATACTAGTTTGTGTGTTACTTCCAAAATTAAAAATGGGTGTTGTTGTGACTGTTGTTTGAGCAGTTTTAACACCAGATTCACTCTTTTGAAATAATGGTATAGCAGTTGTAGGAACATCATCTTTTTTCGAAAACAATGAAGCTGTATCAGGTATCTTTGTTTCAAGTTTTGGAAATAAAGATGTATCACCAATAGTAGAGGCAGCAATAGTTGTGGTAACAGAATGTGAAGGCATCAGAAATGAGATTGTTGTAACAGCTGTCGTCACTACTGGGCTTTCAAATGGATTACCAGATAGATTCAATTTGCTTGTAGAGAATCTAAAATTATTTTGAGATGGTGATATTTGAGGACTAGCAGTAATTGCTGGTAATGGATATGCTGGTAGAGTGGGTATTTCCTTAGAAGTTTTATTATCCTGTGAAGAAATTGAGGGTACTGTAAATGAGATTGATTTAGGTGTGCCCAAGTCTTTAGATTTAGAATTATAAAGTGCAAAAAAGGAATTTTCTTTATATTTTTCTTCATACTCGAAATTAATCTTGGGCATATCCTGTGTATTTTCCTTTTCTAAGTTTGAATCACTATTTTCCGATGGTACTTCTATAATATCCAAAGGTAGTACTGATGTAGATTCAGGCAAACCAAATTTAACTTTATTAGATTCATCTTCAACCTCTTTGGAGAATTCTGCTTTATCTTCGAAATGATTATTTGAAATTGTTGACATTTCTTCTATAATATTATTCTCTATAGTTTCTATAGATTTTGGAACTTCAGGAAGAGATTCCTCTTCCATGAGATTATCCATTTCAGCTACTTGGGGCTCGTTATTATAAATACCGAATTTAAACTTAGAGCTTTCGGTTGTGTTAAAATTGAACAGTATTTTATTACCAGCTGTATTTTCTTTCTCTTTATCAGTACCACAACATATGCACACACTTTTATCTTTCTCATTTTTTACTAAACAACTAGAGCATTCCCACTTCTCGTTCTTTTGAGATTTCACAATATTTGTAAAAACATCATCAGTTGGCTTTATAGATGGAAATAAAGTGGTTTTATGTGTATCCTTTCCTATTAACATACTAGAGTCTTCTACAGTATTATTAATTTTTGATGTAGTTTTAGTTTCACCGCATTTCATACATTTCTCTAAACTATCTTTATTTAAGCTTGAGCAATTAATACACTTCCAATCATTTTCTGTAGTATTAATATTACCACTTTTCTGCATAACTGGAATCAAACTATTTGGTTTTGAAGCACCACAGCAAACACATTTTTGATCCGTTTCTTTGTTACCCACCCAACAATCTTCACACTTCCAAGTGACTATTTCTTTAGGCTTTATTTCAGAGGTATCAATTTTTTTCATTTCACAACTGGCACACTTATCACTTTGTTTCTGAGCATCGGCATGATTGCACACAACACATTTAATTGATACATTGACTACTGCTTCTGGTCTTTTACCACCAGAACATAAACATTTATCAATATCTGATCTATTGTTAATACAACAGTCTGAGTGTTTCTGCTCTTTCAACATATTAAGTAATATAAGGTCTTTCTTAGCATTTGGCGTAACAATAACCCCTTCTTGCTGATCATTTGAATGTAAAAGAGATGGAATATTATCATTTTCCTGTTCAATACTACCAAACTTACAGCTAGATATGTTTGTTGTAGTTGTGGGCAAATTACAAACCACTGGATCAGGATTAGAAAATTTAAACATGCCTTTGCTCGAAATATTGTTAGCTTTGCTAGACCTGTATGTGGTCCTTGAATCCGCCACAGTTATAGGATCAGAAGTTAAGAAAACCATTGTACTTGTAGCTGGTGGAGCATTTGTGAAACTTGTTGAAGTTATAGATGATGTGGTAGATGCAAAAGTCACTGAAGTTGTAATCACTGTCAATGATGTAGTAAAAATAGGTAAGTTATTAGGCTCTATCTGTAAAACAACGTTGGGAAGATTAATTGGAGGTGTATCTTCTTCAGACTTATGAACTTCTTGATTTTTTCTACTAAGTTTTGTTTTCAACCTATACTGCCTTAGACTACTTATTGTGTCCACTTCTTGATCATCTTGCCTATAAACAAAAAATCAGTAGAATCGTTAGGGTTGTTTGTTGTTCCATTCCATCACATTTCATATATATCAACAAATAAAGAATTTTTTTAGCCTAAAGAGAAAAAGTTAAATTACACAGATACCATCAGAATAAAACTTAGACTTAGACTGAGAAAATCTTATCACAATACAAGAAAACAAGTGAATAAATTTAGTGAAAGCATAATTGTTTGCTAAGGACTGATGAATAATACTGAATACTAACACATTGGTTTGAAATCACATATTGCATAAGTCAAGTTCATAAAAGATATTCAATTTTATTACAAACTTTTTAGGGTTTTAGCATTATTATACTAATATAACATAAAGGGTGAAAAAAGTTATTATGATATTATAAATGAAACTATCAAAGTACTAACACTGGATTTCTTTGAAAGCACATTAAAAAAGAATGTAAAACATAGTTTGCAGCAAATGTTATACTTTCACAACATATATAACACAATATATACTTACTTCTTGTTAACTGTCGGATAGGGATCAACACCTATGGTACTGCTGTGTGAAGCAATAAGCTGTCGTGCGATGCTAGTAGTGTCCATCAATCGTGATCTTTGCTTGATCTGCATAATTGACGCGATATTTGGCACGTACAGTTCTTGTGTTTTGTATGCTGGAAATCAGTAAAATGACTTGATATTAATATAACAAACAGATATTAAATGTTAATAAATTTGACTCAATGAAAACCTCCTAATAACAGTTATTTACAAGATACGGATGGAGTAAAAACTTGGCAGCACCGGTGGCGATAATGCACCTTAGTGGATAAGATTTTCTTTACTTTTATAAAAATCTGTCATTACATGTTACTCTTCATCTAAATAATAATGACTATTAAAAAAAAACAAGTTTTCTATTACTAATTATCTGTACTGCATTTAGTGTAATTGATATCTCTCAACAGAGACATTATTTAAAAGGTAGGTATTAATAGGTGTGCCCTGTCACTGGTGTCTTGATAAAGAAATTTTACATAATCCCTGTATTAAATTACAATTGTGTTACTCATTTTGACAGTAACTGTTTCATTTTAAATGAAGATGATTTGATCTTAGATCACTTAATAATTAGAAAAAAAAATACCTTACTCGGACTGGATGTCAATATTTTACATAGATAGATAGATACATAAGTATTGAACTACCTGTTCAAAGAGAAATTCGTGACAGTTGGAATTTTATATGATGCTTCCCACCAAAACATATCTAACTTTTGCTATTGTAAGTACACTGAAAGAACCGGCCCTAATGTGAAAGGTTGTAGATTGAGACAGGAACTATTTGTACCTAAACTAACATATGGTACTATGAACTTAATCAAGCACAATTCTCTCAATTTCAGATTTAATGAGAGTGTACTCTCAGATTTTGGTGTCTCTTGGAAATCTTGGTCTCAGTTACTAAACACACCGAGCACCTATAATAAAGTGTGTTTGAAAGGTGGAATAAGAAAAGAGAGCAAAGAAAAAGTGATGTTGGAAATTCTTTATAAGGAACACGCTCTATTTACAATGCATAAAATAATTGTGTAAAATTTACTCTCAGATTTTGGTGTCTCTAGGAAATCTTGGTCTCAGTTACTAAACACACCGGGCACCTATAATAAAGTATGTTGGAAAGATGGATTAAGAAAAGAGAGCAAAGAAAAAGTGATGTTGGAAATTCTTTATAAGGAACATGCACTCTTTACAATGCATAAAATAATTGTGTAAAATTTGGCTTTGGTTGGGTAGAATTCATCTTTATAAATATATAGTATATATCTTGTATACCTTCTTTACTTCCTGGTGATGGCAATTTGACACTAGAATTTGATTTGTCACTATTGGGATTCTTGATATATTGTGGTAATCTCCTTGCTTCAGTCAGCGGTGATGAATAGTTCTCTAATAGATCCATTATTGTCCTAGTTGAATGACTCATGGTTGTTGTATCATTTGCTTTTGACTCATTCACAAGTGTCACTTTCTTCTGCTTAATATTACTCTCATTCATATAAAATGATGATGCACCACCATACATGGTTCTTCCAGAATAAAATGGTGAACTCAGCAAACTAGCTTTAAAACAAGGCTGTTTTGATTCTTGTGTCTTATTTAATTTTGGTGTTGCTGCAAACAAAAATAATTGTTATTTACATATTTCTGTGTAGGATAAGGAATCTTATCATTAATAACAAATTGGTATATGAAACCTAATCATTTCTCCTACTATATAACTTTTTGCAATAGGAAAGCTTGTGGAAAATTAAGGAATGAATAAAGAAATGAATGAATTACAACAAAAAGATTTAGAAAAATGTGTAAGAAACTGCAGTTATGTCTGACTATCTAAATTATGTAAAAGTGAAGGTAGAATAAAAAACAAAAAATATAATATTAAAATTAATGACTGGATAAAAGGAAGTACTACTTTAATATAGTTTTTATCACCATACTGTATTGAAGCAGACAATTAATAAAAGTGCAGTGAATACCATAACAAAAATTGAAAAACAATGGCATTCTGCAGGCATATATATTTGTAGAAGACAGATTGTTGTGAAAAAATAACAAAGTATATAATGTAAGTGGAAAAGATTACATAAAAACTGAAGTAGAAAAAAATTATATCATATATTTCTCATGATCATCAACGTTTTGTAAAATTTTTATTGTTTTACAGAAGAACAACACTCAATAAATTTGACGAAAAATACGATATTTTATGTTTTTGACACATTGTTTTTGTGATATGAGTTTGAACAATTGTAAAAGTCATCATTTACCAGAATGAAATTTAACCTCAAATAACTTTGAAACAAATCGACTAAGCAAGAAATCATATCAGATCATTTTTGTAGACCGTTTAATTCCATAAAAGTGTATATTTCCAATTTCACTGGACGATAATTCGTTCGAGCGCATTAAAATTTCGAATTAAAAAAAAACCGTGTTATATTAATGTTAAATTAAACACCAGGATGAGCTACATCTTAATATTAATAGCTCAAACTTTACCACATTTTTTTTCGTCATATTGACCCATATATACAGGGTATCTAAAGGAAAAAAAATTAAAAGCCCATCCTAATTTGACTTATCCCTCAGAAGCAGTATTTTAAAGTAGGTGTGAAAGTGTTACAATCTGTAAATGACCTTAATCTCTTATTTTGTGCGTACATTTGTTAACAATGTAGAAATCTACGCAATTCAAGTAATTTTAAAGTGATTATGACAAGTACCTTTTGCAGAATCATTTCTAGATGACTGGCAAATTAACTCCCTTTTCGTAGCTACAGATAATCCTCTTGAAGTAATACTATGCTGCATCTTGAATGTACTACTGTCTTGTTCATTATTCTCAACAAAGGAATCTTCATTTACAGCTCTTATGGGAGTGGACACATAATTTGATTCATGCCTAAACATACTTCTAATATGTGGTGTTTGTATAGAACTATGAGGTATACTCAATGGTTCTTTTATGTCGAAGCTGTTAGGTGGCACCCAATTTGTCTAGAAAAACATAAAATTATTAATCTAAAATGTTATAAGTACATAATTAAAATTACTTCTACATTATTAATAACTAGCAGCTGCCTGTGACCTGTCTCTGTAGATAGAATATTGTAATATTTTGGTGAATTTGATTACCATTTTTATAAACTATAGCCTATGTACTTACTGTAGGGTTATTACTGTATTACCAATTACTATAGGATTTCATCAAAATCTGTTCAATAGTTTTTGCATGAAAGAGTAACAAAAACCCATTGTACCTCACTGACCTCCTCCTTTATAATATCCATTGATTTTTTTTTATCTTAGGTTTAGACCTTCATCTATCTTCACCACATCTATGACATGACTACTATACATGACTAGTTCTCAGAAATTTGCGAAAATCGTGTCCATTATCAGTTTTGTATATTATTAACGTTATATTGTATTTAGTTTTTTTACGAAAACTATACTACTGAAGCTGCTCGTGCCATACTTCACTAAGGTGTTTTAATCTCACAATAGTAAATGGCAGGTAACTATAGACCTCAGATATCATTCTTTCATCGTATCCCAAACTCAATGATGAAATAATATTATATCATTAATTTATTGTGCTCTATAAATTTCTCTAGTTTTGGTCATTACTTATATTAAAAATAGTGCATTTAACAGTACATAGACTTTTCACTACGTAAAAAATGAAAACTTTAATTTTTATCTAGGTCCCAAAAAAAATATCATTCCCTCATTTTTTACTAAAACCTGGACTGTACTTTTCAATCGGATCGCCGCGCTTATAATTTTTTTGTAGTTGGCAGCATTGTCAATGAATCCGTTGGCAGGATTGTCAATGTAGCCGTACTATCATTGTTGCAAGGCGTGAAGAGATGTGTTGTTGTCAACTGGTTTTTAATGAATTTTTTAAATATTAAATTTTTGTCTCATCTCATTTTTTTTTATCCATCTGAATATAAGGTAATTATTTCATTTGTAAAAATCATTATGCCGTTTCACATGTTTTGAGGAGCATAAATCTTGCCTCGAATCATAATTCGATTTGAGGTTAATGTTTGACTAGTTTTTGTAGATTATGTTTGGTTTTATCATTCCCTCACTTCATGAGAATGAGAGTTTATGAGGGAATGATAAAATAAATTCATGTTGAGATGAATAAAAGATGTTTATCGTGTTAATTTAATCTAAATATAGTAATAGCCCTAAAACAATTCATTCCCTCACTTGAATCATCATTCCCTCATAACTGATTTTTTTCTTCACCCCTTTACTTTCATTTAAATTGAAAAATGTGTGGACCACATAGTCAGCTGAGGTAAATTACTTGTGTACCATATATTGGATATACAAAATTGTCAATTTTTAGAAATTACATTCATATTATTAGATGAAGTCATTTTTCCCAAATTAGTGAGAACTACTCACATATAATAAAAGGCTAAGGAGACAAAATCTGTACACAAAATATATTTAAGAAAATATACTCTGGGGGGTTTGAGAATCAATGACAGAACGCATTTCTATTGTTATTAGAATTTTTGTCTGTCTGTCGTTTGTATGGCATAATGGAAAAACTACTGGACGTATTTTGACGAAATTTGGTATGGTGGTAGATAATACACCTGTTTAACATATAGGGCATTTTTTATATATATACCACATTCGTATATATACATTTATCTTACCTATACGAAAATACAAAAGAGATGCAATTTACGTAAAAAATGCTACTGGACAGACTTTGGCATAGCTAACTGTTGTTTTGAGTACCACACTTTATATAGAAAGTCAAAACTTATACATTCACAGTATGACCAACTATTAGACATTGTAGTGCCACGCCTCGCGTCGAAGAACAAAATCGTTCACAAAGGGTTGATGTCAAGTTTTAATACGCCTTTTTATCTATGGTTTCATTAATCACTGTGATTAATTTTATTTGCTTAAATTTAAATCAACATTTACAATTGAAATATCATGAGTCTAAACTTATAAATCAAATATTGGGATCAAATTCAAGGCAACAATTATAAAGCTACATCAGACCACTCAAACATTTCACATCCAACAACCAAAACTGTTCAATAAATAATTTCAATTTTATTAAAATTTTGTTAACAGAAAAGAAAATAAAATCCATGATCTTTTGTACAAGCCACAATACAGTTTAAAGTAAATATATATATATATATATATAATAAAATAATTAGAAAATTGTCTTACATCAACTGGACTGAATTGATTATGTTGTCCTGGTGAGCTAAAGCGCATGCGCTTTGCTGGTGGTGACTGTGTTGTAATCGGAGCATCTTCATCATCCGTAGACGAATCCGTGATATCAGCTGCATTTGTATTACCATTCGCTGATTTTGGACTGCTGAACCATTTACTTATACTGGCTGGGAGCAAGCCAGACACCTTCTCAGTAACACTCTTGACAAAAGACTGAAAATGAACACACACATAAAGGATAAAATAGCTACTGACATAGCCACCAAATTTTGAAAACTAGCTTGTGCTCATAACTTTGATTATTTGAAATTGTTTATGGTATTTCTCAGAAACCAAACCTTTTATCAATTAGGGTTGGTCTAACCACATTATCCCAAAAATATATATCAAATATGTTTAACAATTTTATTTTTGTTTGGTTTAATATTTAAATAATTCTTTGATCTACACAAAGGATTGATATAATAAATGTCACCCATAATATGCTAATCTTTTATCTTTTTATTGTAATTTGATCATAACTACTTAACCCTGTAAAAAAACATAATGATATTACGATGATGATATACGTATGAACCTTGATTCTATCTGTGTTTTAAATATATATCAGAAAATCAGTTCATGAATTTCAAAATTTTGTGCATAACTAAATCATTTGTTACATTTATGCATTCTACCTCTTTCTTTATTCCCACACTAACATTATATCATTAATACAAATGGAATATATAGACCGTTATATTTATATATAAAGGATGTGAAATTAAAATCCCAAAATATAAGAAAAACATGTTTTGTTGGGTAATTTTTTTGAAGTTCTTTGATTTTGTAATACCTCACTATAACACTCAACTTATATTTATATCAAAGTAGTATATCATATTATTTTATTTATTAATAAAGGGGGTCCATTCTGTGATACATTTTATATTACTCAAACATATATAATATGGATTGCAATACTTTATATTTCACTTTTCGCCAAATCTTGTGATTTTCGAGTGTCAGTTTTGTTTTTATCATTTAATATGTTTGTCATTTTCTTTTAGAGATAATAATAAATAAGGTTTTCATTTGAGTATTGATAAATAATAGAATTTTATTTTATAAATTATCTTTATACTTCACAATTATATTTTATCATGCATGTATGTAACATGCTGCTATCTACAAAACTATGTGGAATTGAAGTGTATCTTCAAAACAAATGGTTTTATTAAACTCATGGTTTAGATAAATTACACCAAAAAAACATACTGGTGATTATTTTTAAGCATTCATTATCCTTCCAATTTGTCCTGATACCGTGTTATGAACTAATTAATACCTAGCCAGAGAATAGAGCCATAATGAAACCAAAATTAGGAAAATTAGTTCAGAATTATAAGCACAGTAAGGGACACACAGGTAGAGATACATTGCCATCAGGTTATCACACATTTCACAACTCGATATCTGTTTGCACCAATTTCGCATTGCCACTTAAGACATGTATATATAAAAGGAGAGTTAATTTAGAACTGATCATTTATAAGTTATTGTTTAATTATTTTAAACTCTTTATTACACTAACTATTAATATTTATATATATAGGCACTTCATATGTTTAAGCTGTTTAAGTTAATATTTCAAATGCATAGACATCCATATTATTGAAAAATAAAAACCTCTTATAATAGACTAGCTGATACCCATGACTTCTTCTTTATGTACAGTGGTTAAAGCATAAGCACCACACCACTCGCCCCATTTCTTCACAGCAAGAAATCACACATAGTGCTCTCAAAAGCCATCAGTTTATACTAAATATAGCTTACTTAAAACTAATAACTTCACATTAAATGAAGCTATCTTGACAATCATTTTTAGATAAGGATCAAGTGTCAAAGAATAAAGACAAATAATGTGTATATCCAGTAGTTTTTTCAACTATTACCTATATAGCTTTAATTTTTAGATAATGCTCAATAAATAACATGAATAGCAATAATTACAAGAGAATAACTATCAAACAAAACATTTATTTTTAATGCACCATAAGCTTGATGAGAGAATGATTAGGCAAATAACTTTAAACACTTATGGCAAATTTGAACCAAGTTAACAAAAACATGTCACAATAAAATTTCGCCATGGTGCCCTAACATGGAGAGTATCTTAGTATTTAAAAAAAATCCTAGTCATTATTATTAAATACATATCGTTTTAGATTTAATATTTAGCTTTAGATCAATAATTGAGATGATCTAACGGGTACAGAAAACCTAATTTACATTTTTAGAGATATTAATACCATTCGCACAGTCTAGTAATAAACAGTTATGAAATTTATTCAATATTAACATCTACAGGTCATAACACAACTTAATGGTCAATGCATTATATAGGAAATATGTAAAGGTTTAGTATACAAAATACCGTATATGAGTTAAATGTAATAAGTTTTTATCAGACACATAAGAATGGATAACATAAGACTATTTGCATGGTAGTATGGCTTTTTCTATAGCTGACCATCATCAAGCTGAAAATTTGCCAACAAGCACTTTCTCATTCACTTATTCTTGTAACTGCAGTTGCCAGCTAATAGTCTAGTATTAGCTCTAAGAGTTAAAATGTTACCATCCTGAGTCACATCATGTAAAGTAACAGATGGGTACATGATAGAAATGCATATAGAGATATTTAACCATCACTTTAAATATTTTAGACATTATTTAAAAGCGGAGCATAACCAGGAAATAAATATACAGAATAATAGTCTCGTATGACAATTATTGCCGGGATATGAAATCTATACATAAACAGCACTGTTAGCGTTCTCCGTGACCACAAAATAAATATAATCGACATACAATTTGTTACATGTACAATTTCAAATGAGCATCTATGCGTGAGATCAAACACTTGTTTCAAAAATAATAACGACTCTCGAAGCGGGAGTGGACTAATACTCACATTATTAGTGTTACTTGAGGGAGACTGCGGCCTCTTCCGTCTATTATTTGGGAAAGGAGCACTCATCATGAACTAGATGTACGACACCGAACTATTATTATATCACGTAAACGAAGATAGTTCCTTTTTTGACTATATTTTACACACAACTAGCAAAAACGTGACAAACATGGCGTCATTGGAAATTGTCAGAACAACGCTTTGAGAAAGGTCACAACATTGTATAGCGAGATCTTGATGGTCAAAACTTTATGTAATACCGTGTTAATTGAATTTAAATCATAAAATTTGTAACGCAGACAGAACAAAAACTAATAATTTTTGTAAAACAATTTCACGTAACCGCAACCCGCCACTAACGTTGCCTGTATAAAGCACAGACTAATACACGTATTATAATTTTTATTTGTCTTTGGCGTACAGATAATGTATTTAAAAAAATAACAAGTACTTCATTCTTATTAGCCATTAGGCAAAGAAGTTAGAGTCCTTGTTTTATTGGCGTTGATCTCGTATTACCCGTAAGTTATTTTTTCCAATAATTTGCCTTAATTATAAACGCAAAACATCATTTTGATATGTCTCTTTAAATTACTGTACTGCTTTTTTATTATTCAGAAGAAAGAAACAAGTGAAAGTGCTAAGTAGGCTTTTCGCCTTAACCAAAATAGGTAGTTGCCCATTTTTGTATTCAATTGGTACTTAATCCTGGTTTATCATCACGGCAGTTGTATGTACATTTACGTGACCCGTAAAAATGGTATTATAATGGTTAATTGTCGCGTCACAAAATACTAAATGTCAGTATAAATACAACTATGCTAAATGCAGGTAGTATATGCCATCGGGAAGTATCATATATTTATCTACTTTAAATAAAACACAATTATAGAAAATAAAAGAAGGTTTGAAACTTTATTATGAATAAAGAATCTGAAAGTAGTCGCGATAAAATATATTTTAAATTGTCAATTATTCGCTATTCTATTAATAATTAAAAGGCTACTCAATTAAAGTTGAGTAAATTTTAAAAGTATTATCGATGTTTACTAATAATAAAAACTAAAAATAAAATGCACTTTGTTTCAGTCATCAAGCTATATCTTCGTAAAAGATATTAGGTATAGATTTCACGTTGCTACTTTCAAACTGTTGAAGGAGGGCTGGGGCCTGGGAGCCCAGGGACACGAGGGAGCCGTCACAGAGTTTGGTGGAGCATTTAATGCGGATACGGCTGTTACTGAAGTCCGGAGACTACTCGGTAGAGCGGGAAATGTCTCTAAAGATATTAGAGGTGAAAGTTGAGGATGAGTGGCAGTAGCAGGCACCCTAACCTGATTAGCCTGTCTCAGTTGTCGTGGCCGCTTTATGCGAGGCACACGAGAACACCCGCGATAATTCGCAGTGTCCCGCTTGACCACGTAGTACGCAGCTGGGAGGTTCGACAGAAGCTGGGGTACGTGTGCACTTCTTGGTGGAGTGATCTTCAGGGCACTTCCCGCACCTAAGACGGAGATGGCACTTTCTTGCCGAGTGACCATACACCTGGCAGTTGCGACACTGCGAGGGTTTTTTTCGGGGCTTCGACGGCCACATCTGTGAGACTGCATACGGAGGAGATATTAAAAAATGGCTTTCCCTTCTTTAGTTCAGTCTAGGATAACCAAAACCAGACTGAAGAGTGCTTTAGTGCGGGGATGGTACATACGATACACCTCCCGGACCGGGAAGTCTAGTGACATCAGATACATCGCCACGTCGTCGGTTGAAATTTCGGCCGGGACGCAGCGAAGATCTACGCGGAGAAGTCGTACCTCCTCTAGAACGTAGGTGTAATAAGCATACTTGGCCTGCCTGAGGAAAGAAGTAAGTTTGCGCTGATCATCGGACGGTGGCTGAGACGGAAGTAGAGGTGGAGTCCACAACGGAGGAACGTGACGTGTAGGTATCACCTATGATGGCAGCTTTTTTCGGTTGCACGGGTTCCTCTACAGATTCGGTGTCGGAGGAGAAAGGGGTAGTGTGTGTTTTCCTTTTTGGAATGCGGGTGACGGTTTTGTAACCGTTATGGTTCGAGGAGGAAGCGGTGATGTCAAACTCCATGTCCGAGCTAGAGTCGGAGCTTGAACTATGAATAATTGGAGCGGGGGTGAGGACGAAATCGGGCAATAGTGTTTCTACGGCGTTACACAGTGCGGTTTTCGTGTCTAGTATCGCGAATGCATTTCACGTTTGAACTGCAACGGCGGTTGGGTTGGCATCAGGCGATTTTTAGTAGGTGAGCGCACGCTCTCCGTGCATATATCTCAGCGAGAGCGCTCGCGAATCACAGGGTTTTCGGTCAAATAAGAGCGAGAGGTCATGGTATCACCCCTTCACCCCTCTAAGTTGGGTGCACGCGAGATGTCGCAGCATTCTCATTAGTAACAGTCAGTGACGGTTGAGATGACAATTTGTCGCTTGAACACTCGTTTTGGGAGACGTATATTCAAAACGCTTTTAATAGCTGCGGGTCTCGATTTCCGACAAAACGTCGTAACCTAGTGAGCTCATGCTCGGGAGATATTTTCTGAGTCGCCATTCTGGTAGTATTTTGATTTTAGAGCCTCCCTACCTGAGAGGCAGGGTGCGCGCCAAAGTGATTGTAACGGACTATCCAAGCTCGTTAGATAAAAGAGACATACACAGAAATTATTAACACGACACATCCAACTTACGAAAGAATCTAACACGTGATTTATTTTACCAAATTTTTACTCTTCGCACTAACAAGTGCGGTTTGAATAGTCGTACTGAAAAATGCGGTTCGCGAAAAATCGTATTCTTACTAATATCACTCGAAGTACAATGAACACAAGTATTCACGACACTAAAAGCAACCGTAGTAGGAAAATCGGTCCGGGCATCACCGACAGCGCGATCGGACACGTCCACTCACGACCGCGATTGAGATCGAACTCCCTCTTTGGTAGCTGGTTTACGAATCTCTTTTATTTAGACGAGCAGGCAAATTTAAATGAGATAAAATAGAACACGTGCAAATATTACAGACTAAAATATACAACAGTAGAAATACAAATAATATTGGTGTTGTAAAATAACATTTGTGAAATAAAATGATTAAAACAATAAGCTAAGATAATGACACTTCACCGCATTGTGTGTAGAGTTTATCGGTAAGATTATAATTGCACCAAAGTAACATGTGGTCGCCACTTGGGCGGCAAGTTTTTACTAGTCGCGTTCTTAAGCCGACTAATCGTGGACTTTTGTAGTGCTGCTTCCGTTTTTTCGCCTGCATTGTTGTAATACACACAATAACGTTGTGTGCCAGGTGTGTGTCGCTACAAAACTATTACTTCTAAAAGTCATACTAAGTTTGGAGATAAGTTTTTTAGTGTTAAGGTATTCTCATCAACGAGACTTAGTTTTATCATACCAATTTCGACAAGAGTCATATTATTATTCACCAAATTTTTGATGATCCTGCTATCGAGTACAATAAGATTTAAGAACATTTTATAGTATAATATATGGTGGTGTCGATAAATAGTAATTTTCTATAAATAACATAAAGTAAACCTATTTATTTTGCTTAATCCCTGTTATTTGATCATACTAAACAATAATATATATAATAATAAAATAAAATAAAATAATAAAACCATCTAATAAAAAATGTATAAGTAATATCAGAGACAAATAAAAATAATAACCAATAGAATATTATAGCATATTTATTAGTTGTTTCTGTTATAGCACATTAAATATCACCTGTAGTAATAATATTTTCAAATCTTTTCTGTCTTAACATATTCATTTTACTTATTAAAACAATGTAGATTCGGAGGCCTAAAGTAGAAACCTAGAAAAAATTCAAAAGTATATAAATCTACATTTATATACTATAGTAAAATTATAGCGTTAGCTATCCTGCAGCACACAAGCCTTTTATTTGTTAAGGATAGTTGAATTGAGGTCGTGTAGCCATTTATCGTGTTTTTGTTAAATTAAGTTAAAAATTGTCCTATGTTTGAGTTTGTTAAACTAATTGTAAATTATTTATGATTATCTTTTTCCTCTTACCTTTATCTCAGCTAAGTAGGGGTGGTATGTTTTTCTTTTCTACTCTCCCCTGTCATATGTCATCTTTTATATACATATCATTTTTCACACAACCATACCATCCATCCATACCATTTTCGGTCTTCCTCTGCTCCTATATCCATCCACTTTCACACTCTAATCCTTTCTTTCAAATGTGAGTAACTTCTCTGTCACTGATGCTACGTTTAAACTTTCTCGGACATCTTATTCTTAATCTTATCCTTTCTAATTACACCACACATCCATCTTAAAATTCGTATCTCTACCACATATAATATTTTCTCATCCGTCTCTTTCATAACCTAGTACTCGGATCCATATGATAATTATAATTAATTATTTAATAATAATAATTAATCAATAATCATAATTATTATGGTTTTATACACCTTCCCCTTGCGTTTCAACGACATTCGTGGAACATAAACTACCCCAGACACCTTTGGCAATTCCATCCATCATGCATTTATTTTATTCCTCACGTCCTAGTCTATGGTACCTTCATTTTAAATCAATGGATCGAGGTACCTAAAATTTGAGTTTAAGGTTATATGACAAAAACTGGTTGGACCTCCGAAGTCTTATATAAAATTCTTATAGCAAAATCTTATACAAAAGTCTTATAGAAAAATCGATATATCATTTTATAGTGTCAAAGATTGATTCACTGTTTAATATCGATAAAAAAACGATGTGTGAATTAATCGATCTCAAATCATTATCCCTAATGTATGTCTAGAACTACTTCTACTTACCCTTTAATTTTACATGCCTTTACCTTATTTATTAAAAGTAACAAAATCAAGTTTTAATCTGATTATCTATGTATTGTTGTGTATCTAATTTTGGTTGTACTTTTTTTTGCGAAATATCCAATAACTCGGTCTGAATATAAATTACATAAAATAATTATTGTCCTTTTATGAATGAAATTTTTTAATTGCTCTACTTCGTTTATGACACTATCTTCCTCAGACAGCGCTCACCCTGTATCTATATGACATTGGCGGAAATGTGTATTACCTCCATACGGCGCCATAAATTTAAAGAAGACAAAGAAACAGCTTCACCGATTTCATATTTTGTACATTGGAAGCGTAGGTGACAGTATTATTGTTTTTCAATAAAGTACTAAAATTATAATTAAAAATGTTTTGAAATTATACTTCTTTTGGCGTGTTAGGAAAAAATGATGACAGTAAATTTTTACGATGCACGAGCACACCGTCATGAATAACCGACACCCTGAAGTTAGCTATAGTAAACATTTTATTCAAAAAAATATGTATCTATTAAATACGTTTTTTCTATTGTTAGTGTACTTTCTGTACACACGTAGAAGGCGAAAGATAAAATTTTTGAAAAAAAAATTTTGTTACGCCAACGAAGTTTAACTTGTAACGCGTGTACATAAGTACACACTACTTTTTTTATATACAGAAAAAAAGGATTTCCAAAGTTCTTTTCAACTAATCTAGATGAAATGTATACGTCGTTTACGCATTACGTCGTATTACATATTACGTCGTTTGAAATGTATACGGTATCCATATTACTATTAAATAAGAATATAAAAGATGCTGAAGATTACAAATATATTTATTTTTAAACGATTTTAATACAAATGTTTTTCTTGTAATTTTGTACACAGTAACTACAAGTACATATATATATTCATTGTGAAATTTATAGACAACAATATTTTTATATTTAGTGAAATAAAAGTACTAAAAATGTTGTACATAGAAATAATTTCGTTACAAGAGATTTTTTGATATAATTAAATATACTCATATCTTAATAAGGTGCACTAAAATAACAAGGCCAAAATTATTACTTCTTAAAAACACATGCAAAAAAGATGTTAGTACTTTTATATTATTACATTTACCCTAATACATAAATGAGAGCTAGCATTGCATTACGACTAGCAGTGTGGTTAACTTTTTATTTTTCGTTATAAATATTATTTTGTCTATTTGTTAATAACAATTAGCTAACAACACAATAAGCTATGATTTTGCTCTAGTTCTCATTGAGTCAACTAAACACGATAATCTTAATAAGTTTAAGTATTGTAAGACTATACTTTAGTTCTATTTAAATGTTATAACAATCAAAAATAGGGTGTGTTATTAAAACTATGGTCAAATGATCATTATGCATGTAACACATAACGCCGACAAATATAAAAAGTAACTGATAGTAATAATTTCATCTACTATGAATACTTAATTCCATATAAATATCATAATACCATGATTTTTTTGCTGCGTTATTACTATTATTATTCTTTTACAAAACTTATTCAAAGGTGTATTATATTTCGATAAATAGTACAATCTGTAATGTTTAATTTTACATAACACTAGCAATTCTTGTAGCCCCACAATCATTTAACACAGTGAATATTTTCATTTCATCTATTTCTAGTTATATTGTATGATTTCTATAACTTTGATAATGGCATATGATATTTTCTCTACATACAAATTTTCTTTTAAATTGATTATGAGAAAATCTTTAACAAAAACATAACATTGCACTACACAAAACATTCTCATGTACAATAGACAATAAATAAAAAGTGACAATTATGGATAAAATTCGACTGTATTTATGTAACTTTTTCTTGGACACTAAAATTAAATTCTTACACTTATATACAATATCATCTTTTTATAATGAATACATAATTTTATTTTTAAATTTCATTTGCTATTACACATTCAAAAAAATACATAAGTTTTAATTGTGATCAATTTGATATATTTGAACTAAAAGTATGTTGGTACATAAACGTAACACATTTTTTATGTTGTTTTATATATTGAACAAAACTGTGACTTATTTTGGTATGTATGCCTTTTCAATACGTACATCATCAACAGGGGTATCATATTTATCACACTCAACTAAACCTATCCTTTTTATAACTGATATACCACTTTGGACTCTTCCAAATATGGTATGTTTTCCGTCAAGCCATTGTGTTGGGGCTAACGTGATAAAAAATTGAGATCCGTTTGTATTAGGCCCGGTATTAGCCATAGACAAAATTCCTGCTCCTGTGTGCTTTAATTCATTCGTGATCTCATCTTCAAACTGAGGACCGTATATAGACTGGCCTCCTTTACCTGTGCCAGTAGGATCTCCTGTTTGTATCATAAAATCTCTGATTACTCTGTGAAACTTGGTGTTATCGTAGTAACCTCTTCTTACGAGTTCCATAAAATTTCTACATGTAATTGGCGCCTGTTTCCAATACATTTCAACAATTATTGTACCCATTCTGCAATAAATAATAAATAAACAATCAAATCATGTACTCATGTAAAATTTAAGTTCTCGATTTTTATTGGATGTTATTTCTTACGTAGTTACTAATACTGCTACAGGAGGTTGCCATGATTTATCAGGAATACCAGCGCCAGAATAACCTAGCATTATTGTTTTTATTGCAAATACACGCTAAATACAAACAATTCATAAAACAATGAAGTAAATCGAAGGAGTAAATCCACAGCGTCTACACTTCCGTTAGGAGTAATCACAGGCTATAAGTAGTACAGGAGTAATATTATTCTGTGGTTTATACAGTAATTTCTTTGCACAGTAATCAATGATCCACAGATTATATTAACACCCGTAGTTACTATCTATCTACACGTGGGTTGTCAGTAATGAAAAAAAAAACTATGCAAAGAGGAACAGATAGTATTACGTACAACATTCCATCAGAAAACTGATAAAAAGTTCTTACCGAAAGCTATAACACTGATGTCGAAAGCGACGAATGCAATATAATACTATAACTAGAAACAACAACTCATAAGGTATTTATACCAATTACATTCCACACGATGTATCCATTTCTATACTGGTTATCAATTGGTCGGATTGCAGAGGTGGTTTATATCTATGTATGTATATAAACTAGACCGCTAGGAGCTATAACTATTTTAAGAAGATTTATCATTTACTTCAAAGATATTAGAAGCCATTCGTTTTAAAATTGTAATTCTAATGTTGTATTATGGTGAAAGTTGAGTTTTCCCGAAAGGTTTGTCTTTTAACTCCGTTAAATACGCTAAGGACTTCTAAACGTACCAACAATTTGTTATGCTCCTCGCCTTACTACTACTGACATATCATATAATTTTCTCGCATTTATTACAATAAAAGGCAGTTTTAGATTCTTAGTATCATGTGAAAATTATCAGTAATACACCTTTAAAATTTTAATACAAGAAATTATTTTTATGCGGTGTCAAATACATACATATAGTAGATTTGACATTTATGATTATCACATGAATAACAATTATTATACGGCGCCACAAATTAAGAAGAAGAAGAAGAACAATTATTATATTCTATGAGAATAATAGTGTTCTGTACGTATATATGATCAATTGCGTGAAGTAAATATTCTTGAACTCTCCCATTCAGCATGGTTAGCGTAGAGAGATCATTTTCCACTCTTCGCATAGTAAAATCTTGGATACGTGCCTCAATGGAAAAGGAAAAATTATCCGGGTTAAATTTCCTAAATATACATAGAAATGTGGACCTGGATGTTGATGAAATTATGAGCATTTTCACGAAAAAGAAATGTAAACTTGAATATGTAATTAAGTACCTGAGCAGCTAAGTAAAATTATTTCATTTAAAATATTTTAATGTAAAATTTTTTTTCTTCCATTTACCCTTTAGTTTCAAGTAAATTAATAAAAACTTTTTACGATATATCGTTTAATTTAATTTAAATAAAAGCTTTGAGTCAAATGTGACATATTATGTGATGTGTAGACATACATACATATGTTTTTGTAAATTCCGTGAACGAACAAACCAACATTTTCCAGGTTTCCAAATGTTAACATAATATCAATGTTTAATTATTCATAACCTGATATATGTAATACATAATTAGAATTTTATTGCTTAATTAAAAATGTTTTTAAAGGAGGAGAAAATCTCAAAAATTATTTATGGTTACCGAGCCTACTATTATAATTTCCAATCGGTTGTCGTAGCAATCGTTAATTAGATAATGTAAAAAGTGCTATGTTGTTATGAAGTATGTTTATATATATGGAAGTTTTAACATCGCAATTGAAGATTAGAGACCATAATTATTTTCAATACTCTTAAATAGAGATAAAAAGTGTATGTTCTAGCTACAGATAGTAGGTATGAGCTCTAAGGGAAAATAAATTAAGACCCAAGTAATTTCTCAATTTTTTTTAATAAATCTGATAACTCTGCATTACTGATTCAGTCATTTTCAGAATGAGAATTTTATCTTCTCTCGATTAAAAGCTGTGGTGGAAACATAATGAACTACAAATAAGTTAGCAGTGCCAATACATTCATATTGCAGTGTCATAAGTTCATTCACGAGACACTAGGAGTGGTAGAATGTTAAAATAACATCGATGTTTGGCTTCGATGTATCAAATTATTCTGATATGTCGGACTATAAATATCGATAAAAACATCGATTTATTTTTATTACGTAGTGTATCGATTTTTTACTCTTACTGTTTTACTTGCAGAAACAAAGCAGTACGTAAGAAAAATGTAACCTTTGGTTACAATGTCGTGTTCAACATTAATTTAAACTGAGTTTTTATTTGGACTGATCAAGAGAGTGAATAACTTAATGATTAATACCCGTTCCGATTATCATTATTTGTTTTTCTTTCTGAAACAACTTGTGTTTATATGTACTTAATCTGGCCATAAATATTGTTACAATTAAAAATAACCAAATTATTATATTTGAATTTCGAATATTTGGGATATTTAAACTTACTGGGGTGATAAAGAACCGAATCGCTGTGATTGCAATACACATAATAGGTATGGAGCCAAATGCAAGTTTTAAATCTCCATACGCATGATATTAGTAGAATGTTTGTGTACCGGGCTATCAATAGGTACAATGAGACCTCCTCTATTTGTGACAGAAAAAGAGCCGAAAAAGGTGGTCAAAGTAGTAAGAGAAAGAATTCGAAGAAATGCTATCCGAAATCAAAAGATTTTATCTCGGGAGATGAAGATAGCACCTAGAACCATGGCGCGTATTTTAAAAGATGACTTAGGACTTGCAGCTTATAAGAGACGTACTGTTCTTTTCATAACTGATAATTTAAAAAAGAATAGGGTTGCAAAATCGAAACAACTACTGAAGCGGTACGCAAAGGGAGATCACAGAAAATTTTGTTTTCGGATTAGAATTTTTTTACAATTGAGCAACATTTTAACAAACAAATTGACCGCATTTATGCTCAAAGCTCTAAGGAAGCTTCCCAATTAGTCGACAGAGAGCAACGTGGGTACTATCCGACTTCAGTGATGGTTTGGTGAGGTATTAGCTATGAAGGAGTGACTGAGTCATACTTTTGTAAAAAAGGTATCAAAACATCGGCACAAGTGTATCAAGATACCATACTTGAGAAGGTAGTGAAGCCCCTTAACAACACCATATTCAATAACCAAGAATGGTCTTTCCAGCAAGACTCGGCGCCGGGTCATAAAGCTCGGTCTACGCAGTCTTGGTTGGAAACGAACGTTTCGGACTTCATCAGAGCTGAAGACTGGCCGTCGTCTAGTCCCGATCTTAATCCACTGGATTATGATTTATGGTCAGTTTTAGAGAGTACGACTTGAACGCCATGATAATTTGAGAGTCCCTAAAACAATCCGTACGAATGGCAGTGAACAATTTCCCCATGGAAAGAGTGCGTGATTCTATTGATAACTGACCTCAACGTTTAAAGGACTGTATTGCAGCCAATGGAGACAACTTCGAATAAGCTTTTTATATTTTAAATTGTTTTATGTTTATGTATTAAACTAACACACTGTAAAAGTAATAAATGCTATTTGCAATAGAAATTTTATTTTTTCTTTTTTTTCAGTATTCATGGCAAGACTAGGTATGTTGGAGCCGGACATTTAGGCCGGCCGTTATAAAGGTATGACGTCAATCATACATTACGTCCTCCTTGTCACATAATCGATCGACCTCTCAAAGACCAATCAAGTATTCATAATAAAGGGGCTTACCTTAAACAGAAAATAATGTAATACACTACTGAAATATAATTACCTATTATACTCAGAAATGTGAACGGCGGCGCTCCGTGCGAGAATGAAATCACGCTCTTAGTCCGCTACGCCCTTAATAGGCTTGCTTTATATACGCGAGAGTAGAATGAAATATTTTTATTTCAGTACAAATATTATTTTGCTCCTACATATATGTTTGCATATATATATATATATTTATAAGAGAACACAAAAGATATATATTTATGCAAAAACTACTTTACGGATTTTTACGTAATTTGGTATAATAATAGCGAAATAACATATAGTATATATTTTACATCCATACGTACATTAATATTCTATATAAATAATAAAATGGTTAAGGGACAAAATCTGCACAGTAAATATATATAATGAATAAATGCTCTGGGGTGCTTTAAAATCAACTAGCTATGTCCGCGACTACGTCCGCTTGAAATTTATATATTTAAAAAGAAGTATGGAAGATAACATGACCAAGCTTTAATAAATTGTAAAAATTAATTTTAAAACATATGTAATTAGAGACAAAGTATAGACATAAATAACTTATTGTGATCTAACAGCTAATATTTCGTCCCCAAGTTTTGATATCCAGATAAGTTAGCCAGTACTGCAACAATAGAGAGTGCGCTACGCTAAGAAAAGGGATTTCTATAAGTTATTTGTTTATGCGACGACATCATTTAAATGATTTTATGAAATCTCATCGGAAGAGTGATTAAATTATAAATTTCAGTCTCGTAAGTTATACAATATTATTTACAAATATTTTATTTTCCTAAAACAGTCTGTACCATCTCGATAGTTTTGTTATCTTAACAAACTTGCAAATTGATAGCTAAAAGAGCTAGAATAGTGTTTATGGAAGACTTAAAAAATAGCGTGAATTATAATTGAAATGTTAATACTTGTCCTAATATTTAATGTATTTTTAACTCTTAATAGAGGCTTTTAATTTTTTCTTTTTACCTCTTTGTTTCAAGTAAAGAAATAAAAACTTTTCAATATATCTTCTAACAATGTGTAATATTCGATTTATTGTATCAAGATTATTATTTTTTTTTCTCATGGGCATCCTTATGAGATACTGATAAAAATCTTTGTCTATGAGCCATAGAGTATATTGGTATTGTAATAGGGATGAGCTGTTATTGGGCTTAATATAATTGTATTATATTATAACGATAAAAGCAACATATTACAAAATTAGACGTAATTATAACGTATTTGCAACATTATTATCATAACTATTTATTTTTGTTTATTTGAAAAATACTTTTAATGCACGGTAACTGTTACAATATTCTGGAGTATCTGATAGCTTTACCGACCTACTTTTCGACAATAATAATGGTGATATGTTATTTCATTGTATATATATTTAATGTGTCGTTATCTTTTGTGTTAAACTTATATATCTAATACACGAATCATTTGTTATTCGTTATATAGTGCCTAATCGTTTAATCTGTAGCTTATAATTCACTAATGTTTCTTTATATTCTGTGTGGTGTGTGCTATTACAACTGTATTTTTTTAGTTTTGTGATTTAAAAAAAGCATAAGAAAAAAAGGTTTACATTTATTTTGACGCTCTAATAAGACCGTTTTTTTATTATATTGTATCATATATTATGTGCATTGCATCTATACTGTTATGTACTTTGATTTCAATCGTATGAGAAGGAAGTGACATTTACAGATAAGTTGATTGTTCATAAGTGGATAGAGCTGTGCTGCTGGTCCTGAAAGATGGAGCCTGATCATCAACCGAAGCTCGGTCCGGTTCGTGCATTTCGAGGTATGTAAAATTAGAATTCCCTAAAATCATTAGAACAAAAAATTGTAATTGACATATTATTAGATTATTAGAACGTTGATCCAATTTTTCCCGGTTGACGCCTATGGAATTTGACTTATTTTCATTCAGTAGCAAGTTGAAATTTAGACGTAATAGAATGGATGGATTAAAATATAGTAAGTTAACATTGCAATTAAACCAGTTTTACAGTAAATTTTCAGTTGTAGTTTAAGGAAGATATGAAAACACCACATACTTCAGATACATTTTGAAGGTACTTCCATACTACGGTAAAAAAGAGAAAAATGCATTTATAAGCTATATATTACGCTATAAATTACTATTACAAATAATATAGCCCTCTTATCAGCCTGTTTTACTATTATAACATTTTGACAAAATTAGGAATCCATATTACAAGATATGTTATATCAGAAATAAGTTAAAAAATCTTGTTTACCACATCGATTATCTTTTCAACTGTAACCTAATAATGATAATATACATTATATTATTACCTGATATGACAAAGGCCTCTCCATAAGACTCCACAACTTACTGTTCATCTCTGATCTATCCCAAATATCTCCTGATATCACTTTAAGCACATCTACCCATTTATTAAAGAATCCTTCTCATGTTGTCTCTTCTATCCAAGGATAATAAGGATCTGTTTCATTTTATATAGTTATGCAATTTATATACTATCCTTATCAAACCAGAATTTGCTATATGTAAAATGTATAACTACTAAATTACATGTTAATATAGCAATATTACTTATGCACATAGTATATTTGTTTAGCGACCTGAGTATTGCTGTATAATAATTAAAGCCTCATTGCAGTCTTCTTAAATGAAAAGTTGGTTAGTAGTAGTCCTCGGTTAGCCATAAAGGTGAAGATGTTGAAATATTAAGAATGTGCACATTACAGATAATGATGATAAGGAGATATTATTTTTTTAATGTCTTATAACCAATTTGTAAACACAAAGAATATATGAACATTAGCCTGTCCCACCATCATGTTAACATAAAACCAAATTTTGGTCTGTTATCCTCATGTTTGTTGCACCAATCTATGCAGAGAGTGGTTGTGCTAGAATTGGAAATGATCCAGTATGGCTGAGTGGTATGTACATGGTTGGCATACAATGTAAAGATTTTTGAAATGCTAACAACCATGCATAACATTGTTAATGTTACATTACAATATAAAAACAATAATAAAATACAGTCTTATATATCATCCAGTAACAAGTTACAAGTAAAAAATAATTGGTTGTCTGTAAAGTTGGTTTATGGACAATCTTTTTACGTGATAACATCAATAAAAACATTGATGTAAAATTGCATACTTATATGAATTGAATTATTATTACTGAATTATCGATGGAGTGGAAGAGCACACTTAGGCTGATCGCGCCTCTCTATTCTACACTCTCACTTGCACACTCAGCTCCGACGGAATGTGACAATGAGTCATGCTTTTTTGTGTGTGTGTAGCTGGCATTCATCGACACGTCAAAAAGTTTTATGAACAGTAAAGTATCTATATCAACTTTTACTGTGATTGTTCAACTGCAATTAAAATGTATACCTCTCAGACGTCAATCATTCTTAAATGTGATAAATATGAAAAACAATGCAATATTTGTTAACTTGTTTGTAACTTGTGTGTATTAGGAAGACTTAAACTATTATTCTATACACAATAATTGATCTTATAACAGTCTTTTGACTAAGAAAAAACTCTAAAATGTCTATGCACTGGAGTCATATCAAAGGAGTGTAACATGAAATAGAGTTTTTGTCTATGTTATAAGACTTGCAATATTGTAATTTAGTTATTTGATGTTATAACCTTAGATTGAATACTGAGTACTAAGAACACAATTATAATCAACAGTCTTTTAAGAAGTTATCAAAAGATATTTTAACCCATAATTGCATAATAATTATTGAAACAGAACTGTACCAGTGTTGTAATTACTATTTGTAATAATAAATAATGGAGGTATAGCAAAAATGATATTCAAATATTTATAGTTACTAATTTTAATAATTCGCTCAGTGGTACATATGTTCATATGCTGCAGTGCCATCTACTGATCAGTTACAATAAAATGGAAATAATGAATAATGGATAGAAACCTTGCACAAGATCATTAGATGACCGTTTTTTGATGAGTCAGGCATTATAGAATCATAAGGTATCAAGTGTGACCCTAAAAAAGATGGTTGAAGAAGTAAGAGGAGTAGAAGTTAGCTTGTGGACGGTCAGGAGGAGGCTTTTGGCTGTCAATATCAGCAGTGACTTAAATACTAAATTACTCTGTGAGCACCGTATGGCTCGACTTTAGTTTACTTGAAATTGTGCTTCATAGACTCTAGAGGCCTGGAACAAAAAGTATTGTTTTCTGGTGAATTTAGAATCACTTTGTGTGAAGAGGACCGACGCCGGCGAGTGCTGCGAAAACCACGAGAGCGCTAGTAGTGGTGTGATTCGAAGAAATCACTTCATATGGCAGAGGCTTTGCTATGTTTTGGGTAGTAATAAATTACGTAAGCGTAGAGTTACCTTTCATAGAAAATGGAATATTAAATGCACACCGGTACATGACAGAAGTCCTAATTCTACATGCACAACCGGCATTGACTGTCCTTGAGGAAAATTCCATTTTTATGGACGTTAATGCTCGCCCTCACTGTTCTTGCAATGTGAAAGCTTACAAGAAAGATGTTGGGATCCTTCGTTTAGATTGGCCAGCTCGAACTCCTGACCTCAATCCTATTGAGCGTATCTGGGTTGTCTAAAGAGACTGGTAAGATAAGTGCAACTGGCTGCACAAAACATAAGAGCTAGAAAGAGTTATCGCAGAAGAGTGGAATGTATTCTTCAAATTATTCTTAAAAATATCACGGAAAGCTCATGCATTCATGCTCTGGTCGTCCACAAGAATTCAAGCCTTGATTTTGTGAAAAGAAGGTCATGCTCGTTACTTTCTACATTTGTAACTTTATTTAATTAAAAAAACTAAAAAGAAAATGTATTTATTGGTGACCACTTCTCATTGTTTGGACATGTACATCGGTTTTATGGAAAGCAGAGTAAATTAATGAATAAAATTGTCAGAATTCACTTCACACATATTCATTTACACTATTATAAGTATGCAGATTATGTCAGAAATGAAATTAAATGAAATTGATCTGTAAACATAAAGTGCCCTTTTTTTTCGAACTGACTACACTGTTGACCTGGCAAGGCCTCTACACTCACTCTATTTTATATAGGCGATCAGCACGAGGACGCACGGCGCGCCTCAGCTTGGACTGTCACCAAATATCCCGAGTCTAACTAAACTAACCTAACTATTATTTCATACATATATAAATTCGTGAAACATACACGTGTACCAAGCATGTATGTTTCAGGAACTCATATTTGTAACTTGAATCTTGACTACTAAGTTAATCTAAGCTAACTCTATTCGAAAAAGGTATTAGAATACGAACCCAACCACTATGTGTACCTACATGTGTGTATGAGCACGTATGTGGGGTGATCGGTGTTGTGTTGTAAAAACTAGTGTTTGAAAATTTATTCAGGGTCACTATAGTCGCGCAAGCAAAGTGCTCGAGGGCTCAATTCACAGTTAAGCGCGGCGGCGTGATCTGTGAGCCAGAAAGTCCCCTTTTTTTTTGCAAAGCAGTATATATATAGATTATAGATGGTACAATTCTTAACTATTCATAGACACACAATAATGGCTGTAGGCTTCAACCAACACCATCATTTATTAATTTGAATGAAAGTTTATGTCTACGTACTAAAAATAAACCCTTTTTTATCTTGTTGTTATAACATAATCTGAAACTTATCATTTTATTCAGTGCTTCATTGCCCGGAATCCGAGGAAGCTAATACAAGCCTCTCAGAGTTTCATGATTATGAACCCAGGTTGGAGTTTGATGATTCTGAATTCACTCAAGATGTTGGCTTAGGTAAGTGTTTGTATTTTTAATGCATTGAATATAGTAAAAGTGTCATCGGATCTCATAGTACATAACTAATGTATATATAGTACTGTATATTGTTATTGTATACTACTACATAATATATACAGTATCAACATTACTCAATTATAATGATAAACTATTATCATAATAACTTGTGTATAGTATTGCAATTCAAATTTGTAACAAGATAGAGTATTACAAGGAATCAAACTTACAAAAATACACATAACACGTCTATTATACAAAGTTTCATAATAAAACAATATGACAATATCTATAAAATTTTCTGTAAATTAAAAACAAAGGCAAAATTATCATTTGGGTGGTAAATATATATAACTATATTATAAAACTGAAATATATATATGATATAAAGGAAATTAAATAAAGAAAATAAAGAACACATTTTTGATTATTCGTCCCCATCATTTAGGACTAGGAAAACAAATAAATAAACAGAACTATTCTGCGTTTTAGACAGAATTCATTATTTTATTATATTAATTTATTTCTGGAGTATATCATGTGTAAAAAGAGTGACAGTAGTAGAGTATTTAATTAAGTAAAAATTATGTCATATTTGTATTCATTCGATAGATTAAATTACTCTAATTCTAGGTTTTAATTTTAAAATATTTATAAACCGAGTAATGTATTTTCTGTTAAATAATTATATTGAACTACGACCTGATACATTGTATGTTAATGATTGAAGAAATAATTAGTACGTCGTCTATTAATAGGTTTGTTAAACTTAATATATCTACTGTCCATTTAATGTTTCTCTTGTCGGTAGTTATATATAATAGGTGTCCACTGATTTCACAAAAATGGTGATTTATATATTGTGAAAGTTACATCGAAGACCTTTTGTCTCCATCTACAATGTTCAAACATTATTTTTCTTACCAAAAACTCATTATTTACTGTTAACAAAATATGTAGTTGTGAAGAAAAATAGATTTTTGTATAATATAAACTAGCTAGCTATGCCTGTGCTGTCATAACATAGAGAACAAAATTATTGTTTATTCGTAAGAAAATACCTTTTTTGCGCGGTTTAGCTTGCGTTAATGTTGGTTTGACATATCCCTCGGTATCAGTACGTTTTTTTTGAACGAAAGGTAACCTATGTCCTTCTATGATACCCCTCATATATGAATGCGAAATGTCACGATGATAGGTTGAGTAGTTAATGCATGAAAGCGTGACAAACAAACAAACTGATTTTCGCATTTATAATATTGGTAAGGATGCCAATTACTAAATAATTAATAATATTATCCTGTTTTCTATTGAGCCAGAATTAATATATTGAATGTTTATTTTTTGGTAAATAATTTACATAAATATATTTGTTAATAACATCGTATTATTGTTATCAAGTAAATCATAGTATGGGTAAATTAGTTATAGATATTTATAATTGTTTAAGATATGTTTTTATTCATTCGTATTTACACAAATATTATAATTCATGTAACATAGCATCATACTGTAGCACACATTATTGTCAGTAATTTGTTATTAACATATGTCAGTTAGATTCTTTTCAGTTTTGAATAAAAAGGAATATTGTATTGATAACAATTGACAATGTCAGTTTTATCAATATCATTATCCTTTGTCGTATTTATTACAAAATGTATTCTTAATTATCACATATTACATTTACTAATTTGTTTGCATTGGAAGTCAACATTTTAAAACACTTCGATATATACACCATATTGGTGCAAAAACGAATTGTAGTCAAAAAGTTTATCCAAAATATCCCATAATTCATCAAAGCATTGATAAGTGAATGGATAACACAAGTGGAATATTGACAGTGTCACCAACTCTTAAATGATATTTACCCTAAAGCGAAAGTCAAAGAAATTCCCATAAATTGTATATGCACCTGTTTTATACATAAAAAATTCGGCCTTTTAATAACACCCTTTCTGTTTTCTACCGTAAATTATTGTAGTACACAGCCAAGTACAATAAACAAAAGTAAACTGCAAAATTAAATTGAACTAAACAAGTAAACAACAACCCACTTATTTTATTATTTCTAGTAAGCATAGACAAAGTAATCACAAGTTGTGGTCACCGCAGAGTAGATATAATATAACTAAAAAAACCATAGAAAGCAAAAATAAAAATCCTCTGTTTATGGTTTACACTAGCGATAGTAGTTTTTATCTATATTAGACCCCACATTTTTAGTAACGAGGAATTGTAATCTGTTGAAGCTGTAATAGCCTGTCAGACCAATGCGTAGTTAGTTCGAAAAAAAAGTAACGAGGAATGGCACTAGATGTTATGACGTATCTTAGATCAATAAATAAATATAATTGTCTGGATATGGTTATCTAAAGGTCAGTACTTCTAAATAAAAAAAAATCACTACAGATATAAAACCCTTCAAAAATCTCATCCCGATTATGTACCCCCCTAAAGTTGGAGGGAAAACCCCCAAGTTAAAACCCTAAATATTGATTCAATGTTTACAGACTCGAGCGTGGCCAAGTCATATGGTTTTGTGAGATTTTCACATATTTACTAATTGGAAACGACTAGAAATACTTTATTGTTTTTACATATGAATATATATCATACGTATGTACAATATATGTATATATCATAATATTGTACTTAAGTTCTTCTAATAATGATGACCGCGCTCTGTGGCAATACCGAATTGTACCATAGAATCCATATTGTTTTAAATCGTAAATATATGGCGAGTTAACATAGTGAATCAACTTACTATTCTTGATTACTCACAGGAAGAATCTTACCGTAGTAGTGACTTGATTCTATTACCTTTATTGCCTTATGTATATGTATATTCATAGATTGACCTTTTGCCAGTACAAAAGCTTAATGTCGTATGCCCTTATAATAAAAATGTCAAGCAGGGAAGAATACTGAGCGTTTCGATATTTAAAATAAAGACAAACTTTGTAAAGTCACGGTGTTATTATTTAAATAAAATATCACAACGATATTTTCGTTAGTAACAAAACAAAAAACGTTACAAACAATCACATTTTTACACGTATAATTATTAGTCCCTAAGTTATCAACTCATCGCAATTATGTATTTAGTAGTAAAATACTTGTTTTAAAATATATATCGTGATTACTAAAACGGTATTGAAAAATGCGATCATTGGAGGCCGCCCTTTTTCATCCTCACCCTCTCTTCTCCTGTATCAATAATAGTACTCATAAAGAATGGGTGCTTCCTCGCGATTCTATGATAGATATTGATTTGGTACAGATTACAAAATAACAACAAGTTATACAAAATAACGGTACAAATTAAAAATATTAAACATTTCTGTACTATGTTTAAATTTATATATATTTTCTATGATACCAGCTTTTAACTGTAACTTCGTTCTCGTTATCTTCGAAATGAATCGATTCGAGCATTGCCTATTATAAACAGATTGTACTAATTCATAAATCATTCATTTATTGGTGTACGCAATAACCACTTCAAGTTTTATTAGAAATAGTTTGGGAGAGCATACAGAGCAAACAAAGAAATATATGATATGTGCAATAAATATATGAATAAAGAAATGTAAAAAATTTATACATTCTTTACATACCGTTTTAAATATCTACGATATATATATATATATGTATATGTTATGTGGAATTCATTGTAAGATAATTACTATTCTATATTTATACATTGTTATACTCTTCGTAATTAGACACATCGCCCATTTTTAAAGTGGAAATGAACAATTGGAAATTTATGTTATCAAAATTCTGTAGTTGCTTCGATTTTATAATGATAGATATTATATTTAAATGTGCTTCCATTACGAAAAAATATATGATATACAAATATGGAGTTACAGCACTTTTACAATGAAAGACACATATGTGTAATCAATGCAACTTGGTCTTGGATTAGAGATTTGTTCTGGAATGCGTTAAAGTTGCCTTTACAATATAAAAACAAAAATAAAACTATACAATTTGAATCAAAGGAAGCACAACAGTACGCAGTGTTCTTTTGTGTGTAAATAGAAAAGATTTAAGCGCACAGGATTTAGTAAACATTATAATAATACCGTTTCCAGGTAATTGCCAAGTTTAAAAACCATTTCGCTTGGTAAGTTTAGTTACTTACTATAATTTATGAAAGTAGGAAAAACCCCCTAACGTCATTTTGCATGTTTTTTGTATCACATGTTTCATCCTTATTTGTAATTCGTCAAATGTCATGTCTCTTGTTTTAGACTTTTTTTTTTTAATAATCAGTATAGCTGGATATAGTCTTTCCATTTGAATGTAATAATTTGATAGTGTTATCTTTGGAATGATACTAAAATTTCAAAATTATAAACTAAGTTTTATAATACAAAGGCATACTTTATGACGAATAACGGTAAAAAAGGTTTGGTGAGGTTTATATAAATAGCTACTTTTATCATAGCCGTAAACCTCATGCAAACTTTTACACCTATTGCAATCAGCACTGGTTATAATATTTCACGTGGATGAGAAGTCGACAGCCATTATATCTGACATTGCGAATATTCAATCCAGAGTCATTGTCGAGATCCATCACGATTGAGCATGATTGAAAAATTGCACTACGCGTAATCAAAACAGAGAGGTGTGGAGCCCTATTATCATGATTGCTTCACACAACTCCGCTCTCGTAAAAATTTTTTTCCCGATCGGTGGCACTAATAGACAACAGACTTTTATCTCGTTAATTTGTTAGAAACACGACAAAATTTTTAACCTTTGAAAATATTTACCGTTGTAAATTTTTAGATTCTTACTTGATAATAATTTTATTCTCCTTGATCGATATTGGAAGACGTATTCTTTATATTAATACTCTGTGGCGCTGACGATAGCTTATCCAATTATTTGTTTCGGGTATTGTTTTCTACTTAATGTCCAGATCTTGCATGAACTCCCAAATCGTTTGTATAGTAATAAATAAACTGTGACTCACACAATTTTAATGAGTCATTTAATTTAAACATGATAGCACATATGATAACGAACGTTCTTTTATACTATAAGGTCTTTATGTGTGACACGTTGTGAGATATGGGCTTAGCTTTGTTTTTTTTTTCATGCAATGTTATATTTTTATTTACATTTTACCTCTTGTATTATTGTCCAAGACAAAATAATTATGGTTATCTCGTTATAGAATCTTAGCTGTTACATAGTATGTTAGTACATTGTGCTCAGCAAGCATGAAAAGCTATTGGTATAAAATAGTTGGATTTAATGAACTAGTAGCTTTTTGTTACATGAAATAATAATTTAGGAACATAAACGAATGTTGATTTTAAGAAATTATGTTGCCTGGGAAAGTCTCGCAGTAACGCTAATTCTCAAGTACAGCGGAACATATCAATAGGGGTTTAGCGATAGATTATTAACCGGAGAATGGTAATTAATATATTTAACGTGTAGAAATGTTTTCTTTGGATAAATCAGTACTATTAAAGTCATCCTTATCTAGCTGCAGTGAATTCGTTAGCTATTACAGGATTGGAAGACACGATCGATCTCCTGGGCCGTCATAGTTTTAAATGTTGACTTGTTACTCTTAGAACATGTACATTACATTCATGGGCATTCATTGGCGTTCATTTATGAAAACAAAACAATGTTTTTTTAGATTATATTTGTATAGCTTACACCAAGAGCATATTTCCCAATTCCATTTTTGATCTTTTAAGAAAAAGATCTATCCTGGCACTAGAATTTACACCATACAAATACAAATATTAAGCTTGTATGCATTTGTCACACGTATGAAATCAATAGAGGAATCTTTAATTAAAGTTGGCGACGTGCCGGTCCAATGCCAACTGCAAACACGACCAAACAGAATCGATATATCGAACAGTCTGTAATGACCCCACGGTGACGCAGTTCCGCCATAAATGTCGCTCTGTTATTGGTATTGTAACGTGAGCGTGCTAGACATTCGGGTCGCTCTGTTCACTATCGAGTGCTTGACAATTGTTGGAAAAAATATACTAATATATATATATATAATAAATATATGAAACCACGTAAGACATGATTATTTATGTTAAACACTTTCAAACTAACCCTTTCGACGGCACCAAATTAAAACGGTTGAGATAATTTAAGCGCGTAAGATTCATTATGAGACTAGCGTCCTTGTTTTTCGTATTTAACTACACTAGAGTGCGATAGAATAAACGGGCTTGCACATTTTTAGCTTTTGATATTTTTGTAGATAAATATTTATTGGTAACGTGGGGTAATATGATTATTATTTACCAATGTCGATGATATTAGCGAGAAAGTTCACGTTTTTTTGTTTTTTTTTTTTCAGAAATGTTTGTAAAAGGTGCATCAATTAAAACCTTGTATTATTGTTTGACATTTTAGTATTTATGACGTCTTCGTAAACGTCTGACTAACCGTCCACCATATCTTCACTTTATTTATGTAAATCAAAATCTTTATGTACTTTACTGGAATCTTCTTTACATATTTCTGTATCAGCGTTTTGCTTATCTCGTAAATCACCCCCGTACACTTATGCTCCAATATTATAGTATATATTGTATATTGCACTTTCAGAAGTTAAAAAATAATATTATATCAACACGCTTAATCGAACCGCTGAAGTCTTCTGTTTATATTTTTCGCTTTCATATATTTACACGCTTTTCACTTAGTAGTTTGTTAAAGTAAAATTCTTACTAATATTATTTTGCGGATCTTTTAGACTTTTCCTTAAATTTAAAGTAGGGCAATTTTTATTTTATTTTAAATATTGTATATAAGATATCTATTAGTATTTTGCGATATATGCGATAATTTAAATTAATATTGGTAAGCAATTTCAATTACATTACATTGTATGATTACACCAAATTTATATGGAACACTAAAAAAACACAAGTCATAATTCTGTGGTCTGGTGTTAAAAGGTACAGATAATATTAGAAAATAGCATCAAAACAGTGAACCAGCATCGATATTACTAATTAAAAAAAAGAAAAAAAATGTTATCTGTTATTTAATGATTAAGTAGATTTATTATTATGAAAATGAAAAAAAGACGTATTTCTTATATAATACATGCCCTTTTATCTATACATCTATACATATAAATAAAATTGGAGTGTCTGTTTGTAATATCAAAATAACGACTTTTTACTGATTGGATATGAACGTATACACGATACTGATAACAAAAATATAATTTTTAAAATTTTTGTCTGTCTGTCTGTCTGTATGTTCCGGGTAATCTCCGAAACGGCGTTACCGATTTTGGCAGAAACTTCACTGACGGATAGTTAAAAATTACAGCGGGTGACATAGGCTACTTTATTTTAGACTAGCTGTCGTCCGTGGCTTCATCTGTGGTACTATCTCCAAAACGATTGGACCTATTTTCATGGGACTTTCACTGACAGATAGCTAACATTATAAAAAATCATTAAAGCTATTTTATTTTGGACTAGCTTTTACCCATGGCTTTGTTTGCAGTACTATCTCCAAAACGTTTGAACCATTTTTCACGGAACTTTCACTAACAGTTAGCTGATCTTATAAGAAGTAATTTACAATTATAAAAAAACTCATGCGGAACTGCGGGCAACAGCTAGTATTTATATAAAATTTGATTTAATAGTATCAAAGCGTGTTAGTATTTAGTAAATTATTTGAAGGAATATCTGCTTGGTATAATGCTATGGTGCTTTTATTAAAATATGGTAGCATCGTTCACTTTTACAAAAACGTAGTTTAGCCAAATGGCTAATGGCTCAAATGAGCATCAGGCTACAGAATTAATTATCTGTATTTAAACAACGGGAAATATTTTGTCGTTCATTACTGCAAAAGACTTTATCGTATAAATAAAAAAAAATGTTCAGAATATATGATAATTTTCTTACTTACCCCTAATTACACTATGTAATAGCTTAGTTCTGTGTCGCTTATGTATTATGAACTAGTTAGTGCCCGTGACTTGTTTAACTAGAGATACGTATTCTGTCTAAATTTATTGTGGACTGTCCTTTAGTATTTTATGTAATTCTGTTATAGCTAATTATCCCTTAAGATTCTCTTAACGATTCTAAGTTACTCCTATTGAATTTTGTCGTTACTGCTTAGCCTCTACGGTAAAACGTTATTATATGTGATTTTGCGTAATATCCTGAAGAGTCCTCTCTCTCTCTCCTATTAAATGTTTTACGTACTAGAACATTCTCAGATTACAAAATTTACTCGTTCTTTCTTTATTATAATCGTAACTTCAACGGCTGCTAAAAAAGAAATTGTATTTTTCTAATCATTATTTTATGTGAGATTTATTTAATGTTTCGTTTTAGCTCCCCTGACCCCTGAGCTACTGGATATTCCTGACCAGTACCTACTCAGGCCCGGTACAGACGGCACTATAGAAGATAATTATGAAGAAGAGTTGGCTAGACCACCAGAAGTCTATTCGGAGGTAAATCTTAATTTTCACGTGATATACGTATTCTTATGAAGTTTGGCAGTTCAATTTTTTTTTTTTTTATTGAATGCAGTGGTTAATTCACAGAATTATTCGATTCATATAGAATCCAAATAGAAAACTAGAGTTTGATCCTGATTATGGAAAATTTTTTTCGTTGTCATGGAACTCTACTATGTGTACTTAACGGAGTTTTCCAATATATTCAATATTTTCAATTCACAAAACTTATGTCGATCTAGAATTTGATGGTATAAATCTCAATCTATAATATACTCGTAAATATTTTACAATGACATATGCAGCAATAAATAGTTAATCATATCCTATAATGATATATATATACATTTTAGGTTTGGTTAGATTTACAATAAACAGTATGGCGAGAATGGTCGCGATATTGTTCTATGAGAATTAAATTTTAAAATAATTCATACTCTCTACAGCGCCCACGATTCTAAGGCTTGGTTCTAAATAAATTTAAAATGTAGGTACTATATTTTAGTAAGTATTAAGATTACTTTATGCATGTGTAGTTTTCGGCATACAATCCGCATATTTACAGATCAGTACATCCTTGGACGCTGACTGCTTTACCGAGCTTAATGGCTCCGGTTTGGTAGAAGTTTTGGGTGAAGACGAGATAGGTCGACGTGTCATTGTCGTGTCAGCATGTCGGCTACCTCAAAATAAAGATCTGAATCCAGATATACTTCTTAGGTAACCTATGCGAATTTATATTAAATATTTTTTAATGCTATGTTTATTTTCTCACTAATACACAAAGGTCTCTTATTTCCGTACATATCGGCATTTATTTTAAAGCTCTCGTTTGACATTAAGCAAGTATATATATATATCGTTTATTTCTTTATTATTAGACACTGTATCAACAGCCGTTTAACGTTAAGCAGCGTTTTTATTAAGTAGTGCAGTTGTTTAATTAAATTATGAGTAGCGTATTAAGAAAAGGATGAAGGCTTTTGTTTTTCGTCTTAAGAGAACAACGAACGAGAGTGATACTGTAACGTGACTTCCTTTTCAGATATTTGATGTTTACATTGGACAAATACGTTGAATTAGACTACAGCGTTGTCTATTTCCACTACGGGCTCACAAGCAAGAATAAACCGCCGTTATCTTGGCTCTGGAAAGCTTACAAAACATTCGACAGGAAATATAAGAAGAATCTCAAGGCTCTGTATTTGGTTCATCCAACGAATTTCATACGTATCGTATGGCAGATGCTAAGACCCGCGATAAGCGTGAAGTTTGGCAAGAAGATGATGTATGTGAATTATTTGCATGAACTACAACAGCATTTGCGTTTGGATAAGCTTTGCATACCAGATTCCGTGCTTAAGTGAGTAGCTTCCGAGTTTATTTCTCTCAACTTGGTGTCGTTTGTGATGAATATTTTCAACTTTTGATGGCAGTTCCTCGGCGTTTCGGTTACATTGAGCCAGTGATTCCCGAAACTACAATAGGGGTAACGATTATGACAAACACTCTTTTTTTTGTTTGCTTTATTCTGTTCAATGGTGGTTGCCTTTACACGACACGCTCTTTCACGCGCGATTAGAGGAGTGTGCAGGATTGAACACGGGAAAGCGTGTATGCGAATTCCCAAGTGGTCGTTATTATTTGCCTTTACACGTGCACTCTTTCCCTCACGAAAGTGTTTTGACGCGTGAAAGAACGTGTCGTGTAAAGACAGCTAATGTGTCCGTTATATAAATAAAAAAAAATATGTCTATATGCCTCACCTAAATAAGCACACAAATCGAAGCACACAGTTGAAATGGAAGCACACGCATACACTGTAAAGCTCACATTTTTTTTTTCACCTCATCCATTGCGCTAGTTTTATCGTCTTGATTTATTTTACAGGACAAAAGAGTTTAATAAATTCTAAAACTGGCAACACAATATCAAACATATTACAACATTTATAGGGTGAATTAAACTATTCAATCTTTAAGGGGGCCGGTCACAGTTCAAGTATAAATATAAAAAAAAACGTAAAATGAAATTACAGGTTTATGTTTGACTTTTTGTTATCTTTTGGCAAAGAGTAAATAATAATAGTTTCAACTATTAAAGGTTGTAAAAATTTAATCAAAAGTAAAGTAAAAAAAAAGTAAAGGTACCGGGAATCATAGCTCATTTCTCTTCGGAGAGTTACTCAGTTACTACAGTGTTTTATATACTTCAAAATAGTCTAGTTTCATACCGGCTCTAGATGATTCGGTTGTTGTTGGTAACGATGGTAAGGCTTAAAGTATACATTAAGTAAATTATTTTTGATTTTGTCTTTGATAGATATGGTTCTATTCAACTTTACAACCCTGTGTAAAGTTTAAATCGACGTAAGTACAGATGTATTTACATTCTTTTTCTTTTGTTTTCGAACTCTCTACACTGTTCACCTGGCAAGGTCTTTACAGTTTCACCGGACTACTAAAGGGAGTGCTTAAGGCACTCACCCGATTTAAATTTACACTCCCTTTATTTAGTTGCGTCAGAATTGGTTTTACAATTTTGATTTTGTTTTATATAAAATTAACTTTACTAATTGTATTTAATGTGATTCTGACTTTAACACAATGGTGCACCCAAATAAATAATTAATTCCTCATTGCATGTTTTTTGTATCATAAACCACTATAAAATAAGGCGGTCATCCTAAACATTGTAACTCGGTATACTTGTTTATTTGAGGACTTGAATTTCGAGTATAAAAAAGAAAATGATGAGAATGAGAATGAAAAAAGACATGATAAGACGCTCCGACTTTCTTACTCGTTTTTCGCGTTGAAAATGGCATTTCCCTACCAGTGAAAAGGTTGATGTTTGCAAGTCCTTTCTCGAATCCTCAATTTAATAAGTATTTGATTATAAGTTAGTAAAATAAATTCATAAAAATGAGAGTATCTAGTATTTAATAACAGTTTTCGAATTTAATAAATAAAATCGACTTTTTCTCCGCCATTTAGTCCGTGGTCCATGAAATGTACCATATATATAAGTAATTACGTAAACCAAATAGTTTTCAGGGTCCAATTTATTCCAGTAGCTATAAGTTGCTTTCCGGTGCATCAGGAATGTTAACAATAACAGTATTTTTCTTTGTTACTATCGTATGAAAATATAGTGGTATCTTTATTAGCTTTTTGTTTTGTGAGTTTTTTTTACTTAACAATGATTTTATTACTCACTTATTTTATTCAACATGTCAACTGAGGAGTCAAAATGCATCAGAAGAAATGTATTTTGTATTAATACAGACAGAAAAACAAATAGATTTACAATCACACAATTACACTACGGACAATCGCAGTTCGTTCGAAATTTTCTTACTTTTTGATTTCTTTTCGTATTCGCTTCGATGTCTCTTCGAGCGCACCGCCGGTCCGCTTTATATAATAACATTCAATAAAGGAGGGTGGAGAACTCTGGATTGGTTACGTTTATTATTCAAACGATGCGACAACGTTCGACATGGTTTTATTTTTAGAGCCACGTTATTTCTTCGTTCTCACGATCGATGAGTCGTTCATTGTTTATTTGTATCGGGTTCGCATATATATATTGTAACAATATAATAAATGTTTAATAATTACATATTACTTAAAATATAGTTCGGTCTAAATGTATATATTGCGTTATATTATGTCAGATCTACTGTAATCATAAAGGGAAGTATTTGTTTGATAACAGTAACACAATAATCGCTGCCCATAGAAAGAAACAAATTGAATGTCATGAATATAAAGAATATTATAATCAGATTCAAATATAATCTAAGCACGAGTGAAAAGCAATATTGATATGAAAGTAAAAATTTTGCCATTTTCACGTAACTTAGAATAGGTAGAATTATACACACAACTGTATATTGAAAATCCACTGGCTTTTTACATATGAGAGATGTAAAGCAAAAATACCACTACTCATTGTCGTAAAAATTTACCATCGCTCCTTAAACTCGTATAAAATAATGTTGACCTTTGTATTATTAAATAAATATCACATTAACTGATTTCTAACTATATATATATATATATATATATATATCTTACAATTTTTAGGAAAATTTACAGGTAAATGAACATTATCAAAACAAAGAGTAGGTTACATGAAGGCCATTTACAAGTTTTCATATTCAATTCAATTTTTCAATATTTTACTTATATGGATGGTTCTTTGATAATTTATTTATTGAGAAAATGCCATCGTAATAAAAATCTATTTCATGGACTTATTGTATGTTATGGGTAGTGGTGTCTTTGGTTTCACACCTCTCGTATATATTTTTATTTAGCGTTCTGCATAGATACTTAATATTACAGCGAATTTATAAGTTGGGCTCAATAAAATGAGTAGAAGTCGTCTGCTTGTTAAGTTCGCAGCACTGATTGCCGAGATATGAGTGTGCTGATATGTAAACTTGCGCGTTGAACCGATCTACTGTAAATAGACATAAAGGCCTATGCAGCCTATAAGCCTAAGAAATCTGTATTTTGCTATTTTTTTTTACTTTTCAGCATAATGTAACGCTTACAAATGCGATGTTACCTTACTAGAGATGTTATCTATTATCGTGTTATTTAATTCAAAGCATTTCGTACCCGGTAAATATTTAATTTCACATTGAAGGCGGTCACGAAAAACAACGAATGTCATAATATAAACAACGATTTAGTGACATAGTTAACGGATTTTTTGTAGGTACGACAAATTATTGCTATCAAAGAACCCGAGAGCTGCTGAGATGGCACGACAGTTGTCATCGTTGTTGTCCAGCGTTCTGGACCAGAAAGATGTCAAAGTGCCACAGAAGGAGAACCTGTTGCTTCCACCCACACAGCAGTTTGGCGTGTCGCTCCACTTCATAAAGGAGAACAACGTCAATATGGTGGATTCGATACCGCCAGTTGTTCGGCAGTGCGTCGAATACCTCTCACAACCGGATGGTAAGTGAACGACATTTATAAAAATGGTTTTCATTTTCGATTTTTTATAATTATTTTTAATACATCGATAACCGTGACGTTCATACGGTGTATATTTGGCATTGTACAAAATTACTTATCAGCGATTTTTTTGTTATATTAATATCCTACAATGATTAATCTATATCTATACATATAATAAAAATAAAGTCTCTGTATGTAATGTCAAAATAATAGTTTTTTTTTTTGGTGAATTGATATGAAAGTATTACGCTACTTTTAACAAAAAAAGGTGGGTGTGCGAATCACACACGATAGAAGTGAATCTTAAGTAAATCGACAAAAGAATGAGATGAATATATATAACTAGGGTAGAATAATTACAAAGTTTATTTGTTTAAAAATGAAAGTATTTTGATTAATTTTAAAAGATATTTTTTATTTTATTTAACATATGTTACATAATTTATTGTTCAAGTTCCAAGTAAGAAGTCAGCGTGGTGTGTTATTATTTAACAGTGTTTGTGAGTATTTTTATATCTTGTTTGTTCAAACTGAAAATATGGAACTTGAGCAATAAATTATGTAACATATGTTAAATAAAATAAAAAATATCTTTTAAAATTAATCAAAATACTTTCATTTTTAAACAAATAAACTTTATAATTATCCTACCCTTGTTATATATATTCATCTCATTCTTTGTCGATTTACTGAAGTTTCACTTCTATCGTGTGTGAATCGCACACACACCTTTTTTGTATTTAGTAGCTATTAACGAAATTTGGTGTCATTAAGAAAAAAAAAAGTTTTCCTATTTATTTTATTTTTCTATTTCTCGTACTTTGTGATTTCATATTTGTACATTACATATAATGAAATGTACTAGTGCTCGTCTAGCGATCGAAATTAGACGATAATTCATTCAAGACTGGAAAAAGCTTTTTTTTTATAACAAGATGAATAAAAAGTTAGAACGCTTAATTATGGTCGAATTTCGAACAGTGGACGACCAGTGGTTATAACATGATTGTGTAATTTATCTTTGTTATATCAGCTCTCGAAACTGAAGGCATATTCCGTCGATCGGCCAGCGTGACCGTGATAAAGCAGTTGCAGTGTTGCTGCAACAGAGGCGAGCCGCTCGTCTTCAATAACGATCCGCATAACGCGGCCGTTCTTCTGAAGACTTTCCTCAGGGATCTCGAGGAGCCGCTCCTCACGTTCGCTCTCTATGACGAAATACTGAAGTTCCAGAGTGAGTACACATTGATAATGATACTTTTAAAACGAATACTCTCCATTATGAATATCATGAATATAGAATTATTGTTTATCTTTTGTTATTCCTATTAACTGTGCCCGCGGTTCCCAATTTGTTATTATTTACCTTTATAGAAATTAATAAAGTTTCAAGTACCATTTTCTCTTCTGTTTTTCGTTCGATTTTCTTTCTTCTGTTACTGTTTAGAAGCCATTGACGAGCTTTAGAGTTATAAAAACAAATAAATAGCACATTCACCAAGAATGCATATAATAATAATATCTATATTTTAACATGTGGAGTACAATTTTTTTAATTCTTTATTATTGTCGATTTTTGACCACTACTTGTAGCAGTCCGGTGAAACTGTAGAGGCCATGCCTGGCCAACAGTGTAGGTCAGTTAAAAAAAACTGGAATATCAAATCAAAGGTAATAATAAATTAGCACGGTGGTACAAATCACTACATATTACAAAATAATGTCGTCCGCCGCGTCTGTCTATCTGTCTGCCTGTATGTTCGCGATAAACACGAAAACTACTGAACGGATTGTAATGCAGTCTTCACTAATAGTTCGATAATTGTTGGAAAAAGTCAAGCCGCTTGGGAGCTTTCATCGAAAACGCTGCCTAATTCTTTTGAGATATAACAAAACAATGGAGAGTGAGATATTCGTATTTTATAGGTCTACAAAAAAATCTGCGATGGCATATCTATACCTATCTTTTAAGGATAGCTTACCATACCGATCAATCTTCTAAAAACATGGTCATATACAAGGAGGTAATTGGAAGGTAAATTTAGACGGACATGGTATTAATCCTTACCAAAATAAATACATTAGTTACCTTAAGCATTTCAGGCACATAAGTATATATTTTTTATTATCAGGCCGGGACAACATTCGCTGGGCCTGCTAGTTAGATATATGAGAACGCAGAAATGCTTTGTTTATTTTATCGACTTTGATTCCAATACACTCAAATATGCCAGTAAATTATTTACCATGATTGTCTGTGGACACGACTAATTTGTTTTTCTTTTTTAATTACCGAAGTATTAGCTGTTTACTTTGGTAATTTAGATTTTACATAACTCAGATATCTATATGTACCGATTTTCATGGAAATCACGCCACGTACTGGTGAGTTATAGTAAATCAGATATAAAAGCAGTTGGGCGTGCTAATTTTCATAGTGATAACCAAAATCCATTATTATGAATAAAGTAAAATGTTATTCAAAAGCAATTTCCTCCATCGCTTTGATGCTAGTCTATAAATAAAATAAGCTACACTGTGCATGTGTTCTAGAACGAATCGAAATGCCAACGCTAAGCCTCGAATCGAAATGTCAACGCGAGACCTTCCTCCCTTTCCTTCATAGTACATGCATTTGTAAATAAATATCGATTAAAACAATGGTATTGTGTTTTTTTTTTTTAATTTTTTATATACGTAATTCGTGCTAAATGTCAACGGTCACCGTGAATTTTTTATATTAAAATGTACTTATATTTTAGAACGGTAATTATATTAGCTGTAAAAATAATAAAAAATGCGGACACCATTAAAACAAAACAAGCTTTATTGTCACACGAGGGTTGAATGATTGAAAATGTTGCATATCATATCGCGAGAAAATGGTTGTCTAATTCACAATAGCAAATCGATGAATACGTATATATCGGTCTCAAAAAGGCTAATTTACATTATGTCCTAGCAACGTAACTAAACACTACCTCTATAGTGTTACACTACAATCTTCTTAAAGTAAGTCTATAGGCACTACACGTTAGTTTACATTGTTCCCTGTACATAATCTGTATTTGCCACCTCGGGACCTATTATTACTACTATTACAATCTTCTTACCTTTTCCCACCCACCTAAGTAGGGTCGGTACAACATGTTTTCCTCTTCCACTCTCCCCTGTCAAATGCTATCTCAGTATTCATACCTTTTATACACATCATTTTTCACACAATCTATCCATATCGTTTTCGGTCTTCATATACTCCTATACCCTTTATCCATCTTCATACTTAAAACCTTCCTAGTTACATGACTTTCATCTCTCCTCATGACATGCTCGTATCATCCTAACCTATTACTCCACAACGTCTCTGTCGCTGGTGCTATTTTCACACTTCCTCTGATATACATGCTCATTCTTAATCTTATCCCTTCTAGACATATACAAATTAGTGTTATATTATATATTGATATATGTAAAGATTGATTATGTGCGTCCCTTAGGGATGCGGTGTATCGAAAGGCGAAAAAACGAATCACTGAGAATTAGGCAATAGAAATTATCAAAATCTACTTAATTACCTTAGCATTTCGACGATTCAATATCCTAGTGTTGTCAAGAGGTTATATAACTAAGCAGTATTAACTTATGAACGACTTCCTTGTTTATTTAATCAAAAGATTAGTTATAAACGTATGCTTTTGGAGAAAATGTGTAAAAAACAATATTTATACTTGCAGCGTGGTCAAACAGCAATAAGCCGAGACAGGTGAAGATTCTAATATTGGAGAAGTTGCCGCTGGATAATTACCGACTCCTCAAATACTTATTCCAGTTCCTTTGGAAGGTAATCCAATTTCTAAGTTATTTCAAAAATAGTTAAGTAATTAATTACCTATTACATTGAATAAGCGACACAAATTAAAAAAAAAAAACATATTTTCTAAAAACTTATCTAAACTGCAGGTTGCGAGTATCGCGGATCTTATACTTTAAAATAATCGGTAGTACTACTCTCAGCAATATAATTCTACTGTGGAGTAAACAAGACAGATATACTACTAAGATGTGTATGTAAAGAAATAGTGACATTTTCTTGAGTACAGTAAAAGTGTGTTCACACAGAACACCGCTCTTTTGTCTTGTTAATTAAGATTTGTCTTTTGTCTTCATTTTATACAATTATCTATAACTTGGATGCAACATTTCAGTATCTTATGGCATGATTAATGTAACACAGTTTTTGATTTATGACAATGAATTAATTCTAGCACAAGATAATATAAATGTTTGCTCGTTACAACAACTATATATATACCTTTTTATTACTGACTTTAATAATTGAAGACATGAGTGGATGAAGGTGATATTAAATTTGTGATATAATAGAAAAACGCTCTAAAATTTGGTTAGGAGGAGTCCATTAATAACGTGACGAAAAGGGGAGGCGTTGACAAACCGAATCATACTAAACGTCACGCGGGGGAGAGTGGGGATTTCGGCGAATATCACGTAATGTTTTTCAGACGCACAATAGTAAGAAAATATGAACAAAATCAGATTATAAATGTAAAGTAAAACATGTTTCTAGACTAAAATATGCCGAAATCTGACACAATTCTTCTATCACTGTGATTTTAGATTACAATCTAACGAAATCTCAAATTCTAATATTCACTAGTTTTAATAAAAATAATACAGCATTTTGTGTTTTTTTATTTTTTTTATTTAATGCATTTTGACTCGAAGTGCAAATTTTGAAAGGTCTCACGTGAGATTAGGAGAGGGGAGATGGGTCGAGACAACCTATACGACATCTCACCAGGGGGAAGAGGGGCTCAAAATTCCTCAAAATCGCCACATGCAATTCATGGACGCCCTTTGATTATAGGTCATAACATTAAAAATGAAAAGAATGTTGTGTATAACCTTCGTCCACTCATGTCTTCAATTATATAGATCGATTTACATGGTTATATGATACATATATATATATATATATATGTGATATATAGGTCCAAGACCGGAGTTGCCTTAATAAGATGACAAGCAGCAACCTAGCCGTCGTATTCGGGCCGAACTTGGCTTGGCCACCGAACGGACAGATGTCTCTCCAAGCGATCGCTCCGATCAACGCGTTCACTGATTTCTTACTCGAAAACCAAGAATCGATATTCATAATCTAAATAAACTGGTTAAAAAAAAAAATACACAATTTCCAACACATCACTTATATGTCTTTAATAGGTAACTTAATTAGGGTTGTTACGAAGTTCGGATATCCGATATGTCGGAACTTTCGATTGAAATTTCATCTCTGAATTCGGCTTTTCGGAATTATCAAAGTTTCGGTATATATCGGAGTTACGAGTTGCCATCGTTGCGACACAATGATTGTATTTTGATTCCCGCCAATTTGAATTGTCTACAGTCAACCAGTTATGTCTGGTCAATATTGACATGGGCAGTGTTGAAGTCACTTCCCTTCCTCTTGACATATTCCATGAGTATTTTTTTATAAGATCACTAAAGTTTTGTCATGTCATGATTTAGATGCATGTAAGAGAGTGACAGTAATTTCAAAGTTCATTTAAATGACTTGAAGGCAGGCTATTTTTCCATCAAGCCGAATAGATCGAACGGACATATACGAAGATTTTTACACAGTGTCAAAAAATACCTTAATTCAGGGCATTCAAATTTAACAGTTGGAAAGCGCCGCTTCCAAATGAATATAATAGAAACTCGTCTCAAGCGGTCAAATTATCCTCCATTAGTGTGGAGAGTTGATTTGATTTATAACTTGCTAAACACGCCGGATGGCGATAAACCATCTAGACTTGTATTCATAAAAGGCATTTGTCTATATTAAAATTCCATTATTAACTGGTTTTAAATCTTAATCCTATATTACAACATGGTTTTACGACTTCCGCTTCTAACTCCGATTTACCTCGAACTCCGCTGAGGTCACTATGGAAAAAAACTCCGATTTGGAAAAATCCACCATCGTAACATCCCTAAACTTAACCACCGTTAGTAATAGTTCGTTTTCTCGTCGTTGTTGAAATACAATATTTAAATAGTTAAATAATATATGTCGTATAGTTTCCGGATATACACTACCGTCTAGAACGTTCGAAACGTTCAAAAACTACTTCGTTGATTTCGCAATTCTTCCAAAAACAAATCGTCATAGTCTTTGTTTCAAGTTATTATACAGAAAACTAAATGATTAAAATTAACTATTATTTTATTAATGCTTTTATTTAATGCACATGATTAATTATACATAATTTTTAAATCAAAGGTCAAGTTTCTTTGTGTGATGCAACAATTTCGTTTAAAAATTCTACTGTGCATACATTTTGTAAACATATTATATCTATCTATATTGAACGGTGAAGGGAAACATCGTGAGGAAACCTGAATCTGATAAATGTTCTTGTAGTACCACCATACATGGGAAAACTACATAGAACTGTGGATTTATCAGAGTTTGAAATCGCCAATGCGTCGTGGGCTGACGTGATGATTGTGCCCATACCTTCCTTCGGGAAGAGGCCTATGGCCCTGCTGTAGGTCTGTAACAGGCTGATGATGATGTCTATATTTATATATATATATACTATATAATGAGCTCCACAAATATGGAAGTGTTTAAAAACAACTCTGTAAGTTATGACTTTTTTTCCATTATTTTATACCGGTAGTGTATATCAGATAAAGGCGTATATAAGAATTATGTTTATTCTCTCTGTGTCGTGTCAAAATAGTAAAACACTTGAACATTTGTTGTAGTATGTACCATTTTAAATGTTGATCAAATGTATGGTTAATATTAGCAAACTATCACATAAGTTATTATAATAGGAAAACGAAAAGATAGCACGGGACGGAATGACGTCATAATGGTAAAGCATTACTCAAAATTGCAGGGTTGCCGCCTCCATTTATACTTAAAATTATATTTTTAGAATTACCTTATTAATATTTAATTGGTACCGGCTATACATGGTAACGGACATGAGAATCGTCCCGATTATTATTTGAAAAAAAAAAAAAACAGGATGACTGTAGTAGCTATTATAAGTTGAATTAAAATTTTATCTTATTAGACTTGATTATTATAAAATTCTAAACAATTTGGTTGGTTGGTATTTATTACCATTGAGTTCGGGGTTAGTGCTTTTGCACGAAAAAAAAAAAAAATTAGTAAATCATATATTATGTAAAATATTTTAACGAACGTTACAACTTAATAATGTAAGTGCAGTGTTTTTGTATTGTTCATTAAAAATATTGCCGTTTATCTCAAATGTAAACAACACCCTATTTATTTCTTTCTCCTTGATTAGGCATACAATTTATCGTTGAAATATAGCAGCTTTTGAATTTGATAGACTGTATATTAGAAATACATCATGAGATGACGGAGCTGTAGTCTATTTTATACTTTAAATAATGCATCCATGATAATCGAAACTATATAAGGTCAATATAAAACTGATAGAAGATCACTCACAGTTCCATCCATGTGTCGTCCATCTTTTTTTTCTTTTTTTTTTCTCTCGAACTGAATACACTATTGTCCTGGCGAGCCGTCTACAGTTTCACCGGACTACGTCGTCCATCTTGCTTGATAGTGTTTATATATATATATGGATATATATTATCGACATAGGATCAATCAATATTTATAAATCGCTACATTTTAATTCACACTCTATCGTGCTGCATATAATATGAATTTCCCATATGAAATGGGTGTACATATGATTGAGAGTTGAAAGTTTAAAAATCCAGGCAAATCTAACGACCCATTCCACGTCATTCATTTTTTTTTTATACATGATCGTAATACGATATTTACTCTGATACGGGCCTCTATTTTGATATAAATGTGACTTTTAAGAAAATACGATTGTGCTTATGATTATTATTTGAAAAAAAAAAAAATGAAAATAATAATCTAACTTCGGTATATTTTAATAATTCAATAAAATTAAATTGAATTATTAACATTTTACAAGTAACGATGGACTGATATAGGTTAAACTAGGATCTGGTTTTATGTTATGGCGTGTCTGTTCGGGATGAAAATATCGAGAGTTTTCTTTTATTCTCAGAGGTTATTTACTATTTATGAAGTAGATTTCATTTTAAGCGCCACACAAGCAGAACGTTGTGTTTGTTTCTCGTTAGGTTATAACACGTGAAAACTTAAAAAAAAATCACGATTTAATTCACAAGTTTGTACTATTATTTTTTTTTCACATCAATTATTACTTTGAGTCATTGTTAATTCTTTTTGTATTTTGTTAATCGTTTCGCTGGATTAGTCCCCTGATTTGAGGCATGATTGAGTTGGAACAAACTAGACAGCGGTGTAATGTTTTAAATTTGTGCTTGTGTATGGCCGCCATAGGCGATGTGATCGCATTATGTTTGAAAAACAGATTTCACAGAGAGTATTTTTTACAAATATAAGGGGCACAATAAAGTATTTTTTCCGCTTTAAAGAACGCAAGCGTCTATCTCTTAGACGGCGTTTTAATGAAAAATTTGTGAAAAATATTCATTTCCCTCTGTTAAGTACTGCGCTTGAATAATGGAAGCAATTTAGAGAATGCAAACGGAATAAATGTGTAACATCTGTGGATATGTTTGATTAAATTAAATAAGAAACTACTGTAATTTATGGTAAATGTTAAGTGTCTCTAACAATAATTAATACCCATAGTGTTATATGTTGTTTTAGAATTAGTTGATAAATTTTAGGCATGTATACCAAAAATAACAAAGAATAGTTTTTAAAATAGTTATTAGAAGATGTTAGTTGGTAATAATTTATGTGGTGAAGTATTAAAATCGTTTGGGTTCGTTCACGAAAACTAGTCTCCAATTAAAATTGTATAATTATTAATATTGTAAAAAGTAACCGAATTATTTTCTTATTTTGTGAATAGTTTTCGTAAAAAAACACACACACATAAATGTATGGCCATAACAGTTTTTGTAAAAAACACATAAAAATGTATGGCCATAAAAGTTTTCGTAAAGAACACACACAAATGTATGGCCATAAAAGTTTTCGTAAAGAACACACACAAATGTATGGCCATAAAAGTTTTCGTAAAAAACACACAAATGTATGGCCATAAAAATTTCGTAAAAAAAACACACACAAATGTATGGCCATAAAAGTTTTCGTAAAAAACACACACAAATGTATGGCCATAAAGATTAATTATAGAAGAACATTAATTCATATAAGGAACATTATTAAATGTCTAGAAACGGAATACAACTTTATCCTTTAGAGTTTCATAACATGCATAATTTACCTGTAAGCAATTTTTAATATGTCTAACGCAATTATTTTTCTCTTCACTTGGTTAATTTATTTTTCATGTAATGTATTTGCGTTAAAACTGTCCTATCCTTACATACATATATATATATTATTTCCTTGTTATTCTATTATCAAATTATTACTCGGAACAATTACTTTAAAAGTATGTCATACGATTTAAACTAAATAATTTATTGATCAAAAATACATACTTAGTTTTTGTTGTTCAGTATTAAATGTAATAATTAATGTCCTAAACACTGAGGGAATTCCAACACTGCTTGTTTCTTTACTGATGTGTGTATATTTTTACGTTACGGCGTTCGCGTATAATCCGTACCGATGTTGGAACTAAGGTTATCAACAATTGAATGGTGGAAAAATTAGAGGGAGCAAACGACAAATCTGAAATTTTACACGGCGACAAAAAAATGTTCGCATTTCCTTACATTTTTCGCTACCACGATATTTTCTAAATAATCATTAGGTGGCACTGCACTTCTTTAAATTTTAGGCTGCCACATGGAGTTGCTGCATAGAGAACATCCAGACTGGTGACGTGGCGTAAAATATGACATTAAAAAATCATTAAGAAATAAACTATTCACAATTTCGTAATTCTGTAAACGGCATGATGATGGCCTTCAGTCTGATTACTCGAAACTGTATTACACTTAAATTTGATACATGCTAAGAAGCTGATTCGGTATAAAATATCGCTTAATATCATTTACTAGCTGGACCCGCAACTTCGTCCGCGTGGAACGGAATACAAAACACAGTGATTAATAAAACAATCTGAATTTATATATGTATATCTTGTATATCTGTAATGTAAAGTGTCAGGCTAAAAACTAACAATGGTCACACCCCTTTGTCACTTCAATAATAACTCAACATTAGGGTTTCCAAGTTACATTGATGTGTGTTAAAACCGTAGGATATGCTATCGTGCTGCATCTATCGTTATACAGTCAGATAGTTCGTAACATATGACGGTAATGTGTGTCCACACCTAAAGTTATTGCGAACATGGACAATACTTCGTGACAATACACGCAGGTATAAAATATGACATTAAAAAATCATTAAGAAATAAACTATTCACAATTTCGTAATTCTGTAAACGGCATGATGATGGCCTTCAGTCTGATTACTCGAAACTGCTAAAAGATTAATTTCGAAAAAATGTCGCTTGCTCCCTTCAACTAGGAAACCTTTAATTTAACGAATTTTTAATAGACGATTATTGTGTTCTATCTTCATTTCAATCAGATGACATACTATATTTATTTTTTACATTTAAAATTCATAGTGTATGTAACCTAAGTTTTATTCTTTCTACTTTCTTAAAATTTCATATATTTTAGTTATATAAAGTCATATTTGAAGTGTGACTGATTTTACATTCAAATAACTTTAATATTGAAATTGAAACAATTATAACAGTGAAAAATAAAATTTCAGAGTTCACCTTCTACGTTTCGAGTTGTTTTATGTTGAATATTAACCTAATGGCATATATCATTCACTATATGCATTTCCATTAATCGTCACTAAGCACACTAGATTAACCGTTTGGTAGTTTAAAAAAAAATCAAAGCTTCTTCTAGTTTCACAGTGTGGGGAATTAATAATGTAAATTTCCTTTAAAATACTACTGACTCTAAAGTGTAATAATAGTACTCAAAACTTATTCAATATATATTATATATATGTTCCTTATGATATATATGTGTTTTAGTTTATAATGAAAAAAATAGTGCCATTTTTTTACGATTTACAGGTTTATATTGGATTTTTGTTTCGTATAACTATCATAATTATTATGTAAATAACAATTTACACAATCTCACATATTTCGAATTTTTTTATAGATAACTATTGTTTATTCATAACCTATACATTAGTTAATAAATGGTTATTATATATAGGTCTACATATATATATATAAAAACTGTCTTTTCCACTATCCTTAACATTCCATTCAAAATGTATTAAAAATATATCTGTTTTTTTTTTCTAATTTAATAATAAATAATTAAATAAAAAACAATGAATGTCTTTTTGAAGTATTTATTCCTATGTATAATTAGAGTTGTAAAATTAATTAGAATTTAAATGTTTATGTAAGATAGATAGATCTGTGTAAAGATAAGTCATATTTAATTATACAATGAGTTGAATGCTTTAAAAAAGCGTTATTATTATTTGCATATGAAAATAGTTTGTTTAAAGGCCGATATGTCTATGTCGTATCACAAGATTATTGTGAGTAGTAACAATCACAAAATATTTTTTTTGTTTTGCAATTTAGAATTATGTTTTGTATATTTCATATATTATATAATTTTAAAATTAAGTATATATATTGTTAACAAAATTATAACATTCAATAAATGTTTATTAGAAATCAAGTTTTCTTTTTATTTACCATTTCCAGATTAACAATGAATATGTAGATTAAAAAACCAAGAAACAAATTTAGGGTTACAGGCACAACCTAGGGTAACATTCCTGTGCAGGATGGGTGTCCATGAAAGATCTTCATTTGTTTTAATCGAGATCGATATTGGTCTGTTGATATAATTGAACAGTTGTCATTAAATGGACACGATTATTCTGCAGAAAATATGCTAGTAGGTATAGGTTTGACAATTTATTTCCAAAATCCATTTTAAAAATCTTGTTTAGTATTGGAATATTTAATTTCTGACATAAAACTTAAAAAAAAAGTTTCGTACAGTATAGTAAGTATACTCTTATTCCTATAATAAAAGGAAGAAAACAATGCCCTTTCCCATTTCCCATATAATGGTAGTCAATTTTCATATATTTATAACACACTTTGTGAAGAAAAAAAACATAGTAATCATCAAAACACAGGGTACATTTCTACATGTAATTAATGGACCTGTAATGGACTCCCTAATATAGTAACAATGATGAATACATTTTACGAATGTGTATAACCAAGAGCTGATGAATCATATCGAGTATTATAACTCGTTTTTGACAAATCTTTACATACACTTTTTTGTCATCCTTATCTGTATGTTGTTCGTTAATTGTATTGCAATGACAAATTAAATGACCTCTTTGCAGAATATGTAATTAAAATTGCAGTATAGGTAGTCATTTTTGGCCAATAAACACAACTAAACTATCAACTAGCAGTTAGTATATGAAGTAAATACCTTTTGTTTACAATTAGGGATAATATAGTAATTTTACAGATAACACCTAAAATGCAATGAAATTTGATCATAAGAAGAATCAAACTTATTCATTTTGGCTAATTCTAAACCTTCAGTAGGTACGAAAACATATTTTACATTTTTGATGAGATTGTATGACGTATCGGTATTGCTATTCTTTAGCGGCTTAGATACAATCAGTAATAATGGCATCAATATTACTGTCATTCTTCTATTGATAATAAACACGAAAGAAAGACACAAGTAGAAGTATTAAATAAGCGTGTCTCGTTAACCATAATCATGGGTACTTTCTCATACTTGTACTCAATCAGTATTAAACGTGTTTTAACACCACGACAGAGCAGTTGCATCTACTGATTTTATTAAAAAGCTAACACTCTTCATACCGACCATCAAGCTCAGTATACCGCTATAAAAACACATAAGATTTAGATTTTATCCAATTTAATGGTAACCGACACGACGAACTTTTGGACGACATCTACAATGCTGTTCTCTGTGCTTCAACAAAAAAATATTGTTACTGTAATTTGTTTTAATAATAATATATACATTAAAAAAATAAAGACGATCAAATTTCTTGCTCGTTCACGATGACTGGTTTATTTTCTGAACCGGTATTAGTTTTGGTACATCTCTTGCAGATTTTATACTTTCAAAACTACTGTATCTATACTTTGTTGTAATTGACTTTATTATAAAATTACTAATTTAATAACGAAATAATGTTATACCAAAACTAGCTTTGTTCCACATATGTTAGTCGTATGTTTGTATACGACGTTCATTAGACTTCCATGTTTACTAACGAAGTATTCAGAACATGTATATAATAATTGGTGTGTACCAGCCTTTTGTACAACATTTAAAATAACATAATATAGATTAATGTAGCAAATTTTATTAGAATAATACAAACTAACGAATACAATATAATATTTGAAAATGATAATATAATAATAAATTTTGACATCAGTACACTACTATAATATACTTTAAATTAATTAATAAAGGTATCGGATGAAAGTAAAGGAAAATATCGTTAAGACGCTACATTGTAACTACGCTCTTATTTTGTCATGTAATGGAAAAACATGTGTTTGAAATCACTTATAATTATAGATTTCATCAATTATTAAACCTGTTCCACTTCTTAGCTGTATGCAATGTAATTAAGGAAGCAGATTGTTTCGTATGACTTGCGGGAAGAAAAACTACATAGGGGTGAAAATCCTCATGGCGTCTAGTCGTTCTCTAGTGGAACGAGAAGGGCGGAATTAGATGATGTAATACTTGTACACACTCTCCAAATTGTAACATACATTGGACACAAAACGCTGAGTGATAAGTTACTTGTCGTTGATGCTCTAGATTATGCATCATGTATACCATATGTAGTGATCAGTACTTGATCACCAACAAGCCGATGAGCTCGGCGCTCAGTGGAGTCAAGAGCGGCCAACTGATATTTGGCTGATTCGTTACATAATTAATTGCAGTTTTCCATAATTACACTTAAATTTGTTACATGCTAAGAAGCTGATTCGGTGTAAAATATCGCTTAATATTATTTACTAGCTGTACCCGCAACTTCATCCGCGTGGAACGGAATACAAAACACAGTGATTAATAAAACAATCTGAATTTATATCTGTATATCTTGTATATCTGTAGTGTAAAGTGTCAGGCTAAAAACTAATAATGGTCACACCCCTTTGTCACTTCAATAATAACTCAACATTAGGGCTTCCAAGTTACATTGATGTGTGTAAAAACCGTAGGACATGCTATCGTGCTGCATCTATCGTCATACAGTCAGATAGTTCGTAACACATGACGGTAATGTGTGCCCACACCTAAAGTTATTGCGAACATGGACAAAACTTCGTGACGATACAGGCAGGTATAGGAGTAACATAACAATAATATTCTATTTTAACAGCTGTAAAAACAATATTAACGCCTGGACTCTCCAAAACCATAAATATTTAAGTTCTATACAAACGAATGTAAGCCTCATGAGGCATAGGTCAATAGACTCTTAGCAGCATACGCTTAAAAAATACCTGATTTATTACAAAGCTTTGAAAAATAACAAATGATGAATTGTAAAATAATAATTTTCATGTAAAATGTATTTTTAAATTATTTTTTCATTTGTACGAACTTTTTTTACTAAACCATGAAATTTACAATGTACGATGTAGTGACATTAAAAAATAATTGAAAACATAATCTGCCATTTTGAGATCTGAGTCATAAAAAATCAGCAGAGGGCTTATAATATTCATTCATATATACTTCACATAGCCCATTCTTATTATTATTTTTATGTTATCCTTTCTTTTATTTGCACTGCCTGCAGTCTTTTTTCTCCACGGTACCGCTGGAAGAAAATGCAAGCTCCCTAATGCATAAACCAAAAAGTATTCGTTAATTCAAACTGTAATTAAGACATTAGAATCAAGGTAAATATATGAAAATTATAATTCGAAATAAAGCTAAAAAACACAACAATTATCTCATTGCTATCTACACTCTTCCTTACAATAATATTCTTACGACAGTAAACCAATAAAATTATAAGTTTAGCGCCATCTGTTGTCGTCAAAAATGTAGTCTGTTATTGCTTCTAAAGATGATTTTTTCTTACATTTATGTTCAATGAACAATTTTAGTCTCTTTATTTTTTTATTATAATAAAAAAATGTCCTAAAATGTGATAAGGTTCAATAACTTGTAATATTTACAATACCAAACTAACTAATCATAAACCTTATGCGATCGAAAAATAAAAATCATATTTTACTTATACAAAGTAAGTTATGCAATTTATAGAAATATGTAATATATGTAATTGGCCAATTTTTCGAATGTATATTATAGTAGTAATAGATTTAGAAAATGGCGGTTAAACGCCATCTATTTGCAATAGGGCACATTAATTAATTACTGAACTTCTTAGGTTATTAATATTTATTTATGCGAAAATAATATATTAATCATTTTTCTTTCGTTCTGTCTTAGTAATATAATTCTGTGCTAATGTTTATTTATGTAAAAAAATACCCTGGTTTTTGGATGAGGATATAGTCCGTTTACTTACCTATTTTTCTTTCGTACTTAACTCCCGTCGTCATTAAAATTACAATAACTGTTGATAGAGTTAACTGATTTTAATGAAATGAAAAATTTATGTTGCTCCGGAATATGCTTGATTATTTTATTGCTGGTGTTTTATCAGAAACCTCAAACAAACAGGCAGACATTTCAAACAATGATCGAAATGGATTCTACCTACAATACACCTGCAACAATTTTTTTCTCAAAAATCAAAAAAGTACAGACACGTTGGATTTACATTCTTATTATATGTAAGATGTGTATAAGACATAGAATCGTTGAACAGATACATATATCTCAGAGGAACTCCGGCATTTACAGCCTTCGGATCAGACGAACAGTCACCAGCTACTCGTGTAGTCCGTTCACTTAGGAAATTGTTAATTTAGGTTCACCGACGAGTATTCACATGCGTTTCATACTTTCTGGCGATATGGCTTGATCGTCGCGGTCCTGTGTGGATCAATCTATTTCTTCAGCAATCACAGATTTGTGTTTTCTCTACTTGATTGGATTAAGGTCATTATCGTCTGAGCCCTTGGATGAACTGACTGGTACGAATATAAATGGATTCCATTAATTTTGCTGCTATCCTTGGCTGCTTCTTGTGTATAAATCCCAGTAACTGTTTCATTTCGAGTACATTTTAGTGTGTAAAATGTAGAATAGATAGATTCTCTTCTGGATCAGCCAACAGCTTTGTCAACTGAAACTATATACAGTGTGCATTTTTGAATTCAACAGATTCAAGTGGCTATTTCGTATTCATTTGGAGAAACTTATAAAATGTTTTAGTTAGCGGTTTTTGGGCTTTCAAAATTGTCAGGCAGGTGGTCATAGTTTTTCGTATATTCTGTAGTCACGCTTAGTAAATGCAACAGTATTTCTGACTGTCGGATTATTTGTGATACAATATCTTATTAAAAAGATAATTTATTGGTCTGACTGGTCTTCATAGCTTCTCCGGACTACTAAGGCGAGCCCTTAAGGCACTTCGACGCTTGGCAAGAAGGTCAAAGATGCAAAAGTGGCTTGGGCTGTTGCCTTAGATCCAACACGAAGTTGGCTATTTATCCATATAAGAGTTTTTGAGACTCATATTTGTACTGACATATGTGCCTCACGAATTCAAACATGTATTTCTTATCTGACAACTAGACTAATCTAAACGAACCCAGTTCGAAAATAAGGAAAAAAATGTGGGAGTGATCTTGTTATGTTGTATCATAGTGATTGAAAATTTTCAGTGTCACTGTATAGCAAAAGCAGTGTGCTCGAGGGCTCTACTCCAGGGGATCGAACCTAGGCTTGAGCCGCTGCAGAGGGAGGGGCGCGGCGAATATGTGGGAGCGAAATTCACAGCCAGGCCACAGCGGCGTGATCTGTGGTTACACGGGCATGGGCGCGCACACGCTCCTTTTAGTGAGACGGACGGGTATTGATTATTTGCTGCCGTTGTTTCGTCGAAAGGATCGGTAAAGATGTTATGAGATGTATGTATCAAGAAATAAACTGTTCCCTATTTTATTTATTTATAATACTAAAGCTCGTTTGTAGCTCCCTACTAACATAGTAAAGAAGATCGGTTTGCTAAACAAAGGAGATAAAGAAACTGTACTGTTTATGCTTCGTCTATTTATAAATAGATATATAGATGATTAACAAATATTTCTGCGAAGATTTCACGTTACGTACTTAGTTTTGATGCCTTCTTTATAGAATTGTTATGTTTTCAAATATTTCACTTCACAAATCGGATGAAATAGGTTCTCTACGACTGTTTTTGTTTCTATTTTACTTGTTAAACAAATTTGCATGCTGCCATTTTTACATTCGTGGAACCGCTGTTCTTGTCAGTGCTATTGTTTTAAAGCTAAAACGAATTTATAGTTCAATTTGAAAGCATATTTTATGTAACATAATTTATTGGAATTAGTATATACACATAGGAAACATTGCATTTACCATTTATTACTATGTTGTGATGGAAATTTACTTACGGCCTAGTTAATTTTATGAGTCATAACTTGTTCTTCTGCTATGCTATACTAAATATGCTAATACCCGCGAAGAGTTTGTCTCGCATGATAATTTTATGGTTAGAGTATAAAAGTCAAATTAAGAGTGTAAAAATGTTTTGTATTACGATAATAAATAATGGGGCTATATGTAGACAGCATTTATTACTATCACCGAACAATTAACGCTTAGCTCTTTAGCCATGTGTCTAGGATGACGTCATTTAAATAACGATTAGTACCTATATTTGAAATTCCATGTGGATTTGTTTATATGTGAATGTATAAATACATATCAATGACATACAGTATTTTAAATATTTATAAGTAATTATTAACTTTAGAAGCATACAATTTATTTTTAGATATTTTAAAGTGACACTTCTTATGGATTGTGTGAAAAATGATATGTGTATAGCAAATGTGGGTACTGAGATGACATCTGACAGGGAAAAGTGGAAAAAGAAAACATGTTGTGCCGACCCTACTTAGGTGGGATAAGGGTAAGATGACGATGACTTCTTATGGGAGGGCTTAGTAATTCTGATCCGCAACTTTTGTGTGTGACGAAAAATGTCAAGAGTACCTACTGTGTCGGATAGTGTTAAAACACCGGTTCTCGTCCGATTACCGAAGTTAAGCAAAGAGGCACGACTCTATAAAGAATACACACTTTATTATATTATTTTCTCTGTACATAAAATATGTTGTTAAGATAATTATAAACAACGCAAACAATGTCGCCAGTAACAGCTGGTGTAAAATAAAAAGCTATTTAGTTATACTTTCGTGATTATAATTTCTCTAATCGTATCTAGCCGTTATAGTAAATTTACTATATTAAGATTTATTTAAATTTACTAAGATGTTATTCATTATTTTTCATATATGTTTCAAGTTATATATACGACGTCTTCACCACTTTCTATTATTTTGAGTTACTTTTGAAATAAGTTTTTAATACTCAAAATTAATCACCTTTTTTGTTTGTGAGTGTATTTCCTAACTCACGAAATAAATATGTATTATAATATGTGCACGCGTTTGTTATTATTTGAGTTATAGGAAAGTCAACATGGTATGTATATTCCTTTTATCTATTTACGGTAAATATTTATCGACACATACCGCTTTCAAGTGTGGTTAGTTAAACGGTACAAAAGTTGCTGTGCCATCTCGTGACAAGTTATAGTAACATGAATAGTATAAAACCTTCTCCATCAAACATCACTAAAGCGTGTCTATTTTTATGGTGATCGATGAAACATTGTTGTAGTTTATCGTTCTCAGATATGTATACAACAGCCATTTTTAGAATATTACAAAACTTATAGAAGCTACATTAGAAACAAGAAGTGAGCGTTCTAAATATATTGGAAACATTGACGTCACTCTGAAATGGACGTTTGTTATTTGACCAAATTGCTGACGTCATTACACGAACATCTCTGAAATTGCGCTTGTCGTAAGCTTGTAAAGCAGGCTTGCCGTACACATACACATTCGACAGTCCTGCATAATATATCTACTACACCGATAGATAGATATCGTATAAACAGTAATACAATGTATTCCGCCTATATGACATTACTATTGGCTTACTCTGTGATACAGAATGACCAGAGTTACAACTCCCAAAAATATTTATCCCTCAAGCTAAAGTTAATACCCTCTTAAATGGACACAATTACATGAAAATCCCTCTACAATAAAAATGAAAAATTATGACGCTGAAGTAGACAGACGTGTAAAAGTACATGCCAATATTTTTGTAATAAATTACTACTAAAAATGTTAAAAAAGAATACACTTATTATTTTTTCATTTCTACATGTATACTTTAAAATATTTTTCTTCATAATATTATGGTATTGCTATTACTCAGGTGAAGTGAATTTTAAGTAATATTACAACTGAATAATTTTTGTTCACGTTATCTGACATTATCTTCGAATATTTTTTATTTAGTACCGTACTCTAACATGCCGATTAAGAATAATAACTACTAATATCTGTTTTGTGCATTTAAATATAAAAGTTATAAAAACATATATTTTTAAATAGATATAAAATGGCATTTATTAAATGTAGAAAATTGTTTAAACATTTTATATTGGTAATTTTAATAAATTATTTCGTAATCCAAATAATTTAACTTTTCTATGTTTAGAGAAAAAGTGATATCTAAATTATTTATTATAAGTATTATTCAATTACTTCTGGATAAAACAATGTTGTAACTTTTTTGTTTTATCTGTAGTTATTATATTAACTTTTTATTTACAATTGCAACATTAGTATATTTTTTGTACAGCGCCAACTAGTGGCCATTATCCATAACTTGTTATTGATATCTTTCGCTCTATGTTCATGTTGTAATTTATTCTTGGTAATTTGTGCTACCTGCTGATAAATTCGAGTTTATAATTATGTGCCCGTGTTCTATTCATTCTCGGATATAACGTATTGAATATCTTTTCTCCATGTATATGTTATGCGGCAAGTTCCTTTCAAAACCAATGACATTAGATGAACTCTATGTGCGTTTTGGCCATTTTACTTGGCTTGCGTTGGTGATTCGTACGTAGAGTCACGTGACTAAAGTGGTTTTGGATCAATGGCGCCAAATGTCTCTTATAGAAAATGTATGTAACGAAAGAGGTATTTTAACTCTTCACAATATTACAAGCAGATATAAAATTTTCCTACATTACACATATAATAATACGGTCATATAGAAACTAGAGAGAAAACGATACGTAGAGTCATGGTAGAATCATGTCACTCTGGCAACAAAACAGTGCTGCTATCTATGTTGTCAATTTTGTTATGTAGTCTATAATGGAGAATGTCCGCGAGATAAATATTTACGATTAATCGCTAAGGAATGCATTAAATGAAGAATTTAATTGTGTTAAGTGAGTATAGTGGACATTAGTAGTAATCTCATCAAAATAACGGACAGTCGATCAACTATACGCCTGCAGCTAATATTTACAGATCCCTGTCAACTACAGTGGCCCGCCATACATTTTTCTCGTGCAATAAAGTGAAACGTCAAAATATATTATTGTTATATTTTTCCATTTCGCAACAAACATCCTGAGAATCATGTTGATTTTGCTTTATTTTCTACTATGTATAGGTAACATCCACTTTTATGTTAGTTCACACCTGTAAACACAACGTTTGTAACTTGATTACCATTAGTCTTTATGCTCTTAGTGTTTAAAACTTCTAATCGTGAAACAACTTATATTAACTCATATTTGAGATGATAAAGTGTGTATCTTTCTGAACTACTTACGATTATATAGTTAAAATATATAGTTATACTATATTGGTGTAATATACTTGCAAAAAGATGGGACTTGGTTTTGGCACTAAATTGTTGTACTTCTGTTCCAATTGCTCTGTGTAACAGTGAATATATGTATAAAGTTATGATATTTGTTTTAAAATCATATAATTGTCGTTTTCAGGTATTGGGAGTGTAAATTAATATGCTATCATGTAGTAAACAATATGACATTCTACACCATGCTACTGCCTCGTTCTAAGTGTAAAGTTGTTGACGGTTCGTGAACATGTAGGTTGTGAAAGAACAACAAAGATGTCGTTGAGAGGCACAAAGCGGGCGTGTGGGGCGCGAGGCGAGGAGCCTGGCACATCCAAGCGCCGCAGGATAGAGCAGGAGGATGCTTTATGGCAACTCCGTCCTGTCAGTGACCTCAAGATGTCATCAATATATAATAGAAGTGCTTCTGAGGCACCCGCTGAACTATTCAGGTTTGTGTGCCAATTATGGTTGAGTTTATTTAAGGTATACGTATAAGAAATAAGGTATAGTGTTCATATGTATATTGTTTTATATTAGAGTGTAAGAATACTAATGTAAATACTTGTAATAAATGTACATTTTAATTGTCAACCAGTGGGCGAATTTTGTTCTTATGGCAATGCTTAGTTCTCAGTTAATATGAAGATAAACAATTTATCTAAAAAAATTGACTAAACATTGTTACTGAAATTTTTTAATTTAAATGAAATACAAAATATGCATACATATAATGTATACGTATTCAATTTAATGTTATGGCTATGTTGCTTTAGCGAAATAATATTAACAGCAATGATTTATGTTGTAATGCTGTGCGCTATTGGGTGAAAGTAACTCATTTTATTTTTACCCTTGCTTGCTGTTATTAGGATTATAGTCCCATTGATAGTTGCTAAAAATCATATTATAAATTAAATAAAAACAAGGAAAGAAGAAAAAGAAAAGACAGAAGTAAATTTAATGGGGCAGTAATAGTGAAAGAAAAAATAATAAAACATATTTGCAAGCTTATACTGGTTAAATGCAGCACCAGCGAATATTTCAATCCATACAAAAGTCATAACATATCCATCGGCTTACTGTCAAAATCAGATAAATAGTATTTTGATACATTTTTTTTGTAAATGTAAAGTTTCATTAAACATTTTGTGTCTTAAACATTAAAACAAGTGCATGAGAGAAAATATAACAAGTAATAAAAATAGTAAATCATACTTATTTACTTATTAAAAATAAATAAAAATAAACCAGCATATTGTTATCCATACAATTATTGAACAAAATGGATGAGATATAATTATCTTATTTTGGCAGTAAATTGACAATATAGGGAATATTAAGTGTAAATTTTAAATAATTACATGTATATTATTTTTTCCGTACCATGAGTCAGTTTTTTTTTTATTTGATAAAGTCATTTTCAACCTTGTAATATTTATAATTACATTTCTTTATAAAGTCCTATGCAATGTAACTGACATTGTTGTGTACTTAGAACTACTAAGTAGATTGTTTTGATTGGTTCGTTCTGAGTGCACCGTGTCATCGTAAAAATAAGTTAATATTAACCTTGATAGAAGTAATAACACAGTGGGTGCTGAAAATGTATCTGAAATTTGTAAAAAATGACAAAATGTTAACTGTATGTTGTAGAATTAATTGATATCGCTTTATGTTGTGTATAGTTTATAATTATTTTTGGCTTTTACAGTCAATAAACTTTCTATGTGGTGGTAATAATATGGATGGTGCTTCCATCTATTTAGGACTTCAGTAACTAGTACAGACTAAGTTCAGGAAGTCATTAAATACTTGATTTGAAAAAAAGTTGGTGATAATTACTCTCATATAATCATTGGAAGTCTGACTGCAAAATAGATAATAGGTTGATATAAAAAAACTTTTTTTTTCACATCACACATTTACGAAAGTGCAAATTCAGTTATATTTATTACTTACTACACATATGAGATTGTATTGAAGATTGAAAAAAAAAAGCATAAACACTTTATCAATATTTATGATTACTCTGTTATAAAGGGGGTGCATGAATTTAAAACTATATTTGATACAAGACTGTACATTATTATTGATGTACAATGTGATGCAGAAGAAAAGTTGCTATAAAAATTTATGATAATTAAATTCATATTAAGTTTCTTTGAACTGAAATGAATTATGATATGTCTTAAAATATTGTATCATAGTATAGGAGGTGCAATAAGTTTTTCTGCTTATAACCTTAAATGATATAGTGAAGCAATCAGTACCATTTTTTTATATCTTGGGTAATTAATTGATGAATAATGAGTTGATATTGAGGAGCATATATAATAACTTTTATTATTGATTACAATACCCCTGGTTGGTTGGAAGACCATGATGGCTTATGGCATTAAGCTCGGTAGCTTATAAACTGAGAGAGAGAGTGCAATAAAGTATTCATGCATTCGCAAGGAATAAAATAAATGCAGAGTGGCTGAAGTGGCATTAATTATCAGGGATCACATATGATCTGCTGGTACATCTGAGATTTAAAGGAAAAGTGTATAAGGGAAACCTTAAGATCTGTAAATAAGGAGCTTTATAGTAGACTGGTTTAGAGGTCCTATTCATGTAATCTGTGATTTAATTATTTTTTTTCCTGTAAAGTTCTTTTAATGATAAGCTTTTTAATTGCAATACTATACAAAAATATGAATTATTTAAACTATTAATTGTATTATACCTCTATATTTAGTAAATAACTTAGTTATGTGATGAAACCACCGTATGGTAGGTGGCTTTTTTTAAATCAGTCTGGCAGCTCACCGCCCTCAAATGGAAAATTTCTTGACACACCTCCTCTTTACAATTAACTTGTTTACTATCTTTACTTTACTGTGTTAACATCAGATGAGATTGTGGTCAAATGCTAAAACCTATTAAGTAAACAAAAAATAGTATATTTAAAAATAGATGTTTATGTATTTGAGATTTATAAATTCCAACACTCTGTATGATTAAAAATTTATGCTCCTGTTTTTCCGTGGAGAATATATTTTTGCTATGCAACATGTTACTAGATGGCGCTAGGTAGTTTTTTTTATTTAACGCGGAAGAATTCGTGGAAATAATAACATATGTAAATGTACATGTTAGAACAGATGAAAATACATGCTTTATGTATGTTCTTATATTATATTATGAAGATATATTTACAAAGGTTGTATATTGCTTCAATATTTGTATTCTGTATAAGAGTATATTTACAAGTATATTCTATTAAAATTGTACTTTCAATTAGGTAATATTCTGTACTAGCCGTGTTTCTTATTTAGGTGTATAAATATGTTATAAAACTTCTCCAGAATATTACATTAATAAGAAAATTTTCATAGGGATGTTCAGATATACTGAGAGAATTATTATCAACGAAAATGTAGAGTAAATAAATTGAACATTTATAATGTGTGATACAATATTTTTAATTTTTATTTTAGCCCCATCATATATTCTTTAGCGGACATCAAATGTTTATGATTAAGTACAATAATAAGTTATTTTCAGCACTCAATGTTTTATGCCCTTCGAAAATTGTAAACAGAACTAGATTCGTATGTTAGTATTCAATTATTAGATTTTTTTCTGAAATCATAATCTTGTTCTGTGTAATTTAGTCATAACATTCTGTAAATATACTTAAGAATCAATATAGCAAACAATTTATCAAACTATGAATAATTAAATTTGCATATTATCATTATAGATTGGCCAAATTTGTGTAATAATTTTGAAAGTGTATCTCACAAACACTATATACTATGACATTTTGTATATACATTAACTGGTTTCTTATGATTTAGTTTAATTATTTGTAAATTGATAGATGGTGGATAAAATAATTAAAAGGTATCGGATATTTATACATGGTGCTATTAAATATTTGGTTATATTTCAAATTAACTTTCAAATAATCATAATACTTTAAATATATTTGGTAAATTTATGTACATGCACAATATAATAGTGCTTCTTAAATTTTATTACAATTAAATAACTGTTTACATTAATTTTTCACTATAACAAAGGAGTATACACTCATGTAGTCCACCTGATGTTAAGTGGTCGTAGGTTAACTGATGTTGACATGATTACTCCATACTCTTGGGTACTGGTTTAAGATGATTAGGTGGCATCCTAATTATTTATAGTAAATATATAAACTAGGTTATATTAGTGTACGATTCAGAGTAAGGATTGTCTCATAACTGATATGCTGACTTGTACTTTTTCTACATGAGAAATAAGCAATAAGCATTTGAACAACAGAAGTAATTTAGAATAGAGTGATATTTATTTATTATTATAAAGCTTTGTATGTTGTAATATGAGTGTTTGTCTACACTAAACTATTCATAAAATGTGTATGTGAGCAAAGATTGGAAGCAGGAGCTAGTTTGTAATATTTCGTTACATTGCTTTGAAATTTATCCAGTAAAAATCAATATAATGTCAAGGAAAATTGACATAAATAGATAACTAATTTAACTAAAACCAACATAGCGTACATAAAATAAACTTGGCGATTAAAAAATAAATGTTATTTAGTAGTTTCACAGAATATATGTATCATTACTGGCATTGTTCAAAGTTGTTCGGTATGATTTCGTAGAAAACAAATGTTTGTGAGAACTATAGAGTACTCGTACTTAGTGGATAACGAAAATTATTATTGCTCCAAACAATGCAGTACAGTTTTTTAGTTTTACTTTTACCTTAATTTGAAACTTAACAAAAAAATACGAATTTTCATTCAATCAATAACTTGCACGTATTAAAAATGTCTTCAATATACAATGTTAGAATTGGTTTACATTAGACAAGTATCTTGAGCAAATTCAATGGCGTTTCGATAGATGGCGTTGTTATATTATTTTATGCCTGGCATATTTTTTATGTTTGATGTGTATATTAAGAATATGAAATGAAAACAACTTCATGAAAAACATTTCCCATAAGTCATTAATATTTAATTGTTAGAATCTGTGACAATATTTCATTGTAATGTTATATCGATTTTTTTTTTTTCGTTGGATTGAAGGTGTTTCCATAGATTTACATTATTTTAGCATTGCGTTAATAATTGTTATCTGGAATTGAAATTTGTATGTTCTCTGTTTCTAATATTATAATGTGTCATAATTTTGTTATTATAAAGATAGTACCTCAAAAAAAATTATCACACCTTTAATACAAAAAGAAGTGACTCAAAAATTCAATTTTGTGCGAAAAATCTTTTAAGTTTCACCACATTTACATGTTGGACTTAAATTAATCTTAAAAATAAATGAAGTGCATCAAGTCATGTAGTCAAGCTGGAAAGGCCGGTAAAGCCAATAGAGAATAGTCAAGTCGAAAAAAAAAGCTTTAAGTCAGTTCTAAAAGAAGGGATAAGCAGTGTATTTATATTCCTATTTGGTCTTTGTAGAAATTATCACCATTTGTAATAGGAAAACGTTTAAATAAGCGTTTAGAAAAGAGTTTATAGTTAATTCACTTTTTATAAAGTATAAGTTATAAGGTAATTTCAATACAGACGGGGTAACATGATAATTCACTATGATGATTATCATAAAGCTGAATTAAGTTGCAATATCACCCGAATAAACTACCTACATTATTAAAAATAAAATTACATATCTGAAGTATTGCAGTTTTTAAATAAATTAAAGTAAATAATATAATGAAATTGTAATAAAACATCAACTAAATTTATTTTGCTTCATTTTAATAGTTATGTTTACGAGATACTTTACTTGAAGCAAAGCCATTGCATCTCTGTTTGAACATTTTACCGGTACTACATTTCTCACAAGTTTAAATGGAAAATAGAACAACAATCTATTATACACAGTTTTGATCTTATTGAAGTGGCTGTTGTATTGGACGTATTCTCCCCGCAACATTAATTTATTTTCTGGTGAAAACTCGATAAACGTAAATTTTGAGTTACTTCTTTTTTGATGAAAGGTACGTATATCCTTCTATATTCTTGTTTTGATGAAATTTTCATGTGGCCAACGAAATCGAGGTACCATTTTTAATAATGAGGTCAAGTTATATATATATATATATATTATTTACTTTAAAAAAGAGAATTAGCACAAAACTTTTTATGTTTTCACAGTTATTTTTTTATTTAGATTGTTCATTCATATACATTTGCAGTGTTAACATTATTAATATTGATTTTGTTTCAATTGACATTTGTATTGTTACTGACGCTGTTACTAACAATAAAATATTTAATTTGTAGGTCTCATTTGAAGTATTCTTATTTAGGTCATATTTTATATTGGGTTTATTTATTTATTAGCTTGCGATAATATATACTATATCAGCATTACTTTCTATCAATACGAAACTACCTAGACATAGCTAAAATATCAGCAAAGCCTGCTTTGAAATGAGTATTTAATCTGTTTTTCCTAAAAGTTTTGTGCTAATTCATTTACAGTAACCCACTAACAACTACAGCAAATTATTGGGGCTATAATGTAAGGGTTACTTATCGTAACTAACATATAATACTAACGGACCAACTAGCATGTAGGGTATTCCTTAACGATATCCACACAACCTTTGCAGAAAGGACCTGATCAGTGCAATGAAATTGCCTGACAACGAGCCCCTGACGTCGAGTGAATACTGGGTCATTACTGATACCTGGAAACAAGACTGGGAGCGTGGTGTTCAGGTGCCCGTCAACCCTGACTCTCTGCCAGCACCTAAAGTCAAGATTATAGACAATCCATTGCCAGACAATTTTCAGGAGTTTAAATTGTAAGTATGATTTTTAACCGAAGCACAGAATAACACAGTCCTCATCAAACTTTTTAACGCTCTGAATATAGTATTACGATATGCAGAACACGAATTTAAGTATGTACACATATAACGCCTAAACAAGTTAAGGATAAATAAATGTCAATTTTTGATTTCTGTAACAGCATTTTAACTTTATTTGTATTAAATTCTTGACTATAGTATGCGCAAGCCTGAACTTTGCCTATATTCAGAGTGACCAAGAAGATTGACGCGGGCAACATGTTATATATTTATTGTTGGTGTACAATTCTGCTATGTAACAAAAATAGATGACGTCTTTGTGATCTTGATGATGATAGATGGGTTAGCAAATTGAAACACAGGTTTCCCCAAACACTAACTGTAACTTATCTACAATAATATAAATAGTTAATATTTTAAAGTAGTAAGTACAAGCTACTAACATCAACTTTTTACAAAATGTTCAGAAAAAAGTAAAAGTGTCTTTAAATACAATAAAATTTAACATTTTCCGTGTCTCTCATACATCTTATATGTATGTATATAAATATGAAAGCACATTTCTTCATATGATTGCCCACTAACCATGCTCAAAAGGCTCTGAACAGATTCTAGAGGAATTTGGGATAAAATTTGTGTTATAGAACAGATCTAAGATACTTTCAAATGTTTACTAATTTTACACCAAGTGAATCATATAACCACACTAGGAAGATGATGATATGTAGCCAAAATTAAATTAATAAGAGATATAAATTATAAATTGTAGATTGCGTTAAGATCATTTTTATATTATTTCCGTTTTGTCTATTAAATCAAACTGAATATGGTTTAATGTGTAGTTGAACTTATTGCAGCATATCTTTTTAACATGTTCCGTGCACCGTGGTACACGTTAAGCTTGGTCTTTAGGCCAATTGTACCATCGATGCTACATGTTAGACTAGATCTTTCGACCACGTTTACCACACACTTGTGATGTGATACTTACACTACTTACTTACATTTACACTATGTGATAACAAGTGAAAACGAAATCATTACTTATGTACTGATATTCTACGATAATATATCAATTTTCAGTCAAGATATACAATGGCCTGAACGACATATCAGCCAAAATTGGCTTGACACCGAATGTGTGAAGATATATTTATCCTATAGCAAAATCACCTGCAACCTTTTTATGTGTAAATATAAGCAGCTGTTCAGCAATTAACCGGATAATGGATATTTAAATAGAAAAAATGATGATGTCATGTTTGCTCAAATATTTGCTATGCCTGTATTTCTGTTTATCAGTATTATTTATGTACATCCTAAACTAAAAATGACACTTTCACTTAATTGATTATTATTGTGATAAGTGATATTGTTTCATGGATTACAGATTAAACATAATTCGTACTTCTTTTTTTTTTCGTTACATAAAAGTTATATGGACGCTTGTTAAAAATGGTGAAGAGATGTTATAAATGTTAGGAATTGTTTTCAAACAATATCATAGTATAGAATCGATATGATTAAACAGTTTAATATCAAAATACTATGCACTGGATAAATTTATTACCCCATTTATTTGTTTGTTATCATTATTATTTACATATTAAACATAAAGGCGCGGACCAAAAGAACTCTAATACTTCAATATGAGGTCTCTGTTATGTTAGCTATTCTATAAGAAAGAGAGAGCTGTATGAATAGGTCATAGAGTGTTAGTAGATATACAAGTATTTTGGCAAAAAATATTTGAAGATGAATTTTTGATTAAATATTATTTGACGAGGTGTGAGTATATATATAGAGCAAAATGACAGTTTGTCTTGGAGATGAACATTAGTGGGAAATTCGTATAGAAGGACAATAAGAGCCATATGATTATGGAGTCTTTTCATGAAGAATAGTATAGTCAGGATTAAATCGTTTTTGAATCGAAACATATAGGTTAATTGATTTTGGAATTTAATTCTGTAGGTGGTAGAGCTACGCTGAAGCTATTACTGGTTTCAGCATGAATGGGTCGGCTCGCCCGGGGTGGTACCACCCTCTCACAGAAAACCGACGCGAAGTAACAGTGCTTGCACTGTTGCGTTTCGTTCGGTCAGTGAGAGCGCCGGAGGACCACATATATTAAAAGGCTGGCAACGCACTTGCGACTCCCCTGGTGTTGCTAGTGTCTATGGACGGCGGTGATCACTTACCATTAGGTGACCCACCTGTTCGTTTGCCCCCTATAATATATATATAAAAAAAAGACATTCCCTTGTGGCGCTTAGTTGTTTGGTTGCTTATATATAGTAAAATTACATGACGTTAAGGATAAATATATTGTTGTGTATTGTTTATATTGCAGGCGAACATAGTCACATTCACTATATTTGTGTTGTTTTTTTAAAGTTTTGTGGAATCGTAACTAATATTATAGATTGGATGGAAGTTTGCTTGTTACGCTTTCACGCCTTAACCAATAATTATGAAATTACGCTGTTAGTGGTACAGAAAAATACATAGTACCTTTCGTTCAGAATAAAAGTACTATTCTCAAGTAGTAGGTGTAATCAACATTAGCGAACCTGTGGGTAAAAGCTAGTACAATATATTTTAATATCTAGTGGACACGTTACATGCTACGCTTACCATCAGTGGTCTACGTTAAACTACCATGGGTGGTACACGTTAAACTTGACGCTACAGGCCAATACGTTTTATAAATATCTTTTAAGCTTGTATGGACATGTGCAGAGATAAATATTGCCAGTGTCCGATACACATCGCTGAACCATGAGGATATTAACCACAATGCTTGGGAAAAATAAATTAATCATAAATAAGCGCTCTTTTTGTATGAAATTAGGTAATATTATAGATATATGTCGCAAACGGAACGTAACGAACACACTTTTCGTCCATAGATTAATAAAATACCGTTGGCTTCGGATCGAATTTATTTAGTACACGTACAAACGAAAATCAAATAACATACTTTTCGTCCATAGATTAATAAAATACCATTGGCTTCGGATCGAATTTATTTAGTACACGTACAAAGGAAAATCAAATATCATACTTTTCGTTCATAGATTAATAAAATACCGTTTACTTCCGATCGAATTTATTTAGTACACGTACATACGAAAATCAAATAAACATCATCACACTCATGCATACACACACATCACACATAGACACACATCACACATACGCGCTTCATTATATAACATCAATTAGTTAATTGAATTCGCGTACATTTACTAATTACAGTTGGGTAACACTATTGGTTGACGGTGAAGGAAAACATCGTGAGGAACCCTGAACCTAAGAACTGTTCTTGTATTGGCATCGTATGTGGGAAAAAAATAGAACTGTGGATTTCACAGAGTTTGAAATCGTCAATACATCGTGGGGCGGCGCGTGGTGATTATTACCCCATACCTACTAACGGGAAGAGGCCTATAGCCCTGCAGTGGGTCTCTTACAGGTCGATGATGATGACATGGTGGTACTGTAAAAGGATGATTTTATTTCATTTTCTTCCTTAATACACCCATGCGAAGCCGGGGCGGACAGTTAAGTTACAGATTAATTACAATAACATACACAATCTGATTGTCTGTTGAAGAAGAATCATGCGTAAAGAGAGATTGATTTACATGATGGATTAAAGAGAATAAATTCTGATTGTAGTAAAAATAATAAACATTCTAAAATTTTGATCCATGTAGGAACACTTATGTTACTTTTTATTTCTTTATCATAGTGCTTAAACGATACATCGGCTAAAGTTTCTACTATCATAAATAATATAGCTTGCGATTTTATGAAATAACATTTTTATTCACGTCGAGTTTGATTACTAAATGCACATATTATTATTATAGGAAAGTGTTGTAGGTATTTACATTTTTTTTTTTGATGTCACTACGTTAATAAATATTTATCTGGTGCCGCCGGTATCTGTATATATTCATTTATTTGACACGTCTTTATAGTCTAAAGGGTTTGGTGCATATAAACGTGTGAGGTGTCGTTTAATTCGTCTTAATGATGTAAGTGACATTGTTGTACAATACAATATTTAAACGATGTTTGTAAATTGAGAGATGAGAATGGATTTTGTATGCTTGATAGATTTTAACAAATGAAGTGTAGACGAATTCGTTTAATAAGTGACCTGGCTATACAATATTTAATTGTCGTTCGTGTATAGAGATATAGGGAATGGATTTGTAGTCGGTTCTCTTTTTAGTAATTCCACTTGTTATATTTGTACGAACATAAATATGCAAACACAATTTTTTTTTTCTACTCTTTAGCGTTTGACCTACAGACCCTCATCTAATGTTAAATGGTGATGTGGTCCAAGATGGGTAAACACGCTAAGCCTAGAGCAGGACTGATTATCTATTGCAGCTTCTGGAACACATCCATATTGTTCTCGGTGACAGGTTCCCGGCTTGAGGGTGGTAGCTAGCCAGACGAGCTTAGAATTAGATTACATAGGTAAAGAATACATTCTTCATAGTTAAATTCATGTCCGTATAAACTTAGATAAATTGAATTTGGAAAAAAAAACCGACATGATTTAAATACTGGAAACTATGACATACGGGTCATCTCATGTTTCAGACTCAGTAGGACCGGTAACAGTTTTTTAGGTGTTCGGTTTTACAACAAAGTGCTAAAGCACAATACCGTTTCGCCAGATTGTAACTTCAAGCACCATGTCAAGCGGGTTTTGATGTCAAAAGGCTATTATAGGCTGGATCGGTATGTAAATGATGGTGATGTCTGGTATCGACACCCCTCTCTGTACATCCGCTAAAAACGATTGTAACTTTAATTTATTTTTATATTCCTATGTACGTACGTTAAAAAGATAAATCCGATCGAGTTTTTAGCCGGTTCTTCTGAATGACAGAATGGGTTTCTGAACCGGTGGTAGTGTTTACATTTTAATGGCCTAAATTGAATACAGTATTTTTGATTTACACTTTAAAAGCCCCAGCGTCATGTTATAGTTTCATCCCGATGTTTTCCTTCACCAAAAGTTTAGCTCATTCGTATGGATTGGAACCTACGTCGATCGATGCAGTTTATGAATACGCTCACCACTGAGCCATCATTTCTTCAAAATGATTATTGGTGTATTTTTAAAAATATCATCATCATCGTCATTACCACCCTGTAAGAGACCCATTGCAGGGACTATGTTCCCCAAGGAAGGTATGGGCATAATCATCACGCCAGTCCACGACGTATTGGTGATTTCAAACTGCGAGATATCCACAGTTTTATATTTTCCAATATACGGTGGTACCGTCAGTAGATAAGGCAGATTTTTTCTTAATATTTTCTTTAAACAAAACGAAAATAATGTCAAAAAAATACGTTTCCAAATTATTAATAAACGTGTTTTTCTCAAAAATCACATTTCACAAAAAAATGAGCCGTGGGTTGAATAATTTCTTGCATTAATCAGTTGGCACAGTGGTGTGTTTAATGCCACAACGGTTTTTTTAGTTATGACGGAGAAAAAATGTTATTATTAGTAGTGTAGTACACATTTATCTAGCTCTATATTTACAATGAAAATACAGTTCTATTGACTGAACGTATCGGCCTGGAACTATGACCAATTCGAATCACACTTTTTCGTAAATGGTACTAGGCTTCTTAGTTTTTTGTGTCAGTTGGTCCTTTGCCATTTTTTTAGGGACCATCGCAGCGGGCGGGAATCAGCTACTATGTATATAAAATTGAAAATAAAAATATCTTAAACATTTTTAAGCATATATATTGGTTTACCCTATGTTTAAAAGAAATTGTCTTTTAAATTTATGTCAAACGTTGCGTAATAGATATTTCGTATCTTAAACCAGTGATAATAATGACCGTAATTTTTTTTTTTTCATTTTCGTAATTTGAGTATAAGTTAACAATCCCCATCGTTCAAAATGTTTCCGCAAACTGAATAAGGTTAACGTGAATAATTTAATAATTCAGTGAAAAGCTTTTGTTTAAAAAATAATCGGAATTCTTTTTCTTTGAAATACATATCTTGATATCAATATTACCTTTTTCAAATATCTATAATATAAAAATGAATTGCTGAATGTGTCGCTAAGCACAATTCGCGAGAGCAGCTACCGATTTTGCTAATTCTATTTTTAGAATATTCCTAGAAGTACGAGGATGGTTCTTACGGAGAGAAAAATTTAATAAATTATCTGAAAAAGTCTAAAACCAACACTTTTCTACACTCCCATACAAACGATTTGTAATAATACTTAAAAGTCAATTTGAACTTTAACACCATACTATAAAGTTTAAGTGTTAATGGAGAGGTTTCGGGAAGGCAAAACAATTGAGTGACGTTGGTATCGTATAATTATTATTGTCAATATTTGGTCAATATTTATACGATGGTAAAGTTTAACATTATGTAGCGTCCCGAATAGCAGAATAAGTATTAAAAAAAAATAATTAAAGAATCGATTGTTAGGCGGTACGAAGTTCGCCGGGTCAGCTAGTTTATAATAAATGCAATTATTACGTGCAATGACATGGTTTTGTGGAGCGATACGGCGCTTAACGTACAAAACCTTATTTCTAACATAAATTTTTTTATTTTTATTTTATCCATTTTTAATGATCTCATTTTAAAATTTCTTTAATACTAGTAGTTTTTTTATTATCTGCAATAAAAGTAGACATTTATTGAACCGAAATTTATTTCTACATTTTATTTCGCAGAAGAAATAATTGACATTCTTTTCAACTTGTGTAAATAGGTTATACTAAATTCGGAGGTAATGGATTTTACGTACAATAATATTGCATAGTTGTCATCGTGTTGAGTGTAGAATGTATAAAAATCTTTTCTTATTGTACGCCTACGACATGAAAATAAACCCCGTGTAAAATTGCAAGATCCAAAAAAAACGCTGATAGGAGATGTGGATGGATGGGGATATATTAGTCAGGGCACAGGATTTTAACAAAAGGTAAGATATATAGAACTACCCAAATGATTAATAAAAAATGGTAGGTTCATCCGTGAAGAGTTAGCAAAGATCGGTCAAGAAGTGGTCACGGCGATTAACGAAATAATTTCAATGTGGATCCAATCCTGGAGACTAGTTAGCGAGTAATAAAAAAAACGTTATTTTTCGGCGTTCAATGCAGTCGTTTATCCATTCACACAACCTATATCTGTCTCTATAATACAATTTTGTTACAAATATATTATCTCTTTCTGATCCACCGATGTTCTTTTATTTTGAGACAAGTTTCATTCTATTGTTCCGTGTACAACGTCTTCTAGGTTTTGCTCGACCGTATCCTTTGTAACAGGCACGCAATATATCTATATAATTCTCATGGTATCACAACAAAAACGCTAGTTACGTGAATAAGGATATTCGATTGAACTGTCAATTTTTCCTTGTTGCACTGGTCTATTTGACACTTGATGAATAATCTTAATATCTATACTATGACTTCCATACTCCTCGAGTTCTAATTACGTGTATAAATTGGTACTTGAGAGTTATATTTTCAACATAGAGGCGATGATGTTCTTTATTTGTTGTACGCAATTATTAATATAATAAATAGAGTGTTTTTTTTTTCTCCATTAGGCCAAGGGACAAGTACATTCATCTGTCTCGCGATATCCATTATCAGTCTGACAAGCATTTGTTAAGTACAACGCCCGCGCGCGCTGAAGCCGCATGTAGTTACGATTTGGACGCGACTGATACGTCTTGGTTGAAGCTTTTGAATGCGGAGAGAGCGCGGGCCGGAGTTTTGCCCATAACTGAAGATCAACTCGAGAAAGTCATCGAGGAGTTGGAGGTAAATATATATATATTTATATTTTAGATACTCTGATTTAATTAAAGTGCACTTTATGTTTTAATCTATGTATTTTTAAGTGCTTGCCCATTGATCGTAGGTAATGAAGATGCGCCATCTACGTAATTTCAACTTGTTTAGATACAATTTCGTGTCATTTTTACTGCGGTTTGATGAGTTATACTGATGTATGATGATACTGATGAGTTATACTGATGTATGGTGATACTGATGAATTATACTGATGTGTGATGATACTGATGAGTTATACTGATGTATGGTGATACTGATGAATTATACTGATGTATAATGATACTGATGTATTATACTGATGTATAATGATACTGATGAATTATACTGATGTATGATGATACTGATGAATTATACTGATGTATGATCATACTGATGAATTATACTGATGTATGATGATACTGATGAATTATACTGATGTATGATCATACTGATGAATTATACTGATGTATGATGATACTGATGAGTTATACTGATATATGACGTGATTATTAGATACGTATGCGCTAATAAGATATATACTTGAGCGACTAGAGGTGGTTAATCGATAGTTAAACGAAGACAATCTTAATTCTTCCGATACTGTCTAAACATTATACAATTTTCTAATTTGAAATGGAATATATTTACATCTTCTATTTGCCTATTAGATTGTGACACCGCTTTGATTATAATATTTGAACGCATTGTTTTATAAAACGCAGTTTGGAGATTAACGACGTTACGCATTTCTATTCCACAAAAGCTTCAACCACTGAAAAATACATTGACCAATTGGTAGTAATCGTCAACTGTCGGGGTTGACATATACATACTGGTTTAAAGCTGTAAAGCGTTAATTTAATTAAACTCGTTATATCATTATTATCTGTTATCTGCATTCTTTAGTAATTACTATTGAGAGGTAAAGTTTGTGAACACATTTTTAGAAATTAATCTCGATAAATATTATAATAATTATTTCTTTGATAAGTAAGCTTTGTTCTGTCGTGAGGGTTATAGTGTGTTTTGTTATTAACTATCAGGCCCGGCGTACGTTGTCCTACCCTGATAATAAAAATTGTATACTTATGTATATGAAATGCTTAAGGTAACTGGTGTATTCAATTTGATAAGGATTAATACGGTATTCGTCTAAATAGCCTTCCAATTACCTCATTGTATGTGACTATGTTTTTAAAAGATAGATAGGTATATGCCATCGCAGCCTTTTTTGTAGATCAATAAAGCAGGAATATCTCACTATGCTTTGTTTTGTTATATCCCAAAAGAATTAGGCAGCGTTTCCGATGAAAGCTGCCAAGCGGTTTGACTTTTCCAACATTTTCAACAATTATCGTTATATTTCAACCACAATTTACACAAAAATTCGACATAGTATATATGTAAACCTTCCTCGTGTATTACTCTATCTATTGGTGAAGACTGCATTACAATCTGTTCAGTATTTATTCGAGTTTATCACAAACATACCGACAGACATACAGACGCGGCGGACGACTTTGTTTTATAAAATGTAGTGATAATGTTTACAATTATTGTACTTAAGGTTTTAGACAGCCGCGGGAGATTCTAGCTATATAATAAAATGTGAAATTTTCGCATCAGCTGAACGAAGAAGTCAATGAGTAATTTCTTTACGCTACATGTCACATTACAGTTTTTCCAAAAGTACAAAATATACACTAATCATGTAAATACAAAAAATATTTTTTTTTATAAGACATGACACACATCATATATATTATTTGAATTAATTGTTCTATTATATTTTTAATATTCTATATTTTGTAATCGTTCATTGTAACTAAGTGTGGTTCGTTCGACAATGCATACCCCGAAAGATACCAAATTAACGCGATACAAAATCCCGGAGTCGCGCACGTATAGTATAAGAGTCGCCGATGTTGAATAAAAACCAAGTGAGTAATAACTCGAAAAGCTTGTACGAGAACAGTATCAAAACAGAATGGGTAGTTGAAAGTACTGTGTACACGCCGAAACTACGATAACCGAATAAAAAGGAAGATGCAGCCTAAAGCTGGCTACTATTCTGTTACCTACAAATAACCATATAACAAGCAAACCATACATCTTGAACTACCCCGTTTATAAACCAGACGTTAGTACCGCTCAAACTGAAACTATAAATAGCCTGCCAGATAAGCTAGACTTCGACAGAAAAATTGTAAAGCTAAAAGATATACCTAATGTAAAAAAATAAACCTAGAGAGATATTCCAACCGTCAAGAGGGTTATATTGTTTGAGTTTCACTTGAAATTGATGTCGCGACATTTTGATATTATTTGTTCCAGACACAAATGATAATTATTGCGACGTTACCCATTTATATCACATGAAATACGTTCATAACTTTATATAAAAAATGTTACATAATGTCAGCCTGCATGTGTACCACTGTTGGGCAAAAATTTCTGCTCGGAGGAATCAACTAACATAATCATTTCTTTGGTCCACGCCATTGTAGTAAATGTGGTGGAATCGATAGTTACATAATTTTTCCACATACAGTGGTTCAACAAACTAATCCTAAGGAGGGTTGATGTCAGACAGGTGACCGACCGATCGTATAAATTAAGCCAAATCATCATACATCGCAACGTGACAAACACGTTGTATTAATCCTACTTAGATGGGATAAAGTTAAGAAGAAGATGTAGAGTGTAAATAAAAAATTTATATATATAAAAAAAACTTTTACTTATATCTTGTTAAAGTTATTTATATTTTATTTATTCGTCCTTTAATGTAGTCTCGACATTTTATTGCGACTGTACCGAGCCGACCGTGGGGACAGACTTCATTTCATTTTGATGCACTTTCGCATTCGGTTTCCTACAATGTATAATACACACTAGTGTAACTAAGAGACCACCGTAAACTTAATAGGTAGTCCATCTCCATAGTTAACGGTGACATATATGTTGGTAAATAAAATTACGGGGGTATGCAAGAAGATGCGAAGGTACGTAATAAATTAATGTAGCAAGGGAAGCTTCGAATATTGTGTTTGTCTATATATAAATTATTATAGAAGAGCAAGCCTTAAGTGAATTGATACTCGGCTATTTCATGTAAATAGTTAACATGCATGTTGGTAAATAAAATTACGAGTGCCTATGCAAGAAGATGCGAAGGTAAATAAATTAAATGTAGAAAGGATAGCTTCGAGTATTGTAAATGTTTGTCTTTCTCTATGTAAATTATTATAGAAGAGCATGCCTTAAGTGAATTGATACTTTGCTATTTCATGTCAATGTTTGCCGGCTTCAATGATATGAAATGTCACTGTTTAATTATATAAAAAACAAGATATAAGATGAAAATCGAAAATATTTTGGTAATTTCTTCAAGATAGTGTAACGATTTATATTGTGTCCAAAATCATTTGAATTTTATTAGTAATTTAATATATTACACAGCTAGTGTAAATATTTTTTTTTTTTTTTTTTTTTTTTTTTTTTAATGTGGGAAGAAATCCTTCATTGGACACCCACAGCCCTGGGGAGCTGTGGGGTGTCAGACTCTTACTGACTAAAAAAACCCACAAGATACCGTCTGCCGCGCTATGGAGTGGCACGGGATCGAACAAGCAAGCACCATGCCACCCCGGCGACAAGGCCCAGCGCGAACGCCCTGACCGCGACGACAGCCCGGTCAAGCTGCCTACCCGTCTACCGAACCAACGTGCAATGGAAAGTCAGGTCCCCAGCCCCTTCCCTCCTTGGTCCGGTTTGGCAGTCGAGGGGTCACCCCCTCCAACCACCACCACCTGTAACTTTTTTACGTGGTTTTCTACCACGGTGACTTTTTAACGAGGTTTTCTCCCTCTCCCTCCGCCCGAAGGCCACCCCTCTGTCACTTTTTAATGTGGTTTCCTCCCACAGGAACTTTTTAATGAGGTTTTTCTCCCTCTTCCTCCGCCCGAAGGCCTCCCCTCTGTCACTTTTTAACGTGGTTTCCTCCCACGGTAACTTTTTCTTGAGGTTTTCTCCCTCTCCCTCCGCCCAAAGGCCGTCCCTCTGTCACTTTTTAATGTGGTTTCCTCCCACAGGAACTTTTTAATGAGGTTTTTCTCCCTCTTCCTCCGCCCGAAGGCCTCCCCTCTGTCACTTTTTAACGTGGTTTCCTCCCACGGTAACTTTTTCTTGAGGTTTTCTCCCTCTCCCTCCGCCCAAAGGCCTCACGTCTGTTTTTTAATGAGGTTGTCTCCTCAACACCCGTAACTTTTTAACGTGGTTTTCTCCCACGGTGACTTTTTACCGAGGTTTCCTCCCTCCCACCGCCCGAAAACACACCCGTCTGTAACTTTTTAACGTGGTTTTCTCCCACGGTGACTTTTTACCGAGGTTTCCTCCCTCCCGCCGCCCGAAGGCACTACCCTCCGTAACTTTTTTACGTGGTTTTCTCCCACGGTAACTTTTTAAGGAGGTTTTCTCCCTCCACCCTCAGACGGGCGAACCGAAGCAGGCCCGTCCTAACCCCATCCCCTGTCCCCTCTGATAAGCAGAGGGGTACTGCGAGGGGCGCCGTCTGCCGGGGTATACGCCCCGACCCGGTTCTGGAACCGAGCCCCAGGAGTGTTTATCGGCTCTCTAGCCTAGATCCGTAGTGTTCTGCTAGACAGGGTCACCTCGTGTAGGATGTGGCTCTTCACCACGCACTGACGGTCTTGGGAGGCAGGCTAAGGCTCCACGAGGGAACTGTATTCGCCTGTGGGTCCACCCCCTGCGGTTCCGAGGTACAAGTATCTCATCCCCACTTGACCCCTAGTGTAAATATCATTTAACCCAGTTTAATAACTGTCGATGTGACAACAAGTCAGTCTATTAAGGCTCAGCTCATACTTTTATACTTTCCTCATTTTTCCACCGTAGCTCACTGGGGTAGGGTTGTCAATTCCTAACTTAACTTTTTGGGAAATGTGAACTTCGCTAACGCGGTTATAAACGTTGATTTTGGCAAAATATTCACGTTTGATAGACATCAGTGAAAGAAAAATATCTAAGCATACATGGAACCGAATCTTTAAAAATTGTTAAAATTAATTTTGTTTATAATTGACTAGATTTGCTTTTAAAATGTTTTTAAAAGCAAACCGTGGTTACGAAATTTTTAAAATGCATAATTAATTGTAACTGAGACATTAGAATCAAGGCAAATCATGAAAATTATAATTCGAAATAAACCTAACGAACATACAAATAATTTCATTATTGTATATGCTCTTTCTGACATCAGACTAATATAAAGTAAAAAAAAAAATGGTACATCTATGAATTATTTAAAAAAGTAAATATTTCTGTTATTATTTTTATTTAAAATCAGTTGGAAATATTTTTTTTGTATACTTTATAAGTTAGCGTTTGACCACAATTTCATCTGATGTTAAATGATGATGTGGTCTAAGATGGTAGTCGCGCTAAACCTAGACGGAGACTAGCTCTCAAGTGCAGCTGCCGTAACACACCAACAATTGCTTGGCTACGGATTTTTAAATTGAGGCTGGTAGCTAGCCAGGCGGTCTTAGAAAAAGCCCTACCACTGTGCAATATAATTCGGATTAATTTTACATCACTTCGATCCCGTCCGTAATATGTCTATTGTGTACATAAAATACATATCTTTGTTTTTTATACATATGTACAAACCTACTTATATGATAATAATACATACTGTGTTATGTTGTTCCGGTGTATAAAATATTAATTACTACACCGAATTTCGTCCAAATCGGGCCAATAGTTTGTGCGCGGTGCGCGTACAAATCAACAGGTAAAAATTCCAATAATCATGGATATTATCTGTTATTGATTCTAAAACCCCCATAGTATACTTCTTAAGTATATTTAATGTACAGATTTCATCTTTTTACTCTTTTGTTTAAAAATATAGATATATAATTGTTTATCGATTACTAATCTTTCACTGGCAATACCTATAATTGTATAGATATCTATAATTGAGTTGCTTATGTGTTTATCTTTTTTATACGACTGTCTGCAAAGAGACCGTGAGTTTGGTACCAAATGTACAAAGTATAAATTGTATGCATTATTTATTGTGCGTTAAAAACCATATGACTTTTTATATTTTAAAAATAATTCCTATACAACTAAAATAGCAAATGTCGTAATAAATAGTAAACAAAATTAACTACGAAAAATATTAAAATACACATGCGAGTAAATGTTATATACCATGTTGTTAAATGTATCAGTTAAAGGAACTTGTAAAGTTTTGTCTATTTTAAAAATGTATTATTAAACAAAGCTATCTGTTTCGTAGGATGACTTTACGTCTGAGCGAGCTAATCACAAACACACCCACATATACGAATTCTACGAATATCTCTTTATATCTCGCAAGGTGGGTGACAACCCTACGATCGGTATACGTTGCGTTTACCTACAAACCCTCATAGGGTTTATATCAAAACGTACTAGAACAACATTGTAGAAAATTTAATACCATTTTCTAAGTAAACAACAAGGTATTTATTACAAAACAAGTGGAATATTTCCTTAGTAGAAGACGATATTGGATATTGAAAGAATATAAAGTTTTGTACGATATACGTGACGTGTTATTAATTCGTTATTGCTAAACTGCGGGTAACATGATACTTGTGTATGAAACACTGTAAACTAAACTGATAACCGTTCGCGATTTTGTACGCGTTAATTAATTTTATTGAATTAAATAACAATAAAATAGGGTAAATGTGGGATAATTGATTGCCCTAGGTGGGTGTAGGCGTCTCGTATTTTATATTGCAACGTACAAACCTTAATACATTCATAGATAACATTTGTAAGAAAAATAAACTCCCTATCTGAGGAATAATACGTGAGCGCTCACTAAGCCGAGAGAAATTTGTTTTGAGTTATCAATAAAATTTGATGATTTTGCCTACGAAAACCACGAATCAGGAATGGAACTGTTTTACAGAGGCATGTACATTTTTTATTTATTAAGATAAGTTAGTTTTATTTTATTGTTATTTAGAAGGGTATAATATGATTTTAAACATATTTAACGGCAAAGACTTTAAAATTTGAGATATTTCGTTTTCATGAATAAAAAGGTATATAAAAGGATATAAATCCGATCGAGTTTCTAGCCGGTACTTCTCGATGACTGGGTTGTTTCCCGAACCGGTGGTAATTTTGACGTTCATAAGCGCCTTATTAGGGCCTAAATTGAATAAAGTAGTATATTTTGATTTTTGATTTTATAAAAAGATATAATATGCCACGATGTTTTCGAGCTTTTATGGGCGTCTATTCCCAATGGTTTTAACTGAATATTGAATGACTTTTAACATGTATTTATTTTTAAAATAACTGGTATAAGAAAAACCAGAGCCTGTTAGTGACATATTGAATTACAATAGACCTTAATTAGTTGCATTGGATGAAATATCGAGGGCATTCATCGCAATAACGAAATGTCGCATAGATTATAATACATCAGACAAAATAATGTCTTGGAAAGCATGAAAAAATACCAAATTAACTTTAGATCGTATACGATGTGCAAATAATTCTTATCCTTACTAATATTATATATGCGAATATGAATTTGTTTTTTTGTACGCTTTAACCACTCAACCGACCGTCATACCATTATGCATATACATTGTCAGGGGTACAGAAAAGTATAGATGATACTATTATCAAGAAAAAAGTGTTGTAACTGTCCTTAGGTCAAATTTACACTAACGCAAGTCAAGTCGCGCGCAACAGTTGCGGTGGCCATTGTGATTGTATTGTAGTAAAAATGTGCAATTGTTAAGATATGTAGAAATTAAATTTGTGGTTATTAATTCATTACTACTCGTAAAACAAGTCGTAGTACGATGTTGATAAGGATTAAAATAACACTTAATGTCATGAATATCCTTTTATACATTCTTCCTGGCAACTATCCTAACGGACGGTCAAAAATCATCGTGGCATTTGACCTTTATAATGGGGCATCTATCCTTAAAATTAATGTTGGCCGCTTTTTTTTTTTAAATATATTTACAGTCGGTTTTATCTCATCACTCTTGATTTCATAGTTGTCATTAGATATAGCTTCCTCTATAAAGAAAAATCTGATTAAATATATTCATTGTGTAGGTGGTAGAGCTACGCTGAAGCTATTACTGGTTTCAGCATGAATGGGTCGGCTCGCCCGGGGTAGTACCACCCTCTCACAGAAAACCGACGTGAAGTAACAGTGCTTGCACTTTTGCGTTTCGTTCGGTCAGTGAGAGAGCACCGGAGGCCCACATATTTAAAAGGCCGGCAACGCACTTGCGGCTCCCCTGGTGTTGCTAGTGTTTATGGACGGCGGTGATCGCTTACCATCAGGTGACATACCTGTTCGTTTGCCCCCTATAATATATATAAAGAAAAGAACGTTTTTAGGAAATTATCAATTGATTTCAAAATGATGGGTAACTATCTCACACTTACCCTGTAGTCTGTACTCAGTGATAATGTAGGGTTCTTATTATTAGTGAAAGAATTTTTAGAATATGATCACTGGCTATGGAGATTATCATTTGCAAACATAATAATTATAAACCGTATCTCTTTATAGTAGTATTCTAAGTTTATTTTTATCTATAAAAAATCATTAATTTTGCTAGTTTAGTTGGTATATATTTAAAACTCATCATCATCATCATCATCATCATCATCTTACCCTTATCCCACCTAAGTAGGGTCGGCACAACATGTTTTCCTTTTCCACTAACTATTCCATAAAAAAGTGATATTATTGTACTGTAAGTAACACAAAGTTGATAATACGACTTTATTTTATGGTAAATCTTTAACACCCAGTATTATTCTGCAGGCATAAGATAACGTATGTAAGCTATACAGCTTCATACATACTCTATTTTGAAATAGATACACTCGGTTATATTATAATACTTGAACTATATAGAATACACCCTAAACTTTTTTGTGTTTTAATCAAGTACGCTGTTGATAAATCACATTTATACTATTTAATCGAAGAGCATACTTCAATAATTCTATTTCAAAATAACTAAAACTATCTCAAAATAAAGATGTCATTAATGGACGGTTACGTCAATAAAATATTCATGACAAACCGTCGTGTAGTTTATGAAAAAATCGTACACTTACAAAAACATATTAAGGAAACCGAGAGCCATCCTTTTTTAATTCGAGTTAATAAAAGTATTGCCGTTCGGTTAAGATGATTAATTTCCATAATTAAAAAAAACAACAAAGAAATGATATTAGTCACCTAAAGGCGAATTTACGTGTATATTTATCTCATAAAATATGCAAAACGTGCATCTCTATAAAAGATATTCAGAAAAAGAACATCAAGATATTATCAAAAAAAAAAAAAAAAAATAAGAATAACCAACAATACAATAAAATATCCAAAATTTAAATATTACGGAACTATAAAGTCTTACATGAAGGTATCGAAAAATCGGAGAGAAATTGTACCCTAAGATATTTAACACAAAATAGAAAATACATTATACTTAAATGGATAATAAATTCGTATATATATTAAAAAAAAAAAAAAAAGTTTTATCATTAACGTTACTCTATTTTGGTTTATTTTTTTTTATATCCTAATTGATTGTATTTTAAATAGGTTATAAGTCAATATAGTTTATATTGAAAACTAATGTTTGTAACATGCTTAATTATGCTAAGATTTACCTTAAAAAATTTGAACTTTTATATGTAACTTAAAAGAAACTTATATACAGTTCATTTGACGTTAAGTGATCACTGTAGATAGTCTCAAATAGGGCTGCAGTCCTGTACGCTGACAGTGACTGATATATAGTTACTCGTGAGTATTAAGCTGGAACGCGCCCTGTCGAGTAACCCTTGACGCTGATACCAAAAGCGCCAGCAGTGTGTTTCTATAAAAGAAATAGCTGTGGTAGTGGCGATTTCGCGGTCGGATCACTTGTGGGCTCTACCACCTATTATTATATTTAGCAGAACTTATAATTAGCTCAAATCAGTTCAGTAAACCTCGTTACGGAGTATAACTACGTACTACGAGTCGGAAACATTAAAAAATTGAATTGTTCTCATATGATGCTAGATTATAAATATCGAGTGTCATGAGTATGTTTGAAGAGTATTTTAATATTGATTTTCGGACACATACGACTTTCGTTTATAATGATGATATGCGACACATACGTTAAACTGAATTATCTGACTATAATAACCTTTGTCTGGTTATAATTGTCTGTAATCCTCAATAAACCTGTCATTAATGCATACTAGTGAAGTTACCGCATAGGATATTGTTGTTTTAATGAATGTTTGTAGTAAATACGCCAGTAAATAACACCATTTGCGCATCATATAAAACGAAACAATCGGCATTGACCTAGCGCCGTGTTTTGGTTACGATTCTCCCGCCATAGTTTGTTTAATATTATTAATATTAGTATGAACATTTCAATACCTTTCGGTGACATTATAAAAGCCGGTGGAAGCACAAGCGCAAAAAAGTAAAATTGAAAAAAAAGACACATTACCTCTTTTTTTTCTAATTGCAGCTTTAATATTATCCTTCATTTCTTCTTTTGTTTGATAAATATTTGTTCGAGATGCGTATTTTAATTTAAAAAAATACACACACGCACACACACAACAACACCAACAAAAATAGGCAAATAATAATATGTAGTTACACATTATACTATTTTGAATTTAAATCACAATTTCTAGAACGTCACGTAATTTTCTTACTAGCAAGAATATAACGTATATTCCGTATAAAAATATTTTAAAAGATGTTCCGTATTTAATACACAATCTCGAGGCGTAGATCGAGTTACTCCGCAGACGGGCGAAGTGGCTTGCCTTTCGCGACGGCCACAGCCAGACTAAGAAAATAAGTGCACTTCTAATGGACAAATTAGATCCCGCCTTATATTTACTTATATTTTACAAACTATTTCGATGCTTATTAGAGAAATAAGTACGTACATTCAATCGATAGTACATATCAGTGTCTTCTATATATATATAAAATGACAGAGGGCTACAGTTGTGCGTGCATCATTCAAATACACATTTTTTTTTTTCGAACTGAACTACACTGTTAGCCATAAGACCTTTACAGTTCCACCGGACTACAGCCTACACATTCATCACTATCATTATCACTACATAGTATAAAACAAAGTCGCTTTCTCTGTCCCTATATCCCTATGTATGCTTAAATCTTTAAAACTACGCAAAGAATTTTGATGCGGTTTTTTTTTTAATATATAGAGTGATTAGAGAGGAAGGTTTATAAGTATAATAACATAAATTAAATAGTGGAGAAATACTGTTATTTTTGAGGTTACTCCAAATTTAACGCGTGCGGGCCACGGACAGTAATGAATAAATCAAAACTACTGGATCGATTTTGATAATTTTTTCAGTGAATGACATTGGCTATATATTTTAAAACCGTGCGAAGCCGGAGCGGGCCGCTTATTCATTATAATATTTGCTTCTTTGACAGTTGGTCAACGACGATAGTATAAAATTATTACAGTTTTAAGAAATCACAATTTTTATAAGCACTACGCGTTTAGCGATGTGTGTTTTCTTGGGCGGTGTAGTTCTTATATATTTTTTCCTCTTATCACCATCATCATCCCTTATCCCACTTAAGTAGGGTCGGCACAACATATTTGTCATTTTGTGATGTATTATTTGGCTTAATTTTTACGATTGGCCGCGTACGCCTCACATCAACGCTCCTTGGCTTTATTTTGTAGTACCACTATAACTTCAACATACTAACTTCGTATCGATGCCAAACGTGGACATTTGACTCTTCGGTAACAGGTGGTAGACTTCAAATGACGCGCTTGTGTACGATGTATCCGTGAATTGAACCTTCACAGGCTCTGGTTCCAAGTCTGTTGTACCCATGAGGATTTCTTCCTGTAAATCTGATTCAGGAAGTTCAATGGGTTTTTTTTTCTTTTATTTGTCCTTTTTAGCCATTATTGTTAAAAATAAAAAAAACATAAAACACACAATGTTATTTCCTCTATTCATAAAATATATTGTTAAGTTAAAAAAACGGCATAGACAAAGTCGTGGGTATCGGGTAGCTATAAACAATACTATACATATACCATACTATATAACTCGATTAATATATAATACGATATAAAAAAAAATATTTCACTAATACACATCTAAATTATAATACTAAACTTGTTATATTATATTGTTGTTCTGGTGAACAATCTCGCGGGCGATTTTTAGTCTCACATAAAATTATCTATATACAACATACATGGGTATGTTAATTTTTACAATCACACGGAACTTTTTGATTTTTAATCATGGTAAGGAGACTTATCTGTCTACAATTGTAATTGCTGGTAAAAAGCGTTAGTGCTAAACTACTGGTTTTCGGCTAAATTAATGGCTACCTAGGCCATTCGTTGCAATAACATTATCGTAAACTTCTCTGGAAGTTCGGGTAAATTATATAAAAAAAAAAAATTGTATCCACAACATGAAACTTAGCCTTTTGAGCAACGCTACCGATGGATAAATCGTATAAAATTATGCAAACGGACTCACATGAATACTTTAATTAGGTACTACTCCTTTGAGTAATGTTTACAACTATGAGACTCGAGTAAATATGCCTTTGCATAGCTCTTACATTTCGAGCGTTCCGTGAATTAAATGTTTGCAAGTTATTAAATGCAGACCTCCTTAGTGTCTCATTTTGCATCGTGTACCTAAAACCGCTGGAAGGAAAGATGTAAAAGATTTCTGTGTAAAATTTTGCATAACCTCGTCATCGTTGTTAGATGTCGTGTAAAGTTTTATATAAACAAAAAAAAAAAATGTAATTTAAAAGGGTCGTGGTGTTGTGGATGGAAATTGCATCGACTTTGGTCGCTTGATACTAGTGTTGTCGATGTTGTGCGTTCAATCATTTGAATAACTTTACTTCACTTGGTTTTGTTTCCGTGAGGTTCTTCTGGATTTTGATCCGAACTGATTTTTTCTGCTATTATGTAGTATATATTCGGTTGTTATACGTATTAGATTTTTGAAGTTATCCTTCTTATGGCGCGTTAGGGAAAAATGATGAGAGTAAATTTTCACGATACGCGAGCGTACACCCTCACGAAAAACCGACACCCTAAAGTTAGCTATAGTCAACATTTTATTTAAAAAAAGTATGTATGTATTAAATACCTTTTTTCTATTGTTAGTGTCGTTTTTTTCTACAAACGTAGAATAAGGCGAAAGATAAAATTTTTCAAAAGATTTTTGTCTTGTTACACCAACGATGTATAACTTCTAACGCGTGTACATATGTACACACACACTTTTTTTTTTAAACCGAGACCAATTCACCAAAGTAAATATCATCATCATCATCTTACCCTTATCCCACCTAAGTAGGGTCGGCACAACATGTTTTCCTTTTCCACTCTCCTATGTCAGATGTCATCTCAGTATTCACACTTTTTATACACATATCGTTTATCACACAATCCATCCATACCTTTTTCGGTCTTCCTCTACTCCTATATCCGTCCACTTTCAAACTCAAAACTTTTCTTGTTACATGACTTTCATCTCTTCTCATAATATGCCTGTACCATGCTAACCTACTACTCCTCAACTTCTCTGTCACTGGTGCTATTTTCAAACTTCCTCTGATATACTCATTCTTAATCTTATTCATCCTTGTTACACCACACATCCATCTTAACATTCGTATTTCTGCCACATGGAATCTTTTCTCATCCGTCTCTTTCGTAGCCCAGCACTCGGATCCATATAACACGGCTGGTCTTATTATAGTTTTATACACCTTCCCCTTGACTTTCAACGGCATTCGTGGGTCACAAACCACCCCAGACACCTTTCGCCAATTCATCCACCCTGCATTTATCCTATTCCTCACGTCCTATAAAATGTTAAATATTATTTGTAACGTTTTATGGTTGACTACGTATCTGAAATGTAATAAAAATAATTGTAAAATGTGTTTTGTCGCTATTCTTCATCTTTTATAATTTAAATGAAAAAAATATCACCATAAAACAATATAACAAAAGTTGCATTCACTATTTATTTTTATCATTCGGTCTCCTCTATACCTTTTCTTCAATTTCTTAGTCAATAAAAATATATGTTATATGAAAGAAATCATGTTGAATATTATCAAACGTATTTTCTTGTATTTAATAAGTCTTATTATCTTACTCGGTATAATTTTATCTCGCTTGAACACCATGACAACCGATGTGGGTTCGAATCCTTCAAAGTGCTTAAGCATTCGGTGCGAAAAGTAAAAAAAAAACACCTGATATATCACTGTTTCGTAGTACTGAACATTGTAGTTCTCACTCGGCTAGCGATTACTCTCAATTGTAAATTTGTTGGCAGTGACCTATCTCAATCCTGCATGTTGCCGCACTTGATAGTTAGTTCTCATTGATTGGTTGAATATTAGCGTTTAAATTGATAAACTACGACGCATTCGAAATAGTTATAGGCACGAGTTCGTAGTCCGGTGGAACTGTAGCGGCCTTGCCAGGCCAATAGTGTAGGTCAGTTCGAAAAAAAAATGTTAATAGACACGACTTCAGTAACACCTGTAGATCGAATAACGATGAGAGTCCGTTTATTTTATTGAAACAAAGTAGATGAGGAATGTTTATATAAATGACTCTAAAAGGTGTGTTCCTATTTACACAGAAACTTTTGAGTAAAAGCTTGACGATTAAAATTAATGAGAACAACTTTAAAAAGCTCTATGGTGAAAGGAAAACATTTTTCAGTTTTTTCTTTATCTTTGCCTTTCACAGAAAATTTGATTGAATACTAGTTTATTGTGTCATGGTCTCTTGTATTTATTAAATGTACGATATGAAAACTGAATCAGAAACCAAGTATATGAGCGAGGTAAAAAAAAAACGTGGGGAGATCTTTTTCACTCTAACATTTCACGTCATAATTACTTCACTCATGCAACCCTTTAGTTTTGCTGTAAACTGAAGTAGACGACGACCTATATGTTGTAATATCGCAAAGAACTGTCCCGCGAATATTTTTGATACATGGCACCGTAGAACTGTAAAATGCCGCGTGCCATAGCCGCACGCCCTGTGCTATCTTTACGAGTATATACACCATTACAACATCGAAATATTTTCAAGTACCGAACTTTTTCTCCAACTTTGTTGTATGTCGCAATAGAAGAGTTGAAAATTTTCTTTTCTGTACATATTTTGCTTATTGTTATATTGCAAAATCTTAAATTAAAAAATATATATATTTTTTCATTGAATAGACGATATTTATAGTTATATAGTTACCAGACATATAAAAAGAAAATATATAGAGAATTTTCTTTGAAAGTTACTGATTCTGGAAACACCACCTACACAACGTTTTCTCGCAATTATTTGAAATGTTAGCGCTATTGTGATATACTTGGAAGTATCTTGGAGTCTTAACGTGAAGCTTGACAGACTCTTTCGATGCTTTTTTTATTGATTTCTGACGATTTTGCAGACGGCTCGCAACAAATTAAATAACAAAATCCTATGATTTTATGTTATTTTTGATATTTACTTCAAGATGTACTTCTATCAAAATTCATAATAAATGCCAATTATGGGGATTTATTTTTCGAGGACTCAATTTATTGAACAAGTTACTTAGAATTGTGCATAGCTTACACGTAGCGGGAGGCATCGTAGCGGCGGGACGCTATCTAAGTTTCCATATTGATACCTCTATTCAGTGTTCCTCGGGCCGTTCGACGTCTCGGACGTCATGACATTTTAGCTTTTACATTTGAAATGTGTGCTTATATTTCATTAAAATTACTACGTCTGTGGTAAACATGTAATAGTTTTACAAAAATATTAGTGATTGTGTTCCGTTTTTATGACCGGGGGGTATTAAAGGTGAGTACTTTTCAATTCGGAGATGCACTTTTCAATATTATTTTATTGAATATGTTTTACAATTATTATTATTTTTTATTTGTCTCCGGGTTCTTTATTTTGATCCGTATTTAATAACAATTTATTTGTTTGGTTTGTGTCTGAAATCTTGGTTCCGCAACTTGTTGCGCCTCTCGGTAGTGTGAATTTGTGGATTTATTGTAATTACCTATGTTACATTCGATTGTTTTTAGAACTGACTACAGAATTAAATAAGAGTTTCGTTACATTGTACTAGTTATGGGATTTAAATTATTACATCAATATTTGATCCGCTTCCGAATCGAGTGCATTCAATCTGAAACCGTATAACATCTTTAGCGGCTGATTCTATCGGGGAAAAGATATCTTTTTAAAAAGTATTAGAAATATATAATAGCTACGAGGAGAGTTCTAATATATTTATTTATATAATAAATGAAGGTCTTTCTCCATCTTTACACACATATTTAAAAGGAACGAGTGAAACTTGAACAGTACCGATATATCAAGTGTAGAAATATTGTTTTATATATTTTATGAGGATGGATTATGCATATTGAACGTATTTATATCATACTTTTCAAATTTTAAAACGAACTGGTCTGCATTTAAATCCTCCTTTAAAAAAATTTGTCATAAATATAACGATTCAAATGTTCTCCCCGTTGGCTGATATTTTCCATCACGTCTAGATTTTTTGATATGATTTTTTTTCTGCTTCTTTCTGCTTAGAAAGCTTCAAGATGCAATATGTCACTCAAGATTCATTTTTTGGATTCTCATTTACATTTCTTTCCTGAAAATCTTGGAGCCGTATCAGATGAGCATGGTGAAAGGTTTCATCAGGATATAATGCAGGTTGAAAAACGCTACGGTGGGAAATGGTCAGCAGCAATGTGTGCTGATTTCTGTTGGTCAATTTGCCGAGAAGCTCCAATAGAAACGATGAAAAGGAAAAAAACCACATAATAACAAATTTTCTCATCATATAATGAGATAACTGATCGATATGTATTCATTTTGTGACTATAATTTACCATTTTTCACTGTAAAACTTAGACCGTAATATTTTTCCATTTCGTTATGATAATTGATATTCTAATAATATTGTTTGTTAATTAAATAAATATTATATTGGAAATCTACGTGTGGTACTTAATTGTACGAGTATGTAAGATTTCGTGTTTAGAGCATAAAATATGATGAACTCATGCATGAAAACAAGAAGGAGAAAAAGAAAATTTATTTTTGCAGAACTGTGTTATCATAACGAAATGAAAAAATATTACGGTCTAAGTTTTACAGTGAAAAATGATAAATTATAGTCACAAAATGAATACGTATCGGTCAGTTATCTCATTATATGATGAGAAAATTTGTTATTTTGTGGTTTTTTTCCTCTTCATCGTTTCTATTGGAGTTTCTCGGCGATTAGACCAACAGAAATCAGCAAGCATTGCTGCTGACCATTTCCCACTGTAGCGTTTTTCAATCTGTATTATATCCTGATGAAAATTTCACCATGCTCATCTGATACGGCTCCAAAATTTTCAGGAAAGAAATCTAAATGAGAGTCCAAAAAATGAATCTTGAGTGACATATTGCATCCTAAAGCATTCTAAGAAGAAAGAAGTAGAAAAAAATTCATATAAAAAAATGTAGACGTGATGGAAAAAATCGGCCAACGGGGATAGATTCAGGACATTTGAATCGTCATATTTATGACAAAAAAATTTAAAAGAGGATTTCATTTCAGACCAGTGTTATAATACAGAGAGTAAGTAAATAAGTAATGGTATTTTTATTATAGAGATGAGATTATCAGTACCGATGAGGAAATAAAGTCTTATCGTGCTTAATTCAAAATGTATAAAGAAATCTGCTTTATGCATCTGCATAATCTGCAGTTATGTGCTGGAAAAATGATATAATATTCACATTAATAATTATATTACTATTTTCATAGTATCGCTCTTAGCCATAGACAACTTTACTTATATAAACTCACCGACCGTTGATGTAGTCTATCAGGATATCCTGCGCTAGCTTTAATGAGATTTTATGCGGTTTCATTCCAGAGCAATTTTTAATATTCTGATTTGTAGAGGATGCCTCAAGATATTTATTTTTATTATATAAAGTAAACTAGCTTGTAAATAATAATTAACTTATAAATTGTTTGAATTTTCTGCATTATATGATTATGTCACTTGATTTTTTTTTATGTAGTTTTGTTTCGCTGCGTACGATTTTAACCCAAATGTAGACTCTCGGCAAATTTACACATATACTGCGATATTTTCCCCTTCTTACAAAATGTAATTAATTTTACATAATCTATTTGTTTCACATTGTGAATTTAACACTTAGATTGTAAAATTAATTGCATATACCATTGTCTGTCGTTTACGTTAAAACGATACTATATCTTACAATATGTACTATATAATTGTAACGTGGTTGTCGGGGCATGTCTTCCTTTTAACTAAACCAAAACCTTCGAACTAATAATCTATACCTCATCTTCCCTTGCCTAACCTCGTTATCATCTGAATAAATTAACCAAAACATCATGTGTCAATGTCAAAGTGTGTGGCATATTATGACTTGTGAAGATATAAAAAAAATAGGAGCAATTACTTATATTCAAAAGTGATTTGGATGGTCGATGCGATTTTAAATCGGATTCACATGAAAGATTTGTAACAACATTTTAATGGATTGTGCGTACTGAAACACAGCGGCTAATTACACAATAATAAACCTGAAACTATATAATCTTAACAACAGAATAATATGAGAAACACATTTAAGATTTGAAAAATATATGTACTTTTCTCTTGATAGTAATGATAAGGAAGAAGTCACGGTTCTCTGGGTGACCTCACGGTGACCTGAACCTATTTTCAATATAACTCAAGAGAAATTTTAACATGAAAAGAAAAAATAAAGTAAGGAAGCAAAGTTCTATTCGATTGGACTAGTGGACTACCGTGGAGTGGCAATCACTAGAGATGGATGAATATTTTTCATAATGCAAGCTGATCGAATCAAAGTCTTAAATAAAATAGCCCGCTCCCTCACCATGGAAGCTATATGAATCGCGTTTGAACATTCTTTAGTGCTGGGAGTCAATCGACTCGCTACTTGCAGAGGTGTGTTCGTGTAATTTATGGTTATTCGTAACAACAATGTCGTTGGTTGTCTTAGGATTTGGCATTTTGTATGTTGTATATGGTGTTTGCTGTTATGGTCTTGTTGTGGGAAAAGGAAAAACTGATATGCAGAATTGCGATCCTTTTAGGGTCTAAAAGATGTATCGTAAAAATTGTAAATTTTTTGGTACTAATGTAACCACCATAATGTTATGTTAACTGTTAATAATTTGTGTTTGTGATGAGAATACTTTTATTGAGAGTCGTGACGTTTTTGGTTATAGTACTCGTATTAAAAACATTCATGATTATCTTCGTCGTTATAAGGTAAACACGAATTTCAAATATACTTATTTAATAATTACCAGGGTGGTCTACGTCCATTTACTTTTTTTTTTAATTGTAAAACTAGCAATCGCCCGCGATTTCGTTTGCGTTTTTATATCTTTATAAACAATTAGGCTTAGCCGGAACGCTAAATATTTTGTTTTCCAAAATAAAAGTAGCCTAATGTACTCCTTATAATATCAGCTAACTGCCACTGAAAGTTCCGTCAAAATCAGATGAGCCTTTTCGGAGATAAGTCGACACAAACAGACAGACAGACTGATAGATAAACAACAATGTACAAAAAATGGATTTTTTGTTGTCAGTACCGTATTATATACGTTCGTATCCATTTAGTTAAAAGCTGTTTATTTGACATTACAAACAGACACTTCAACTACCTATATTTTATATTTCTTAGTCTTTAAAATGAAGCGTCTCTACAGTTAGCATAAATCCTTCTTCGGATTCAGGCCGACCTTAAACTGAAAACTAAATTGATGTGGAAGTCTTTAAGTGATGCACCTTCAAACACGGGAAATTTATGATTACGGTGTATTCTAACAACCGCCCGCGACTTTGCCCTGTTAATTACAATATCAAAGTTAATAATATAGTCAATAATAGTAAAAAGCCTACTGGACACATATATAATATATATATATAATATATCTTATTTTTTGCTGAAAGAATTTGTACAATCGGCTTAGCAGTATTATAGCGTTTAGCAGTATAGATTATCTTCCACAAACACTTTCATAAACTTTACCTCTTTGTTGTAACATAAATATAGACTAGCCGTGTTTTCAACATGTCGGGAATCACCCTGTTTTAATCTCGTAAGGGGTGTATCTATTTTGCAAAAATCTTTTATTGTCCTCATCTACTCACATTGCGTGTTGGAACTATTGTACTACTTGTACACACGATTTCGTGCTGAGTTTCAGCCTTAAGTAGAGAATTGTGATAAATAATTTATATTAAATTCACTAACACAAATAACTCAACAAATTACAATTAGCAACATTTCGTGTGTAAGAAACAACATTCGTATCAAATAAAGCTTAAAACTTTTTATACATTGTATCTCTGATTGTGAAAAACCTTTGATCCACTGCTGATCCCCCAGTATTTGAGACTTTGGATGATACGACTTAATTATTTGAAAAATACAATATATGATGTTTCGTTAAGCCTCGGTCACATTAATTATCACTTTGTGATTTACATTTGAAAATGCAACTATGAAGTTTAATTTAAAAAAAAAAAGAATATTTTTCTTTAGTATCATCCGAGATTATGTCAATACCTCGAGCTCGTTAATCGTCTATTAGTCGTTTGCAACTACAACAAAACCAAAATAATTTTATAAAGAATTATTTTATTTAATAATTACCACTCAAGGGGCATCTGTAAATGTCGAAATCGGAATTGTTTTTTAACCCAGCTCCTATGCCCTTAGCAACAATTATACTTGTATTAACTCCTTCTAATTGAATTAAAAATTCACATTATTCGTTCTAATCACTAACCCGTACCGGTGTATTCCTGAGTACAAGCCTGTTTCGAGAGACCTTTTACTTTTGCATCTTCACGTTTTGAACGGTGGAAATTTTTATTTCAAAACTCGTAATTTCATTTATAGTCTCGGGCACAAAGATACACATTTTTTTTTCTACACAATCGACACGTTATCCAGACATTGTTTGTTGTCTCATTATATCATCTACTTAGACTAGTTAGTAATTATTAACTCGTATATTCTTTTTTATGTAGTGCAACACTTACAAACACCTGAGTCGCTTAACGGTATAATTTTTAAGATTAAGGTATAATTTATTTCATTATTACGAATCTTCATTTAGAAAATTTACCTTGAAACGAAACAGAAATTTTAAATATTTTTCTGTGATTTCTCATGAAACTTCGAAACTCAAGCAATCATCGATAAATATTTGAGAACGTAATAGAGTTATGTATGGGCAAGCACTTAAAATCTGTGACAATTTTTGTGGACTATATGTTGAAAATGGTCAAAATTTATTTTTCATTACTATTTTTGGTTAAATCAATTTTAGATTCGAACATGGGATAAAATACAGACTATTATGAAATCCGAGGAAGGTCTCGGTATCGAATACGATGAAAACGTGATATGCGACGTCTGTAGGTCGCCGGACTCGGAAGACGGCAATGAAATGGTGTTCTGCGATTCCTGTAATATCTGCGTACATCAGGCTTGTTACGGAATCACTATCATTCCAGACGGTAAGTGCACCGCTAGTGGTTGCCTGGGTGATAAACACTAGCTATGATGTTCCATCTCCCAAAATTGATATTCGTGTTGCTCGTGATTTCAGGACAGTGGTTATGCAGACCTTGCAGAGATGGCGTCAGACCCACTTGCGTATTGTGTCCTAATCAAGGTGGTGCTATGAAATGTACCCCTAACGGCCACAAATGGGCGCATGTCAGCTGTGTATTATGGATACCCGAAGTATCAATTGGGTGTGCAGAAAAAATGGAACCTATAACAAAGATATCTTCGATTCCTGCGTCGCGCTGGTCGCTATTATGTGTTTTATGTCGTGAGCGTAAAGGAGCCTGCATCCAATGTTCCGTAAAGACTTGTAAGACTGCGTACCATGTTACATGTGCATTTAAATATGGACTTGAAATGCGTGCAATCATTGAAGATGAAAATGCAGATGACGGTGTAAAATTACGATCATATTGCCAAAAGCATAGTGTCAATTCCAAAAAGGAGAAGTGTCCCGGTTCTGGTTCTGAGGAGGAGGAGGTGAAGAGAAAGCGCCGAAAAGATATGACATCTGAAGAAAAGACGCAAGCACGAGCCGCTCGCTTGCAAGAAATTGAAAAGGAATTTGACAAACACGTTAGTGTAAAGGATATAAGTACGAATCTTCTTGACATCGATCAAGATGCTATTCAGTATATCTTTAACTATTGGAAATTGAAGAGACGAGCGGGACGGAATCGTCCATTGCTGCCACCGAAGTCCGATGACACCGAACTCTTAACTCATAGACAAGAACAAGCTGATCTAGATAAGATGAAAATGTTTGTTCAGCTTAGGCAGGATCTAGAAAGAGTTAGAAACTTGTGTTACATGGTCAGTAGGAGGGAGAAACTTTCACGTTCTTTTTTCCGCATGCGAGAACAAACATTTCATAAGCAAGTAGGGGTATTAAGCTCGGGTGCTCCAATTCCCGAAGCTGAGTTATCCGCTATTATCGAAGCTAATCACGGCCCTTCTATATATGATAGACTGTATTCTCACCCTAATGCTACAGACCACAAGAATGATTTTGAAGCACTATTAGCTCGCATTGCGCCACCGGAATCCGGTGATGAACGAAAGAGAGATCGTAATGGTTTAGTAAGAAGGTCGAAGTCAGCAAATCCTTATAAGAAACATTATGTAAACGGTTCACGTCGTAGCGGCAGTATGTACAGTGGATTGTCGAGTGAGGAGAGTGAGCATGAAGTAGGTCGCTCTAGCAGGTATCGTGGTAGAGCTATTGGGTCAAGTACAGATGACGATGCTAAGAAATCGGCTTCATCACCAAAGAAAAAAGTGTCTCCAAAAGCTAAAGGTAAAAGATCTCCGAAAAAGACTGAAAGAAAGAAGAAAAAAGTTCCTCAATCGAAAGCGCTTGTTGAAAGTAGCAGCGAGGATGAATTAATAAAATCTCCAATAAAAAAGGACACGTCTCGTAGTAAAACCCTGCAACAAATGGAGAAAGAGATGACAGCAGGAAAGGTGGATCAATCAGGTACTGACAGTGATGAACTTATGACGATTAGATCAACAAGAAACAATAAATTTCCTATTGACATATATTCTGATAGTAGTGAAGATGTATCAAATGTGAAAACTGAACTTAAAGCAGATAAAGTTAAAAATGAAAAAGTACGAATTGATAAATTAAAAACTGAAAAGTCGCCTAATGGAAACGATTCTCAGCAATCTTTACCTAGAACTAAGGCTGCTATGAAAGAATTTATACCAACACAGCCTGAGAAAAAGATTGTAACAAAAGAAGAAGAAAAACCGGCTCCAAAGAAGAGAGGAAGAAAGCCTTCTAATAAAGATAAGAAACCACCTATTAAGAACGAATCTGATTATGAAGCAAAGAATAAAGAAAACATCAAACTTTCTAAATCAAAAGAAAACCCGACTGATCTTATTGTACCTCAAAGACAAGCCGCTAAAAAGGCTTCTGAAAACATGCGATCAAATACGGTGGTGAAAAAAGAAGATACTCCTTCACTTGAGAAACAACCTAGCTCAGAAGAAGTTAAGCCTAAACAAAAAATAAAAGCAAAGGATAAAGAAATTAAGGACCAGCCTGGTAAGGTTAATAGAAAGAAATCGAAGGATTTGGAGAAAGAACCAATATCATATGTTCCTCAACGACAAGCAGCTAAGAAAGCAGCCGCTCATATTAAAAGTGGACTGGGTACAAAATCACAAGTTAATGAAGGGGATGGTGATAAAAAGAAAGATAATGAAAGACCTGAATCTTCGAAGGTGTCTCCTAAGAAAGATGAAGTGAAAGTAACGAAGACTCCACAGAAAGATACTTCGAGTTCATCTTCAAATTCTAGCAGCAGCAGTTATTCATCATCGTCCAGTTCAGAAGAGGAACAAGAGAAGCCAGAAATTAAACCAACTGCTAAGGCTCGGGAGATTAAACCTATAATACGACAGAAATCAATGTTTTCTCCACCAGGCTCTAGACCAACAGTGGACTTGCCCTTTCTCGACAAGGTGTCAAGACCACTCTCTTCCACTAGTGCCTCGAGTGATTCTGACAGCTCTAAAGACTCCGACAGATCCGGTTCCGACAGTCCATCTCCTAAACGACCACGACGGAGACGAAAGGGTAAAAGCGTCTCCATTGATGTCTCCCCTCACAAGGTCCCTGACAAGAAGCTTAAAACTTCCGAACGGGGATCCGAGTGTGGGGTATCATCACCGCTTATTGAAGGAGAGGAATCAAGCCGACCCAACGATGCGTGTGCTGCCACGCGTACTCGGACCAGAAGCATTACTGCAAGCGGAGATATGTCTGATAAGTCTGATGCCAGACCTAGAAAACCATCTAAGGAAGACACCACCCTTGCCTCTGGATCAAATAAAACTCCCAAAGAGGATAGCCAGTCCAGTGAACTTTCAACTCAGGAGCGGCAAACGAACGAGGAGATAAAGATAGAAATCAAAGAAGAAATCTCACCAGCTGAGGCAGGGTTAAATGATGTTAAAGTAAAACCTATAATAAATAGCCGTCGTAGCGTTTCTGTCGAAGAAAAGGAAAAACTTTGTGTTACTAATATATCTCCAAGGAATAATAAAACGAGTCCGAAAAACGACACTGATCTGAAGAAATCTTTGATAAATAGACGCTTAAGTGTGAAAGATACCATTCAAAGAGATATTAAATCTCCTCATGAAGAAATGCCTCCACCAATCACAAAACCAAGAAGACTTAGCATACAGCAGCAGGGTGTACAACAGACTACTGTTAATGCATCTAATGCTGACCGAAAGAGTATTTCACCGGTGAAAAAAGCTTTCTCAATAGAAAAACCTGTTCCAGAATTGATTGAACAGAAGAGTCCTATTCGTATAAACGATAATTTTAACGATAACGATAAAGATTGGCTGCCAAAAGCTCCTAGTCCTACAGAACAACTTGCACCAGTTGAGAAACCTGGTGGAGATGAAAAATATATGACAGAAGACAAATCGTTAGATTTTGATGCTACTGAGAAGAGTAGTGTTAGAATGATTGCCAAAATTCAGGCTAATTTAAACGAAAACACTATGATCAAATCACCCAGAACTCCAATGGATGCCAGGACTATGGATCCCATCGATATCGAAAATCCTATGCTGAGAAACATAAGAAAACGTTCAATTCTTGACGCTGATAGAAAATATATAAATCAAGATGCCAGTCACGTTCAAGGCGTCGAAATTTCTAAGAGTGCCAAAATTCCTTCTGCTGTAAATCCATATCCTAATCGATCCATGTTTTCTCCTCAGCCCAAAGAAAATGAACTATTTGAATATGAAATGGTAGCTATTGATGATGGTTTCAATCATGATGAAATCATGAAACCATTTGCTGCGTACCCGGAAATATTTTTCAAAGAAGACACTAAAGAACAAGGAGTACGAGAAACACTTAATTTAGTTGACAGACTCAGAATGCAACTGAGTTCCAAAAAAGTACCTAACGAAACTTTGCCTCAAATTGAGCCAAATTTAGTCAACGTTAATAAGGCCGAGATAGATGATGGGAAGGACTATACTCCTAAACTAGAGAAAAATGAACTTGTTCAACTGGTTCCGACGCAAGATGACAATGTTGCAATTAATTTGCACGATAAACAAACTCCACAAAATGAACACCCAGTAGTTAATCATAGTGATCTGACTACCTCTGGAGAAATACTAACCAGAGAAAACGAAATGAATGATAAAGAATATCAACCTATTCCAATGACTAGCCATGATAAATGGATGACAGCACCGCCTCCTGTCCATGTACCACATAATGACATACAAGTGAATAACGAAAGAAATTTCGAACACGTAAATTCGTATAATGAAGAAATAAAGGAACCTCCTACCGTTCAGTCCGACGCGCAATCTGTGTCAGAAATTGCTGACACCATATCATTGTCGAAGCAGAGTGATGATTCGCAACCTATATCTGTGGTAGATCATGAATTAACGCTAGACCATCAAAACTATGAGAATAACAATTCGTTGATACACTCAGATTGTGCAACCATATCTTCACCATACATCACTCAGGATCCACCGAAATGGGGTGAGAGTACGATAGCTTCGAGAAGATCATCCACGTCAAGTACAGAGTCTGAAGACTCGTCTAATTCAAGTATCGAATTTAGTCAGCATATGAGCGCTTGCAGTGCCCGACAAATAGCTCTTATGCCAGATATCGATTCCTATCCACCTGTCCCAGCTTACTCATGCCCCGTAGAGCCCTCAATGCCTCTTAATCAGTATTCTACATATCCTGACTCTTCACCTTTTGTAGGATCGATGTTATATGCAGGTTCTACAGCACAACTGTCAATGCCGTCTCCCGGTCCTGCGCTCTATGCTCCTGGACTTGCTTACACAAATACTCCACTTTTACCACCTAAACCATTCTCGTTGTGCGCTGCATTTACATCCTCCTCTCAAAATATGGCAATCACTACTGCAATGATCGCTTCACCCTTACCCAAAGGTATAGAATCACCGCGAGATGAAATTGACGTAACAGGAAGTGATAAGTTCTCAATACACGTTGTGTCTAGTCCCAGCGTAAGCACTGATTCGTTCGATGCTACCAGCAGAAATAATAATAAAATTTCTAACGATAGTAATGAAACTCTTATAAACTTTCATAACCAAGATTCAAAGTCTCCTTCAAAATCCACTAAGCTTGTAACTAAATTTCCAGTTAAATCTCCTGGTAAGAGCCCTGGTATTTCGCCCAAGCAAAGCGACGCTCCGAAAGGCACTAAACGTTCTGTCAATAAAGGCAGCCGGAGTCAACGCGGACGTGGTCGTTCCAAAAGTCGTGGGCAAAGCGTTCATGCCTTTCATCCTCTGGACTACGTTGGAAATTCTATTCAAAGCAAATTGGTTGGTACTGTTTATGACTTTGACGAAGAAATTGCCAATGATGGCGTAGATCTTAAATCATTACGAGAAAGGCGGAAATCTATAGATCTATGCAAATCTGGTGATGACAGAAAATCTGATCAGTCGTACAAAGATATACCACAATCTCCACGAGACGTAAGCCCTGTTCAGAACATGAAAAAGCCTGCTTTGGTAGAAAGTCATGATTCAAAACTTCCCACACTTGAACCACCTGAAAGGATGGCTTCTCCTTCCGATCAAAGTTCGTCAGAACAAGGACCTGAGTTTTCGCAAATGCATACAATGCTACCCGGTCCTGTGGATATGCGAACTTACCAACCTTTAGATAATCCAGTTCCCGCTGTGGAAGACAATCATAGTAATTTGATAGCATTTGAAACTAGCGGTGCAGAGCATCCTCCCACTTATTTAGACGAGGAAATGGAGAAACAACTGCATAGCGACTTGAAATTGGGTACTACACCTTTGGCCACAGCAGCCCCTGAACACAACGAATCCCCTAAGGAAACCTTTACTCCACAATTACCAAAGGTTTCACTCTCTGATTCTCGGAACCAGCTAAAAGTCAAGATTAAAGGTCCATTCTTAGATGCAAATTATTCTGCAAATAATACACAAACAGTCGCTCCACCACCTCTTGCTCCTGTTCGTGAGACGAATACGAATTCCATGAATACATCCAATGTATCATCAAATACAACAATGATTCCGGGTTCCACTAGTTTAAGACGCATGAGAAAGAAAGAGCTGTTGCGTCAGTATTGGACACAGAGTATGAGCATGGATGATGGTGCTAACAATTCTGCAATGGCCGCACCTCCACCGGTCGTTCCGTCACCTATCACGCGAACAGTTATCACAATACCTAAAGCAGTTACATCCATGACTAGCATACCTACCAGAGAAGACTATAAGATTACTGAAACGCCTGTTGAAAAGAAAAAGCGTAAAGTAACTAGTGGGCTATCTCGTGAACTACGCCACTTGGAGGTGAGCATGAATGACGATGTTGATCCATCAGATGATGTGAAATTATCCAGCATTGCTACTAGCTCGAATAAAGCACATAAGAAACGAGGCCGAGCTTTGGCAAAACCTAATAAAACTATTAGTTCACCAATGGCACCCAAACTAAAGATTAAGATTGGTGCCAATGTAGTGCAACAGGTAAATGAGGAACCCACTAATGTGCAATATCGACCGCCAAAGAAACGGCTCATACACACACCGAGTCTTGAAGACATACGCCGCGAGAACATGAAGTTCCGGCGAAAGGTAATGGCCGATTTCGAAGAAACTGAGAAGGCGAAAAAATATAAACCCAGCAAAAGCGAGAAACGGAAGAAGAAGAAGAGTAAAAAGGCAGAGAAACTTCAAGTGGTTAACAGTGAAAGTGATAGTGCTACAAAATTGATAATAAAAATTAAACGTAAGAAGAAGGAAGGGGAGAAATCAAAGGCGGGACCGAGCGGAGCCGCTGTGGCGGTGCCCGAGCCTCCGGTCGATCCGTTTGAGTACGATCCGACGGCGCCCGACCCGCTCGCCATCGATACTCCCTCGTACTCCGAGGCGACTTCAGCCATGCGCAAGATTCGCACGACGAAGGTGTCACCGATTCGTTTAAAACTGGCACGCAGCTCGCAGGGTTCCGGGTACGTGATGAAGGAGCCTGCTGAGAGCAACGCGGGCGACGACCAGCCGCCCACTCCCGAGCCGCCGGTCACCTCTTCATCTCTATCAATGAACATTAATAAACACTGTGAAGTGAGGTGATACAAACCGCGTTCTAGGAGATAAACTGACTATAGTGCCGACCCACAGCGACCCTAAAATCTCTTGTACATTTTTTTAATTAACTCAAAGTGTCTGTATATTTTTAAATAATTTTATTCTTTATGGTAATGTAGTTTCTAAAATTATTTATTTGTATAAATTGAAAGCTCAATGATTAACTTAAAGTTATTCTAAGATTTTAAAAACATTGTGTGTCATGTGATGCACAAATAAATCTTTTTATAGTATAGTATATATATATATATATATATATTTTTGTTAATGTTACTGTTTTCTTTGTGCCTCATGTGGAATCTCATTATCTTTTCATGTATGAATTATATGCTAATTATAAATAAGTTAACTAATAAAATGTCTCCTAAATAATATCACAAGAGACATCGCAGCGCTGTCTGTCTGTCTGTCTGTCTTACAATACTTCGTTTGTATTAATCGAATATTATTGAGATTTTATTTAATTCTGCTTCAGTGAGATTGACCGTTGTTGACATCGTTCACAAATCATTCTATGTATAATAATAATCTTTCCATAAATACTTTGATCCGTCTTCACACTCGATGAGAAACAGCGAAATAATTAAAATATTGTCTAGAAACGATTTTTTTTTTTTTATTAAAATTCACCTTGGAATTGACAAGAAATTCATAAACAGTATATGAATTTAGATAAAAGAAATGGAATCAAATTATTGATTTTATTTTAGTGTTCATCAACATTTTTATAATAATTTTAAATCGTGTATATAATAATATATATATATATGTGTTTCTTTTTACGTCTGATTATATGTCATTACAAAAATTATCAATTTTTTTTTAGTTTTCACTTTGAACTTTATATACTTTATACATAATACCTCTTTCTAATTACAACATGGTCGTCGTAGCCCGTCAATCTCACTTTAATTTATATCAATTCATGAAATTCCCTCATCGGTATTCACCAAAGAATGGCAAAACAAAGTTACTTTATGAAAATGGGCATTACATAATTTGTATTTTCTTTTTTTTTTTATTAAAATTGTAAATCCTTGTCTTAAATAAACTAGTTCACAGGTGAAGTAGCGTACAATTGTAACTGTAAAAATTAAAGGTCTTAGTCGTTTAATAAGTCGTTCTTACCTATGTCGGTTATCTTCAATTTGATAAAGAAATTTAAAAAAAAATCAAGTCGAAGAAAGAACATCGGTAGACGAAAATATAACTTGGTGTATATAGTATTGCATGTTGCGTTTTTCTTGATTACTCACTGAAATAATTACGCGGTGAGATTGTCACTTCTGACGACGTTCCAAACGTATACCGAGAGGTTAAATTTCACATTGTGACATACTCTTTGTGTAAAACCTTTTTATTTTCTCCAGATACTTACTCTTTCCAGTTTTTAATAAATATCACCCTTACATTACAGTTTTTATTTAGCTGTTGCACGCACCCCGTCGTCTAGAAAAATGTTTCCACAGGAGAGTATGTTTCAAGCATGAATCCCACAGTACATGCCGATGTATATAAAAACGATTCTAAAGAATTGAAAACGGCTACAGCAGATCAACTCTTGAGATAATTTATCTCGTACATTTTATTAAGCTTTCTCTGTTGTAGCTATAGAAGTCATAAGCAATTGTATCGTCCTAATAAGGACTAGAAATAATAATGATTATTATTATTATTATTACTGTGTAATTTAATGATATAATTATATAACGACTGATTCCAGCGTTTATTTGGTGTATAAATATGTATGTAATGCGTTACACATTTTTTTTTGTGCAATATTTTGCAATACTCAACGCGTAGTCAACGAACGTTCTAGTGGTCGTTGACGAAGTGTGTTAGGTCTATAGATAAGAGTACATGTTTGTAGAATTTATATATAATTGTCGCCTATTATGTTCTCGTTGTAAATAGAAATCAAATTCTTACGCTATGATTAAGAGATTATACGGAGATGCTGCGGATCGATACCGGTTCGATACAATAAAAAAAAAAAATAATTAAAAAATCCGTGAAGCTTAGTTACAATGATACGACGTTGTTTACATTAGAAATTTAATTATAATGATGTAGGTGAAAATGTATTCGAACGTTTAGCGTCGCGACAGTTTTTTTGTACATATTAATTCCGGTGGGGTAGGTATTTGTAGGCCGAGTGAAAGCGCATGTATTCACGGTTTTAAATTGTAACTATCGTAGGGGGTTTCAAACTACGAGCAAAGTTATTGTCTCACTTAGAAATCTTTACAGCGTGATTGTTGTGAATTGTCCGTTCTGGATACAGATTAAATGAGCTTAGTATAAAATAATATTAATTGTATTAAATGATAATCTATTAAAAATATAAATATAGATCGTGTAAATGTATTCTCGATTAATCGCAACTATTGGAAGTAATTTATTTGTATTTATAAAATTTTATTATTTTAAATTCTATAATGATGATATTAGTATAATGTATATATATATATATCAGTAGTATTCTTTATAAATGAAATCAAACCAATTGCGTCGTTTTAATACTATAGTATATAATAATGAAACAAGTAGCTGCTACGAAGTTAGAAAGTGTAGGAAGGATTTTAATCCACATTATTATCAATTTAATCTATATTTTAATCCATTTTACGAGTGTTAAAATGTCTTAAGGGTAGTGTATATATATATATTATAATGATAACTCAATGTGTAATTTAATTGGGTAATTTCATATAACAATTAATCAATAATTTCGACTCGTAACTAATAGGGTATATATACATATATATATATGTAAATGCTTTATAAAAGATCTCTTGAATAATGAATTATAATAGTGAAAAATTAAGAAATAGATATGCCATTCCCAAGTAAAGGATTTGGTAAGGCGTTATGTGTATCGTTTATTTATTATGTACAGTCAGACACTCTTGGGCGCAGCCCTCTCGCACTGACAGAATACGGTGGTATGATGGCTGAATTGCGAATTATTTCAAAAAAATAATTTTGGAATGAATTTACATTTTTATATGAGAATGGAGATTTTTATACTTTTGTATTTTTTTTTTATGATTTTTGTTCATTCAAACCAACAACGCTACTTTCAATGTAATGAGTAATAGTTAATTTGTTATATGGACATGATAGTTTATACCATTATGAAACCAATGTTTTTTTTTCTTTTTGCGTGTGCATGGTGCCTGAACTGCTGAATATTAATAGCTTTTGGTAATTAAATTATCTATAAATCTCTCCGTAATTATCTATTACGCAAGAGCAAAACGATGGCAGAAATTCGATAACGTAAACTAAAACTTTTCTATATACATTTCCATGTAGAGGTGGTAGATTTCGGTGGACGTAGGCAGAATCAAGGACTCTAATATTATAGCGTCCCAATAGTCCAATTAATTAATATAGCCATCTAATTAATGGTGAAGAGTGTATTGTTTCGTGTTTATGTATATAATTTTAAAGTGTGCGTACCTATATATACTTGAAAATATTAATTCAGAGATTCCGTATTCCAAATGACACACAGTAAATCGGTGTAAAGCTCCCTTGTATTATCCTTGAATATGAATTAAAATGAGTGAATTCTTTAAAATGGCACCATTCTTCGGTGTTACAAAATGTATTTACTTATTTCTATATATACATATTATGCTAACAAATAAACAATAGTAATCCATTTACCAATTCACAATCGCATATACATATATATATCGGAATAATATCTTGCTAAACAAGTAACTTCTAAATTAGTTAGTATAGAATCAATGTTTACCGATATCGGCGCAGATGAACGCTAAATAAGAAATTAGTGCAGGGATCATAGTGTCATATTCTCTTGTGATGTTTATTAAATTAGTATCAAACGGCAATGCAGTCCGTTAACGTTTTAAATGAAGTCATTTTTTAATTGTCCAATATTTTATCCTAGTTGATATGTATATATATATATATATATATATATATATATATATATTTCAGTAACAGATCGACGACGCTCGCGAATTGATCACTTGCATTCTAATAAGCTTCATGCGATACGCGACAACCGTACCACCATTGCAGAGTTAACCATAGAACCATCAAATTCGTATAACGAACTTGAATCAACATCGGTATAGCGTTCGGTAAAGCTCGTTAACCCTTAGTAGCCTGATTTACGAAAGTGATTTATTTTTAATATTACTGTGTTTGCTTGAGGGTCTAGATGAAGGGAAAAATAGCAAAAAAAATCATAATATTTATTTAGAAAAAAAAAATTTTCGTTGGAAAGAATATTATACAACAGTAAATACGTACAGCCAACCTATAAAAAAAACTAATAGTAATGTGAACATTCGGTTTAAAAGATTGGTATCAAAATTGAAACTCTAGGTTATTAAGGGTTAAATCTGCGAAAGTGACTCGAATCGCTGACTTGCCCGCGCAGTTTATATTATTGTATATACTAATAATTTACGCGCACAAAATGGTAATAATATAGACACAGTCCTCGTGAGAGACATCACAATTCACCTATATTAATTACTATGTCGATCATTATTACCTTGTTACTGTGATTTGATTTAATTTATATTATTGAACGATTAGTATTTAAGTATAAATGTGTAATTGTGATTCCGATTGAAAGGAAATAAAAATCGTTTTATTCGGTTATCTAGATGGTTCGTACCGATTTTTAAAGAATAGTTTAAACGCAGCATGTTTTTTTTTTATTATTTTGGTATATATTTATTAATGTATATATATGCTATTTATATGCACAACCTGCTTTAATCTTTCAAGAAATTGAAGCTTTTCGCAATAAATTTAGTTATTTGTAATGATCAAAATAGGGGGAAATCGAAGGGTGTGGTGATATAGTGGATAGAGCAGAACATTTTTTTTTTTTATTATTTATTAAATTATTAAGCTGCGTTCTTTCAAGGTTCGCTAATCTTTATTATCGTTGATTCATTACTCATCGCCCGTCACTGCTTACTTCAAAAAATATATCCTATGGTTAAGTTTCTAGAGCGACTCGCAAATGAAATTACGATACATTTTCCCATCAAATTGCGGGTTATATCGGAAAGTTTTGTGGAGCCAATCTTCTACATCTTTAATTTTGAGATCCTCAGTCCTGAAACTAGTTAAACACTTTCGAGCAATTCCACTCGCTACAACAACTTCGCTTTTAACGGTTCATATATATATATATATATATATTTTTTGAATTAGTCTCTATGATATACTTTCTTTGCTTATATATTCAAAGGCGTATACAATTGAAAGAAATGTATAGTAGTCTAACTGAAATTATTTCGCAATATCTGAAATATGTAACGCGTTTCTTTATGCTTACCTACAAAAATCGGTACGAATCATCTGTTCAACCTCAGTAATATTGTACATAGTATTTTAATAAATCTTTATTCTCTTATAATGATAATTTTTTTTTATGCAATGAATAATAAACTATTAAGATGTATTGTACATTTTTTTTTTTAATAATATTTCTGGATGACGATAAAAATTGTATTATTGATTTTAGCAACAACTTTTTATATATATATGTATTATAGTCGTGTTGTTTCGATTTCGTGCTGTAAGCGCATGGATTTTATATTCGATATTTTAATTAAACGAGTGCTGTTATTACATAAAATCATGTATGGGAATTGTAAATTAAATGGTAAGTGAATCCGATGGATATGAGAATTGTTAATGTTTATACGTGGTACTTGTAGGGGTTATATATATATTGCAAGGACGCTGGACGCGGCTCTCGACCGGCCTTCTAACAAAAAATCTTTTCGAATTTGTTTGAGCTTACTGTACTAGTAATATAATAAATAAGTTCTAGTGTTAGTCCTAGTTGCAAGCTTGCATTGAATGTTAAGGTAGCTCTCGATGTATCATCCGTTGTACGTGTAGTAGAATTTTTTCCCGACTCGGACGTAATTTAAACATTAGAGATATGTTGTCATGGTCACCCGAGTCCTCGACCCGAGTTATCAGTGTTTTAAATGTAAAAGCCATGGCTGAGCGTCCCGTACCAGTCATTAGGTTTACTAAGGTAATTATTATATTATTTATATTATTAGCGGATGTAATCGAATAAGTATTAGGGTTAAGAGATTAATATCTTATATCATTACCCGTATAAGTATTACGATGAATATTTCCATTGTTTTAAATTTAGTTCTGTTAGATGACAATTTTTAAGTGTAACTTGTACAAATTACCTATGTACAGTCTGTATAATTATTAAGGGAATGTTGTAAGCGATATGCGAGGAGGGCCCGACGTCCTCCGTTGAGATGTTTAATGTGGGTTTTTTTTTTTTGTAAATAGTGTACAAGTGCTCCTGTAATATAAGTGTTTTCAATGTGCACATAGTCACGTCATTCATTAATAAATTTTTTAGTTCAATTAATATTTCATTTTGTTTTCTTTTATTTCTTGCTGTGTGTGTGTGTACCTTATATATTATTTCCTATTCAATGTGAATGTTGTTTTATATTAATATTGATTTTATCTCTGGTAATATAACGTATTTTTCTGATATTAAGTATTTAAGAGAAGTATAAATGTGACTATTTAGAGAACTACTTCTCAATAAACATTGTGGTGTTTTAGAATGTAATAATTAAATCAATAAAAGGAATTAAATACATTCGTTCCTTTTAATTATCCTTATTAAATATTTGTGTTACTTTTTTTAAGAGTTCAATATTTTGAGAATAGGGATTTTGATTTGGGAGGTAAGGTAAACCCGTGAAAAGAGTATGCTGTCATCAATTTTTTTTTTTCGAATACTGATAGTGCTAGTTTAGTTACTTAAATTCCATATACAAATATATTATTTAAAATCTATTTTTTAATAAATTGCGAAATATTAATAGTTGAGAGAGTGACAGTGAATCTCCTCAAAGCGTCTCAAAGAAAACATTCGCAACAGAATCAGCTGAAACTAAAAAATTAAAAAGCATTTGATAAAGGAAAAGTTTTTTGAGATGGCAGGATATTTTTTTCAATTTTGCAATTTTTGGTAGAACTTGGAAGCCATACTGGTTTTCACTAAATAAATTGGCTAAATTGTGACTTTCAAATTAAAATTTATGAAAAAGAGGCTTATTGAATTATATGAAGAAGCACTGTGCAAAACTTCAACACGCTCGGTCTCGTAGATTATTAATTATGGTGTACATCGATTTAAATTATAACAAATTTCAGGAAAACTCTTTTTAAGTTTTGCACACTATGAAATTCAAAATAAAACTCGAATATCTAACAAATTCTATAATGCCTTTCTACATTTTACAGGGAGATTATTTATATTAATTTTTGAAGATGCGATACTAGTTTCCAATTCTACCTTTTATGTTTTTGATGACGCGCTACTAGTTTCCACTTCGATCTTTTATGTTTTTGATGACGCGCTACCAGTTTCCTCTTCGACCTTTTATGTTTTTGGTGACGCGCTACTAGTTTCCTCTTCTACCTTTTATGTTTTTGATGACGCGCTACTAGTTTCCACTTCGACCTTTATGTTTTTAATGATGTGCTACTAGTTTCGACTTCGACCTTTTATGTTTTTGATGACGCGCTACCAGTTTCCTCTTCCACCTTTTATGTTTTTGATGACGCGCTACTAGTTTCCTCTTCTACCTTTTATGTTTTTGATGACGCGCTACTACTTTCCACTTTGACCTTGTATGTTTTTGATGATGTGCTACTAGTTTCGACTTCGACCTTTTTTGTTTTGATAACGCGCTACTAATTTCCTGATCGACCTTTTATTTTTTGATGACGCGCTACTGGTTTCCACTTCGACCTTTTATGTTTTTGTTGACGCGCAATTAGCTACCACTTCAACCCTTTATGTTTTTGATGACGCGCTACTAGTTTCCACTACGAGCTGATTATATTGTCTCGATAAAATCGCATTATTCTTCTTACAATCTTTGGTAATTTTTCGGAGCATCTTTAATAATATTAAATATACCCACAGTAATAATTACAACACAGCAACAAAATACTCAAAAGCACAATGAACATGAACGAAAACTGATTCATATTTTTATCGTCCTATGTTACGGTTCGGTACGGCGTACAGCAATTAATGTCTACGTCAAACTATTTGGCCACTCTGAATATAGCTTTATAATAAATTCGGTCTTGCTCATAGTACAGTCTAGAGGTTAATACAAAACAAAGTCAAAATATTAATAAAGGAATTTAAAATTGATTATGATTGATCCTCAACTTGTCACTATATACACATATATACAATATAATATGCTCATAATAGATTATGATTCAAAAAGATATTTACTAATTATGTTAAGTAATAAGGCTGTGGCAGGATAAACACCACATTGCTACTTTCAGAAGATTTTGTATGTGATTTGTATATATGACTCCAATTGTGTATTTTAGTAGTAAACGCTTTGAGGGCAAATTTACGAAAAAGTGTTTATATGAATTCAGCAGACATATAGACATATATGGTATATCTGCAAAGGTTTCATGATGAGAATAAACAGACAATAAAAATTAAATGATTAGTGGTGTAATAACATAAAAGTAAAATTTAGGAATGAATAACAGTAGCTGTACAATAAAGTAATACATAAAACTAAAATAATACCAATTTGCCACATTAAGTATTTGTAAGTTATAATTAACTCCAAATAACATTTGATCACCACCAACCAGCTTGGTGAGTTGTGTTTTCGCGTAGTTTGATTGAATGATCCGCCTTATACAGTATTTATTTCTATCTGTAGGGTAGATTTTGTGGCATACAATGTGTAGGTATTATGTGAGTCGCCAAAATAGTGTCATTGTAAATGAAATACTTCCATAATAAATAATCATTTATAATGTGCCAACGTCTTCCATAGAAACATATTTTTCTGAAAACGGCCCATCCAATACTAATAATAAAATATATAAACAAGTAATAATAAAAAGTCAAAAAATAAATAACGTAAACAATAAAAATATCCAAAGAAAACGAAAATTCTAATAACATTTAACGGAGAACGAAATTATTTGCATACGTGTCGACGTTGTTGCAGTAGGGATGAGGAACACACGTGGACGAGTCTGCTCCGCTTCCACCATTTCCGCATCCCTCTGAAACCTAAATTTGTGTTATGCGCATCTACTTCAGAGCGGTCAAATAGTTTCACGCGAACTGCTCCTTCAATATACACAACGCTACTAGATAATACACATTTACAAAGATAAAAATATCGAGATTATTAAGAGACGTGACAATGGCTCAGCACTAAGGAACTAGAAGAATATAACAGCACATCAAGTAAGTGTAACTTATATAAAGTACTTTGTGAGCGTAATCCTCAGTTGCCTGAACTGGTATAGAAAATTAGTCTGAATAACGTACTAGTTAATCAATATATATGTATATATAATATGTGTGTTTATGATAATCTGGTAATATTTAGTGTCCCTATTTCTGTTAATTGAACGACTCTTTGATGAAAAATATAATAAACTGACGATTATAAAGATACTGTAATTTTGCACGAAGTTTAAACCAGAATAGTACAGTAAGTAAACTGGACTAATGTATAGTACTTGACTAATACTAGTACTACTAGGTTATCAAACTCATAATGACGTATGTTTTAAAGATTGAATATACATCTTCATTACTATGGCAACACTCATCCTTTATAGGAACTGCTTTTTAAAGTATACCTTTTGATTGAAGAAGGCGAAGTCTGTCATTAAGTATTAATTGTGCAGTTACAAGTAGTCCGGTGAAACTGTAGAGGCATTGCCAGGTCAACAGTGTAGTCAGTTCGAAAAAAAAAAGCAGTTACAAAGTAAAGTCCACTCGAGTAGATATAAGACCTGCTGAGAATGTGTGTAATGATTTTTAAACAAATCCATTTTTGTGATTGTCTTTCCAAATCTTATACACAAATTAAAACGCACTGAAGTGATACATTTTAAGAACCACTTCGAAGTTTCTGGTAATAATATCTAATGTGAAATTCAACAATGCTTTTATTTATTCCCTCTATTTTTATAATGAACTTGTGCCTAAACAATATTCATAAAAATAATTCAAATTGTTGTAAACATTGTAATAATTAGATAATTATCTATTATTCTATAAAAAGTAAATAATTCGGGGAAATATTCCAAATTCAGGTGTTTCAAGGCTAAAAATTAAATTACAAATAAAAGCGTTCCCTTATTTTCATAAAATAATTTTGCAACTTCATGCTATGACTTGAGAAATTTGAAAATTGATAGAAATAAAATTATTCTCTTAGAATTTTAATACATTCATTGAACGAATGTTCATAAAATTCCATAAACTATTAGACTATATGTGTTCTCGGTAAAAACTTACAAAAAACTAATGTTTTCATTGTTACAAGTGCAATAAGAATCAAACTTGTGTGGTCGTTCTTAAGCAAAGCCAGCCAAACATTTCAATCGTACTTTCGCGTGGAATGTTTATTTTTGTTGACTTTTTTTTTTAGATAACTTACATCTAGGTACTACACATATAGCTATATGATTCGCGTCTACCAAATACGTAAATTATACATTAAACTATTCGATTTTGTAAAAATAAGTGGGAGTTGCTTTAGTCACGATTAAGGTTACGCCAATAATGTATATACGATTTTTTTCTTTTCTTTCTATCTCTCGCTGTAACATAAGCTTATATTATATTCTCTTTCTCTTTTCTTTTGTCGATCTTTACGAAAGTCTATATTAAACCTATGAATGTAAGTTATATATCGTTCGAGCTATGTTTCGATAACTGTCTCGCTCAAACAAAATTACGCCCTACTCTCTTGTCTCTCTTGTTACTTCTTCTGTTTTCTTCGCTTCATCCCTCTTCTCCTCGTCTCGTTTCACCTTACCTTGTCTCTCATCTTCGCCTCACCTTGTCACGCTGTAGACTCGCTACAAATCCGCGTCGTTTATCCGGCCACCATCGTAAAAGCTATTTGGGTTACAATATAGATACCATCTCGACAAATTGATTGATCACAGGTAAGTGAAGTCGTTCAAAAATTATATTTCTAATATAAAACAAGTGTTACTTTGCTCTGGTCAGTGGAGGAATAAATGTGAACCACCATACTAGGATGGTAAATTTTGGCCAACGATGTAGTAGGAGAATGGGGTTGAAAAAAATACTATTTTGACCAAATAAAATAATTCCGTTCCCTTATAATATATTTCACAATATCAAAGCAACAGCTAAGAAATGGCTAAAATATTGGCTTCAAAATTGTGAATACAACAACAATGATGTGGATTTAAATTTTAAGTAATCTCTATAGACTTTAGTAAAATGTATACTGTCATTACTTTACTAATGCTTGGTTATAACTAACAAATTTACTATCGTTAAGCTAAATGTCTATAACATTTCTGCTCTCGCTTTGCTCTTGTGAAATACGTAAGCGGATCAGGGGATTATTAAATCGGAATTCTCTACAAGCGCCGTGGATTTCCTTTTCTTCGAATTGACTAACTCCATTAGCCTGATGCACTTTCACAGCTTCACTGGTCTAATGAGGTGAGCGCTTATGGCGATCTGCCGCTTTGGAATAACTTGGATGCAATAACGTGAATCTTACTAAGGTAATCTAGGTAAGCCAACCATACATATAAGAATTGGTGTGACGTGCATGTGTACCAGCATGTGTGCCTCACGAACTCAAACATGTATTTTGTAACTGTCAATTCGGCGAAAATAAAGTAATGTGTTCGAAAAAGAAGTTAAAAAACATAAAACAAAAAAATATGTGTACCCACCTGTGTGTGTGCATGTATATGAGGGTGATCGGTGTTGTAATGAGTGAAAATTTTCAGTATCACTGTATCGCGCTAGCAGCGTTTTCGAGAATTCCTCTCTTGAGCTGCTCCAAACTGCATGAGCCACTGCAGAGAGGGTCCACGGCGAGTGTACGGGAGCGCAATTCATCACCACTCCGCGGCGGCGTGATCTGTACGTACGCGAGCGTTTGAAGAGTCGGACAGTTAAAAATGCCATGGATGGTTTGGATAACGTTATAAATAATGCTTGACCGCCAATATATCTTTCGTATTAATAATATTCCTTATATAGTGTTATTTATTACTCTAATAAGATATATAATATAATGTTATGTATGTATGTTATGTTGTGTTAAGTTACGATATGTATGTTATTTTATATTATCTTATGTTATATAAAAAAAGAAATCAAAATATATTTTGCTTACAAAATTTCACTAAATTATAAAATTCTAAGTAATTTTAGATAAGGTCCAATTATCTACGAACTGGAAGTATATAACTTAATATTAATGTAAATCTATGCAGTAGTTTTTTGCAGACGTAGCTACCGTCGTATCAGCCGGTGGTTATTGAGTTATAGGGGGTGCACTCTAAATAAAACATCGTAAAGTATTACCAAGACCAGCAGATCTTTTTAACAAATTGACAATGACAATATCGATAGTATTTTAGATCCTGGTGATTCCGAGTTCACACGTTGCGGAAAGCACGATACAATTCAACAGTAAGAGGCAATTACGCCGTTCAAGAAATTATGACTCCGTGTCGGGCCTCCATTATAATAGCGGCACACTATAATGACCGTTTTCGTACATTAAAATAGCGACGGGTCCATATTATATAGTTATAGTAGTAATTAGATAGACATATAGTATACAGTTATACGTATATATATAATATAGAATACAGTATACTGAATTAATTATGTGTCCTAAAATTCGATTAATTCTGTGATTAACTAAAGAAATAAAGAACAGCAATTTGTTCCTTATAATGTTGTTATTAATTTATACGTAACTTCATGAGCGGACAAACGTCAAAACGGCCATCATAGGGTGCCGCTATAATAAAGCCTACGCACCTAATAACTAAGTCTAGAAAGGAAAGCAATCTTTAACAGAACTGGTGAAATAAGCCGATAGGTGCTAAGAAAGCTATTACAATATTTTTGACATAAGTGAACTCTAGAAAATGCCTTATCATGTTTATACCAATTTTCATTCGGATTTTTTCTTTCGACAAAACTCATCCTCATCTCAAGTAGTGGTTTGGACTAATGGCGTTCGATGCGATGTCAAGCGTGCTTCAATGACGTACCATCGCTTCAATATCTGTATATCTATATATAAATCGATTATTTTGTTGTTAGTCTCAAACAACGTTGAAGCGATTACCATAAAAGTTAGCACTCCTAAGTGTTCTTTCAGTGAGAAGGATTTTACGTTTTCTGCTTTACTATAATTCTCCACTAGGTGGCGCTGCACTATATTAATTTCTGGGCCTTCAACGAATACGCAAAATCATTTTTTTATAATTTAACTTTTTAAACATAACAAATAATAATAAACACATGCGAAGCTGAAGACATAGTTAGTATGGTTATATAAAGGAGACTAATTAAAAGTTCTGATATCCTATTACAACTTGAGTCAAAGGAGACGGTACGAATGGAAGCTGCGCTTCGATACTTGGAAAGTAATAACTGCTTGTTCTTATTGCTACCCGTCTGCAGTAAGAGCTGTGCGCGTCTGATCAGGTATTAACAGAGATATAAAAATAAAAATAAATACATTATTTATAAGCATTTTGAGCGAAAAATTAAACTATCTGAAATGATATAACAATATTATGTATAAAGGGTACTAATATTTTTTATATTAGACTAGATGGCGCTCGCAGCTCCGCATGTGCTTATTAAATTGTATTAAAAAAACGTTAAGTTATGGGAAGATGTAGAATTACAGAGATGCTTATTCAAAAACATTTGTACGTACGATACGCACACCATCTACTGTAACGTGTACATTTGATATGTAAATACAGACACTGTGCCGAATGGAATTTACCATCAACAACATATTTGGAACTTTAAGCCCCTATATAACCCCCTTAGTAGTCACTTCACTAAATAAGAACGTAATGAAAATTTCAAGCCATACATTATTAGCTGACAATATGTTTTAAAAATGTTATTATATTAATATATATTATATTGTCCATATAAATAGGTTTTTGCGACCGTACAAAAAATAATCGCTTGTGTGTTCCACAAGAAATTGTATTATGAACTGTTAAGGTAACATTTACGACCTAATGTCTGATTAGAAAGATTTCTTCTATCTTCAAAATTACTCTTAATTGTAATGTTCAATTGTAATTTACTAAACTGAATTGAATTGAATTGAATTAAAGTTACAAAACTTTAAATATGTAAGCAATGTTTAATATTTCAGTATTAAAATAGTGCTCATTGAACTCGATGCAATGTTGCTATGGTTACAGGTTCTGTAAACGCAAACGCGGTAAATATAACAAAATGGTCGCCAAAATGATCAAAAAGACAATATAATTCAAATTACATATTTATATATATATATATGTACACAATACATGAATTTTCCTTATATTATTTATTCATGGAATCTAGTAGAGCGCACGCCTCACGCATATATTTATAGTAAACAACATATTTTTGCTAAATACCACGCGGACGAAAGGCACGAGTAACAGTTAGTCTGAAATCAAATAACCTAAGTAGCCCTTATAACATCACCTATCTGTTAGTGAAAATCCCGTCAAAATCAGACCAACCGTTTTGGAGATTCCACTTCAGATGACGTCACGGATAACAGCTAGTCTAAAATCAAAAAGCTTATATCTTTTCTTATAATTTCAGCTCCCTGCCTGTGAAATTCCTGTAAAAACCCGTCCAGCCGTTTCGGAGTTTACCCGGAAGAAGCCGACAGACAAAATATTTTAAAAAATTGTTCTATGTTATACTAAGTTGTTATTTTGATATTACATAGAGACATTTCATTTTTATTACATGTATAGATGTATATTAGGACATTGCAGTAAAGACAATATTTGTATGTTATTTTCGCCAAATTATATGAAATATGAATTGGTGTAAGTTGTTTCATTTAATTAGATAAGACTTTATTTGATCAAATTACAATATGATACAGAAGGTTTATCTTTCGACATACAGTACAGTACACATCTATTTATCCTAGCGCCTGAACTAGGCCGAGCCTGTATCTCAGACACTTTTTTCTCCCCGTGACGTATTACAGTATGTCCTAGATATGACTTACATACATTTTAATTACATGATAATATGAGAATATTACATAAGGTATACTATGATTTATTTTTATCTTACCCTACATTTATGATATAACAAGTTAGACTACAATATTGTGAACTAGATAGATAAAGGTTCCAAACTAACCTATATAAATAAAAACAAATTGCTGAATATATAAGCGCATTCTTTTTTTATAGTATTTGAATAATTATCAGGACAAGGTCTGTATGAAAGAAAATATTTAAAAAACGTACGGAGAAATGAAACAATTAGTTTAAAAAAATCTCCATATAATAAGTGAATGAGTGAGTGAGAGAATAGCCAGTAGGGAGATTTTCAAAAATATTGACAGAATCGATGACATGCAATTGCTATTTTATTTCAGTCCATTTGTCATCTTTGTTAGTATGCTTGTGCGAAACCGGTGCGGCCAGATAGTTTGCAATAAAATGTCCTAGGACAAAATTATTAACGTATGCCAATATACACGGTTATTACTTACGCCATTTACAAGACGCCCGTGTAAACATTTAGGAAATAGATTTCCTAAGTACAATGCTACCCTTAAATAGGAATAGAATGATAATTATTGACGTGTAACATCTTTATTCACGGTTGCTGGAATTTTTTTGTGGGAGTGATTTTGGAACTGCGACTGGGAACTGGGAACCGGGGAAGCGCGCGCTGTTTGATTTGACCAATGAGCGCGTGCGTTTTCTGATACATGACTGTGAGACGGTGCCAATTCGTTTTTCGTGAGGTTGGTACCACGACGCACTGTCGGCCAACATAGTGCATGGGTGTGTGTAAGGAGAAAGAGAAAGGAAAGTAGGGAAGGAGAACGCATTAGCTGCGCTCTCATCTACAGTTATATAGTGTTGTGTATAAAATCTGAGGTTATATTTATATGTGTAAACTATATTAAAATTTATTTTTACTATTAACCGTCTGACAAACTTCATCTTTCTTAAAAAAATCCGAGTAATTAATATTTAATTGGCTTTGAACTGGAATAATGATTTTTAATTAAAATTGTCATTACTACTTGTATTAATTAGATAAAATTTTCATTAAAGATATAATTACTCGATAAAAAAAATGTTTCGAACCCGATTCGTTTTTTTTTCAGGATTTAAGTTAATATAGCGTATTTACCACTACTAGAATTAAACTTCGCGAGCAACGCGCGCCTTTATATAGAATTACATATATTTTCATGCTTACAATATATTCGACTATTTTTTTACTCCTATTTAAGTTTAACAGAGACTTGCAGAGTAGGTATACTATTCTCAATAATCTATATTGACGATATATTTACTTTAAAAAAATAAATGTAACCATTTTTTACTATTACGCATTATACGCAATATTTCACCGAAGTATTGCCAGGTCAAAATTAGGAGTATTTAAAAACACTCTGTTTACCGTAAAACACTTGCTATTATTAAGTTAGATAACCTTTTGATAATAAGTAAATTCGTTAGGTCAGAGAGTGAGTGGTGAAAAGTGTCTAACATTTGTATCTAATGGGAAATGCTAAAATATTACAATAGGTATGTTTTAGAATACGACAGAGTGTTCTAGAACAATTGTGAATATTTCGAGAAACTTCCAATTTCCTAACACGTTCTAGACATTCTATAGATTTAGTCAACAATTCTGATCTTTTTGCATTTGAGACCTTTCGAAACCACATTAATCGTTTTTTTGACGTGATAACGTCTTATAAATCAATGAAAGCCGGCTGCACGCCCGAAATAGCATGACTCATTGTCACGTTCCGCCTGAGCCGAGCGTAGAATAAGGGATTGAGAGGCGCGATCGGCCTAAGCGTTCGGTTTGTGACGCATTTATCTCTCTTCCGCTCCATCGGTAATTCAATGATAACTATTCAATGAAATTCATAAAAGTATGCAATTTATCGTCAATGTAAAGCGACTTTACAGACAACAAATTTTTTTAATTAATAATTTTATGTCGATAAGGACAAAGAGTTTACATAAATATTGTATAACATTAATTTTATCTTATAGACGTTGTTACTAATTCATTTTATCGGTACACTATTTGAGACAGCTTATCAGTGATTATCGTTCTATTGACAATTAATCTAAACAGTGATAAGTAAATAACATAATCGTATGTATGTATGTATGTATCATATATCACTCCAGTGGTACTATTAGAAATGTAAGCGAAAAGACGTTGTTTTTTATGGCACATACTTAAATGTGATACAGATCGAAAATTTCTATAACAATATATCGGATATCGTTTTCATTTCATAAAAAAAAAAACAGCTAATCGTAATTATTTTTAGAGGCTGTAGTTAATTTTGATATGGAGTATAAGATTAGTTATTATGAGAAAAAATTCGGTGCGACAAAGAAATCGTATAAGGTTCTGGTGAGTAGTTACATTTACCTCATTTGTATTTTACTTGGCGTGGCTTTACAATTTGCGCTTTTCAATTTATATTATTATAGACGTGCTTAGGAATATTTAATTCGAATATAGCAGCTAGCGAGGCGAGTACTATTGTGCCTTACAACACTGCTATGGCTTCATGTACATTTTTCATCTCGAAGCTCGGGATCAGTATTAGATTTGAGCTCACCGCGACCGGCGCACGGTCCAAGCATTATTGGTATTATATATATTACATCAGCGACCCGTTTTGGCGTCGTATTGATGCGAGTAATAATATGGCTTCATAAGTTAAAATCCATTTTAAAAGGTTTTGATTTTTACAGTTAATCAAAGTTATAGAAGTTAAGCTATGTAAGGATCTTCACACAGACAACTTTCTATTTGTTGTGTGTAATTTCAACTCTGTGATATTGTCTAATATTTCCCTTAACATTATATGATCTAGATCAAACGTACAAAGTAATTACAAATGTAATTAGATAAGAATGAATACTGTGTCGAATAAAACAACGTTGTAAATAACCACTTATTTAATTAATAATGCGTAAAAGATAAAAATGATTACTGCAGATCATCCTTAGGAAGTAGGTACCTCGGGTACCATCGCCGATTTTTCTGTAGAAACTTTTATGATATATAACTTCACAGTACCTTACTTTTATGTAGGTATCTCTTAAGTTTACACCAATGATACCGATGTAGCCGCGCAAAAGCTCCTTACGACTTCATTAGATCACATCGGCTTTTCTATACTACATATAAGTATAATATAAATAAATTATATGCGTAAACCTTTGGAAAGAAATCAGTTTCGTAGTTTAGAAGAGGTAAGGGAACACACAGACAGACGCGAAAATCGACTTTGTTTTATAATATTTCTAGTTAAGAAAAGTAGATTTATGGTTATGGTACTGTTAGAATGGCTGTCCGTGAGTTCTTTTTAAAAAAAGGCAAAAATTCACACACGCACTTATTTTATTTTAATGGACACAAAAGGTGTGTTGTCTCGGCAGGAGGCTTACACTGACTATTTAATTAGAAGTGTTCGCGACGACTGATGAACTATAACTCTCTTAATAATTACGATACAATTGCTTTTATAACAATTCAATAATTGCTTTTATAACAATTCAATAATTGCTTGCATTGCTTTTTGTATTAATATTATAATTATATTAAAATTATAACAGTACGAATTAGTAAACAGGTAGAGTAGTTGAGTGGTTACTGCAGCCTATAGTTATATACAAGTAACCTTAAGAGACTGGAGTTTTATGTTCAGTAATAATAAGTTAATCCTTTTGAGGACTGGATTGATACGGCTCATGTGTCACCCACACCTATTTAATAGCAACGCAGAAATTTAAGGAATACTACTTTATGACGAAAATATGTATGGTGACGGTGCTTCCCTATATTTATGGAGCATTATATGTGTATTTCACCACATATAGTGGTTCTAAGGAACTTTTTGTTATGATGTTCTTTATGACGAAAATATGTATGGTGACGGTGCTTCCCCATATTTATGGAGCATTATATGTGTATTTCACCACATATAGTGGTTCTAAGGAACTTTTTGTTATGATGTTCTTATCGCCGAAAATATGTATGGTGACGGTGCTTCCCCATATTTATGGAACATTATATGTGTATTTCACCACATATAGAGGTTCTAAGGAACTTTTTGTTATGATGCTCTTATCGCCGTCCCAATCTCTAACATCTTTCCCAGTTGGCCGGTTACTCATTGCCACACCCAAAAACCTAATGAAATGGCGATAACCCTGAAGTTCATTAGAACCTTCCTAAGGTTTACACTAAACATGTGGAAGGGGTTATTGATAGTGTTGCCCAAAATCGGTCTTGGCCTTGCTGTCTTGGTCTTGTTCTTGCGTTTTTGCAAAACCAACAGCAAGACCGCCAAATTAGTAAAACCAAGACTGAGCCTGTAAGACTCTTGCGGTCTTGCATTTAAGTCAGCTTCGAACATTATTCAGTATTTGATTTCAATATAGAAACTGATATGCGTTCTCCAGAATCGGTAACAAAATCACGATTATTGCCGTCTAATAACAAACAATTTTAACTAATAAATGTATACAAATATTCGTTTATACCTCAAGTTTAAAGCCAACACTATGGACCCAGTAAAGTAACAATTTATGTTACTCGATATTTTGATTGACATTCGGTCGGCTAGTGATTATGATTGTTTATTTGATAATTTACTGACTAAAACGCCGCATTATTGATAGACTGTTCGACAAGTGTATCAAAGCGTCAACTATGGTGTTTGATCGTTGCCGCTGAAAATTCGCCCTTGTTTCAAAATAAGTCACCAGGTAAACAGAACGGAAACGAATACAGATTGTGTTGCGCTCACAAGGAGTATTGTAGTTGTAACAATAGGTAGATATTATAAAAGCGAATACCAGTTTCTTTGTTTGTTACACTTTCACGCCGTACCTACTTAACCGAACATCAGGAAATTTTGTCTACACGTTGCCTAGAGTACATAAAAGGACAAAGGTTACCTTTCATCAAGTAAAAAGTACTATTATTGTACGAGCGAAGCTGCAAGCGAACGCTAGTTATAATACACATTACTGCTATACCTTTTTATTGAATTGTACAAACATTTACTATGCAATATATAGTAACTCCTATCCTACGTACACTATGTAGCTAGTAGGTACGTAAACACAACAGCTGCATAGGTAAGTTTAATTTAATAATTAATATAGATTAATTTCATCAAAAGAGGAACGTAATGCACGTATGCCCGTATGCACGTACGTAGGTACATTTTATTTTTAGATATGAAGGTACAATATAACTGGTGACACTTCTATTTTTTAATCTTGTGAAGTATCATTATATCTGTCAAAGAACGCTCAAATTTCCTTTATCCATCTTTAGGGATGTGCATATAAGTAAGAGTTTTTATATTTAAATTTCATTTATATCCATACTTCACTTTGAGCCTGGACAATTATAATTGTTCTCAGATTAATAAGTTTACAATATGATATGAGTGACGAATATTCAAATAGTTCTAATCGGAGTACTGAGAGTTGTGGCATCCGATCCAGACACAGACAGATTTTCGAAATAGTTTATGCTTCTCTAATTGTTATTTCTAAATTACGCCAGCACAATAAAAAATTTAAATAACAATGAAAATACAAACGCTTGAGGCTTAAAGAAGCGACTACTATCTTTCCACGAGAAGAAATTGCAAATTTTTATTGCTGTACATATTCCTTTAAAATCTTGTTCATTATGAAATTGGTTGGACTTTACTATGTCTATGTAAATATAAGCTGAAAATTTATCTATCTGCTGCATTGTTATACAAGATCTAACCAAACGTATTTAATAAAGAGCAATAGGTAAGTGCAAGATTTGCAAAACTTTGCAAGACTCTTGCTGTTAGAGCAAAACCAAGAACAAGACCGGGTGTTTTGAAGCAAGATCAAGTCTCGCTCGTCTCGTCTTAGTCTTGCATTTAACTCAGGGCCATGATATGGAACTCTTCAAAAAGGAACTAAAACACTCTTTCCAACAACATTTTATTCTCTTAGTTTTCGGATAAATATATTGAGGAATAATAACATGCCAGGAGAGGGAGATATAGCCGCAATTTGACACGAGTCACTTTCCTTCCTTTCGTCAATCTGCTTGTTTTCTGCCCTCTCGTATAAAAAATCAAAGTTGATGCATGTTCTACCACCACTCAGAAGGAGAGGGTGAAAAACATATAAGTTTTCATTCATAATTAGCAATTATTTTTGTTTTATAGAAGAATATTACTATAGAAGACTATTTGTAAATATGTTTATAGAAGGCAATCTCCGCAACAAGTGATTCGATTCTTACACTACTCCTATACACGTCCCATACAAGTATGGCCACGAAGTTTTGTCTATGTTCGCAATCAATTTAAGTGTGGGAAGACGTTATGGTCATGCGTTACAGACTACGGACTGCGTGATGATATACGCAACACAATAACTGTGGGCACGGTTTTTACACACATCAAAGGAACTTAGATAAGCTAATTTAATTGTTAGTTAAATGACAAAGGAGTGCGAACGTTATTCTGCGCGTTTATCGGAATTTATTTTGATGTTAGTTTTTAGCGTGACGAGTTGCTGAAACTTCATCACGCCGGTCTGGGACTAGCATCAAAATTCTTTCAATAATAAAAATCTGCATTCTCTCTGAGTGCTTTACGTTATTATTTATTCTCTTTAATTTTAAATGAACAAATGAAATCATAGTCAACGGACGTTTTTTAAATATTTATAAATCTAATATTATTAACTATGAAACTGGTTTTTCGTCAATTTTAAATATTGTCTACATCGACGATGATTGTATAATTAAACGTAAAATACTGAGCAAGCTCTCTTGTTAATACCGTCGAAAGGGAACAGATTATCTTTGTTCGAACTAGCTGGTGGTGATGACTTCATTCTCCTGATAATATTTTTGTTGTTTCATAGATACTGTGGTTTTGTCTGAATGAATTGTGGGTTGTTTTTCATTTTCTTAATTATTGTAATTTGGCCATTAGTATTGTACCGATTACTGTTAAGTTACCTATGATAAATTTTATTATTACTGTTTAGTCTTAATAGATAAGCGTAATTATATGTTACCTAGAACATATTTTGAAATTATATCTATCTGCTAGTAAAAGTTATGTCAAAATCGAATCAGTCGTTTCGAAGAATAGCTTGAAAATTTATGTACCTTTTAGTTCGGTTACCTATAAAAGCGTTATTGCTAGTTTTTTTTTAAGTGAAACTTTTTCATTGCCTCAAATTTTTCCCTCCATCTATCGCATATTGTATTACAGCTACCCGCGGAGTAGGAGTGAAATGAAAGGCGCTCGACAGAGCAGCCAAGACCAATTTAGCGGCGCCTATAGCTCAATTCAAAATGATTCAATGGTTTAAATAAATACTGTGCTTAGTTTTTAAAGATTAAAAACGCGATTTTAATACTCTAAATCGAATAATTTAAATGTTTTTAGTTAAATGCATATAACCCGAATAAAAATTCGACTTGCATCATGGTTTCATAAAACCAAACAAGTTTTTTTATATTTTTTATTTATCTATACTCTTCTACTATTATTATAAACAGAAAATATTTTATTTTTGTTTGCAATTGAACAATTCAATAAATATTTAACCCATTTAATAAATTGTTTCACTTATATACAGCCACAGTGTCTATAGTAACGTGAAGGAAGCGGCTAGCAAAAGCTATTATATATTATTAATTATTATTACCTGTTGGAACTGTCATTATGCTGGTATCTTTAAAGTCATGGTATTTAGAACACGCGGTACTCAATGTGGTGATACAACATCAAGTGTCCACTGCGCGTAGAGTTATTTACTTTACAAAATTATTCATTTTTATCTGTATGTTTAAAATTGTCAATCTTAATACAGGTTCATATTTTTTTGACACTCGGTTAATTAACTTGTTAGCTGTTTATTCGTACTGTATGAAATCCTGTCAGCTGCCAGTGGCCAGTTATTGCAACCGGTCGGAGTTATATCAGATGTTTTGTTAATCCCGATTGTCAAGCCTATAATCGCATTTGTGCTTGCTAATATAAGAACCATTATGATAATCAACAATGAATTTATAATAAACATTTTTGGAATTACAAAAAAAATATATGTCTATTTATGAAACCGATTATTTTCGAAATAGGACCGCTTGTATCTCGGGGACTAGGTATGTTTAGCAGCTACACGTTCAAACGAATATTTCGACGCGTTTTTCATTTTTTTTTTGTTTTATTTATTTCAATACGTGGTAGAGCTACGTTGAAGCTATTACTGGTTTCAGCATGAATGGGTCGGCTTGCCCGGGGTAGTACCACCCTCTTACAGAAAACCGACGTGAAGTAACAGTGCAAGCACTGTTGCGTTTCGTTCGGCCAGTGAGAGCGCCGGAGGCCCACATATATTAAAAGGCCGGCAACGCACTTGCGACTCCCCTGGTGTTGCTAGTGTCTATGGACGGTGGTGATCACTTATCATCAGGTGACCCACCTGTTCGTTTGCCCCCTATAATATAAAAAAATATATATATAGTGACGTCTTATTTACTTCATGCGACTTTTGAAACATGCTTAAGTTAAAAATACTGTAAACAGATGGATAGCTATCTGCCTATAGCAATTAATGACAAAACGCATATAAATCGAATACGACGCTTCATGTCCGCAGTAATCTCTGTCTGTGATAGAACAAGGAAGACAATATCCTTCTTCTGGAATACTAGCTTCCTTAGATAGAAATACGACGGAAATAATCTTTTAATCTCTTTGCATGTGTGTAACGCTGTGACTGTATTATATTATAGTCCAATATCTTATTGCAATTGACGATATTTGGTATTGTCGTAGACTATACGGTATAACATATAGGGCATGTTCACATATATATCACATTCGTATATATGTTATGTCTTACTTATAAGAAAACACAAAAGCGAAGCAATTTACGCAAAAGCTGCTGGAGAATATTTGCCGTTACTGTCTGTTGTTCTGAGTGCCACACCGTGTATCAAAAGTCAGTATTATACGTTCGCAAGATGAGCAACGACTAGACATAATAGTGCTACGTCACGCCTCAAGGAACAAAATCCTTGAGAAAGGATGAGGCCTGTTAAATCGTCTATGTTACATTTTCACATGTCTAAAACTAATATGTAACTATATTCGGTAGTGTATTACAGTATCTTCAGCTTAAGGTAATCGCTTTTATTATTGATTCTTGATTCAATTAAATGACAAAGAGGACGTCATCTATGGTTGACGTCATACATTTAAAACTATATCTCCCAACGATAGCCACGACATTGTGCTCGAAGAACAGTGCAACCAATATCAATTGGTCTCTACATAGTGACGTATTGTTACGGTATTGAGAGTGGTTGATAGGCCTTACCGACTGGATCAATGTATGAGTAACAATTTAAATCAAGCTTTAATTCATCATCATCATCATCAGCCTTTAACCACTGCAGGACCAAATACTTCTTACCGAAGAAAGGTATGGCCATAAACGTGGTGCCAGTCCATGACGTATTCGCGAATTGAAACTCCACAGTTCTATATTTTGTCACATACGGTGGTACTACAAGAAAATTCTTCAGGTTCAGGTTTCCTCATGATGTCTTCCTTTGCCATCAGCCGATAGTGTTATTAATTTATATTAGTAAATATACGCGAATTCCGAAAAATTCGTTGGTACATATTAGAATTCGAACCTGCGGACGTCGGATTGATATTCCACCAATCAAACCACTAGATCACCACGACTCTAATCGCTTCTACGTTTTAAGGACCTTTCCTTAAAATTAAGCTCATTTTATTATATATCAAGATCCATTTCTATAAATACATCAGCCGTAAGCACCATGACATATGTATTTAAAAATTGTACCTGACCCTGGGGGCATGTAAACCGAGCTACGAACGTGGCGATAAAGTTTTACTCGTGTGTTACGGACGCGTTAAGGGAATTACAAAGTTACAATGTTGCATTTAATATATATTTGCACCTACCTAGCCAAGCAACTTTTAAAACTGCAGGGACCTCATTTTACAATGTATTTGGATAAGGGAAGAGACGCATAAACGGAATAATACAATTTAAATGACTGAAACATACGTTAAAACCTTTATTGATATTCTTAACATTATCGTTATAATATAGAGGTCTATTATTTAAAAAAAAGTTGTGTGTACTTATGTACACGCGTTAGAAGTTATAATTCTTTGGCGTAACAAGATAAAAATCTTTTCAAAGATTTTATCTTTCGTCTTATTCTACGTTTGTAGAGAAAAACGACACTAACAATAGAAAAGGTATTTTACTTACTTCGGTGTGTTAGGTTTTCTTGACGGTGTGCGCGCGCATCGTAAAAAGTCAAAAATAAAGAAAAAAGAGTAATCTCATCATTTTTCCCTGACGCGCCACAAGAAGTATAATTTCAAAAAAGGAATCATTTCAATCTGAAAACCGCCTTTTCAATTGTTAAAACCTGCAGTGACTGTTGTTGCTTATCTTCTTCTATATATAAATAGACAGTTCAGTATTTATGTTATACGATAGAAGAGGTCTTTATAATAACATGTTAGATCATAAGCACTTGACCCTAAAAGTTCTCAGGAAGAAGAACTTCTTGCGGAACAGATAACAAATACATTAGGTACGTAATAATGTATTTTACGTTCAACAAATTTCTTAATTTTTTTTTAATTTTTATATACTTAAATTAATGATTGTGTTTGTAATTTCTTGATAATTCTAGATTGTAACCCGCTAATTGAGGCAATACGGCCACTGTATTAACAAATGTGAAGAGACATTTACTTCGACAGCGGTGGCCGGCGATAGATGGCTTGTCTTTTGGTGGTCGCCGTTGCTTTTGGATTGCACTGTGCTTACCATCGGGTGTAGTGCAGTCACTTTGCCGTGCTACAATAAAAAAAAAGATAATATAGCCAACTACAATCCTACCTAACGCACATGTTATATCTTAAAGAAAATAACTCAGCCCTACCACACAATCTTAATAATTTAACCCCTCGGCTGATTTTTTAAGAACCAGATCTCAAAATGGCGGATTAGGTTTTTAATAAAAAAAAATTATTTCACGACATCGTAGATTGTAAATTATGGCTTGGTAATAAAATAAAGTCGTACAACTGAAAAAATAATTCAAAAATATATTTTATATAAAAATTATAATTTTACAATACATCATTTGTTATTATTCGAAGTTTTTTAATAAATCAGGTATTTTTTTTTAGTTTTTGCTGCCAACAGTCTGTTGACCTGTGCTCCATGAGGTTTAACATTTACTTTGTATGGAACTTAATCCTTTATGATTTTGGACAGTCTAGGGGTTAATGTATGTCCGCAAAAACTTTGAAATACTAGATTTCGTAAAAGACCGGCACGATTTAAATACTAGAAACTATGACAAACTGTTCATCGCATGTTTCAGACTCAGTAGCAGATTTTCAGGTAATAGTGTTAGGTTTTTCAACATAGTTTCATAGCGTATTACTGATTTGCCAGACTATAAGTTTAAGCTCCATGTCAAGCTGGTTTTGCGGTCAACAGGCTATTATAGGGTGGATCAATATGTGAACGATGGTGATGTCTGGAATTGACACCCCTATCTGTGCATCCACTAAATACGTTTGCAACGTTAATGTATTTTGAACGTTAATGTATTTTATAAATATAAACTCAACCGAGTTTCCTGGCGATTCTTTTCGATGACTGGATTATTTTCTGGACGGGTGGTAGTTAAGACGCTTACAAGCGCATTCTTAGGGTTTAAAGTGAATAAAGTATTTTTGGTTTGGATTTTGAATAATGTGATTGAATAAAAATATATAAATTTGTTTATTTATTTTAGATACCAACGAGATTTAGACTATGATAATGCAAGACTTCTGATAAATATAAGCCAAGATAAACGCGACATTAAATATAAATATTTGCGACATATGGGGAACTGTACATAATTAAAAAGCTTAGAATAGAAAGCTATCTGATAAATATAAGCCAAGATAAACCCGACATTAAATATAAATATTTACGACATATGGGGAACTGTACATAATTAAAAGCTTAGAATAGAAAGCTAGCGAATACTTTTCGTACGGAAGCAAGAACTGCATATAACAGTTCTACATACATAGACTAATAACGGATAGTTTGAAATTACCATTAGTAATTTCTTATAGTGTAATTGACCACTTTTTTTTTTCGAACTGACTACACTTTTGACCTGACAAGGCCTCTACAGTTTCACCGGACTATTAGTAAGTGAGCACTGAGGGGGTTATGTAGTAGGTTAAAGTTTCAAATATGTTGCTGATGACAAATCTCGTCCGACACACTGTTAGTATTTACGCATTCAATAGGCATATAAAAATAAATGATTGTTTGTTCGTATCTTCTGTACTGCCACGCCATTCGTCTGGCTATATTCCTTTGTTAACGTATTTTTATGCGATTGAAGGCTAACGAACAGGCGGGTTACCTGTTGGTAAGTAATCACCGTCGCCCATGAACACCTGCGACACGAGAGGCATCACAGATGCGTTACCGGCCTTTGAGGAAGGAGTACGGTCGTTTCTTTAAGGCTCGTGGGTTGTATTGGTTCGATAGATTATAGGTTTAGAACAATTAACTTACAGTAGATGGTGCGCGTGTCGTACCTAGAAATGTAATTGAATGAGCATTTCTATAATTTTTAAAGTTAAGATAAAGTTTTACATTATTTTGATTAGAATTTAAAAAACGCGTACGGTGCCGCGGGTTATAGCTAGTTTATCTAAATAAGATGAAATAGGAACAACAACAGAACAGCAACAGTTGCGTGCATCACTCAAAAACTAACAAATAGATTTCGACCAATTATAATTATACTCCTTGATCTTTTGAAACTTGATACTTATCCGAAGTGATATCTTATTATATTCATTTAATACGAAGTTGACAAAGTTTTAAGAAATGCGATTTTAATATGCACAACACGTTCAGTATGGAGAACTGTGGAGAAGTGGGGCTAGCGGTGCGGTGTTACTTATAATCCGTTTGCAATAAACTATATTTTATTTTAAAGTAGTAGTTTATATTATAATATTAAATTTGATGTGTACGATACATATGATATAACAGACATCAATAAAGAAATAATATTTAAGAACAAAGAAAATAGATGCGTAAATAAGAGAAATTTGGAATCAATAAATTTAAATTTAAAAACTATTAACAAAAAGAAAAGGATCCAAGATATTAAAATTAAATCATACGAATAATCAGTAAGAATTTGATTATCCAAATCTATATTCAGAATATGCTAACTTCCTTTTACTCTGTGGTCAAACATATTTATCTAGCAATTTATATATATTTAGCTATCTGCATTATCTACGCAGTCATTGTTTTTTTCGCATTATTTTTGATATACACATGATGGATAACTGTTTGACAAACAAATGTCAGAAGTTCATACAAAATTTCATCCCCTTTTTAAACAGTTTAGGGGTTACATTTTTAGAACTCACCTACAGTGTAAAAGGAATTCGCATATAAATTGTCGCGACCCTAGCGCCAGTGGTTAACAGGCATTCTTTTACATATATGTATAGATAGAGGGTAAGGGATTTATATCGATTCAAATTCGTAATATAAATAAATTATTCGCGTACGTAATTCAAATAACACGTCCGATCCTCAGAAATGGATCCCTCGAGCACGTTGCTTGCGCGACGACAGTGAAACTGAATAAATTTTAAACACTAGTGCTTATAACACAACACCGATCGCCCCACACACGTGCACATACAGTGCACACATGCATGTACACATAGTGTTTGGGTTTGTTTTTTAATCCCTTTTTCGAACGGAGTTAGCTTAGATTAACTTAGTGATCAGATTCACGGCGTCGAGCGGAACTACGCCGCATGCTTGCCGCCGAGTGTGGAAAATGCCATGCTCTGCAGCGAATCTATGTGGAACGCAATAGCCTCCTTCTGCGAGGAAGTAGTCTCGTAGAAGGAGGCGGCGGAGAGGGTCCGCGAGCTGGACCCTCGGAGCTGTCGTCTCCGCCAACGAAGGGCCGGTGGGAGGAGGAGGCGTTTTGCTCTCCTCCTTCCACCGTCTTAGCCGGACCTGCGGCCCATTTTTCCATTGCACAGGTTCGGCGGACGGAGGAGACGACCGGTGTGTATATGGTCGCGCTCTCTGACACCGGGCCAACCGCTGGGGCGGCACGATGAATGCTTTAGAGATTTTATAGCGGCGGATGTACACCATGGGGTTTACACTACCCACCCTCTCTCCCGGGAGGGTGGCGTGTCCATGGAGGATTTCCCCACGAAAAAAAAAGGCGGCAGACACGGGGATGTCTGCCGCCGTGAATGAAGTGCCCGTAACGATTGGAAGCACGGCTTATCGCAGCTTCAGGAAAAAGCAGGAGAGAGAGGCACCTCCTCTCTCTCGAGACGAAGGTCCCCGTCCGAACATCTACGGGTGACCTAACGCGTGGCCAGGGTAGTGGAGTATACTGAGCGTGAGCCCGCACCCTAGTCCACATATGCGCTGAGCGGCGGAGGGGTTTAACCAGCACGCTGTACCCTCCTTAAAAAAAAAAATAGTTATACTTGGGATATTCGGTGACGATATTGAGTCTTCAAAGACCATAGGTTTCCGGTTCCCAGCAAGACTCTTGTACTGTCTAAAGTTACGTACAGAAGAGTATCGATTACAATAACCACTTATCAACTTAGACTACATATGCAATACGTATATAATAAGTATATATATACGTTAACTTCAATTTGTATGTAATTAAAACGAAAACATTAGTAAATTCTTCCAAACTTATTGAGCAATATATTTTATATTTATTTAAAACGTTTCAAAATTTACCTTTGCCAGGCTTCCTTAACACTCCTCGGTATAAACAGGTCTAATTTCGCAACTCACTCAAACGAAGGTTTTCGTTTACAAATCTGTCAAAAGCTGGACTGTTAGTAGTCAAGGGCGTACGCAGGTTGTCAGCAAGGGGGGCAAGAACTCCTGCCTAAGCTTTGTCTACTGCTCTATCTATGTCTACAGCTTAAGATTCCCTAGCCACCGGCGTTAAGAATATAAATGTTAGAGAAGGTAGCCCTAATATTATATCAATTAATTTTCGATAGTTGTTGACATGCTTGCGACAGCAGGTCCCTTCGGAAATATATGTTTCATTCTTAAGTCTTTTCTTGTTTGGTGGCTGCGGTGGAAACAATTACGGATCATCCTTATTTCGTCCTAACCCTTCTACAATAAACTTCAAACCAATCTGTCCCGAGAACTCCTGAAGAATACACTTACGTTTGGTTATGATGCGCCTTGTTTGTGAATGGATTTTAGAGACCACCATTTATAGACCTCGATGCCAGATGGAATGCTCTAAAGGTATAGATAAGGGAGTAGAGCGACCGCGGATGTTTTCAGGCGTTTGATTGTCAAGTGTTAGATATACTAGAACTCGTGCAGGACATCAAGTAGAATTGAGTGTTACGCGGTATGCTCCTCCATGAGGTCAAAGTTAAGTATAACGCTGATATGTCGAGAATTTTAAACATACCACTGTGCTGTTATTCTGGTCATATTTATGATGGAATGGGTAGTTGTCGGCCAGAACAGAAAAATTGCAATGTATAAATATAAAGTAAATTTTGCACAGATTAACAGTTTTTCAGTAAAAGAACATAAAATAGTAAAAAAAAAAACAAAATGATCTTGGATACGTCTTCAAGTAAATACGAAATATTTACCCAAGTAAGGAAACTTTTTCTTGGAACGGCTTTTATTTCTTTCTGTGACTTTTTCCTTTTAAATGGCTTCTCGTGGTTTTTTAAATTGCTTGTAACATTCTGAACAGAATTTCTAATAAATAATGTTTTAAACAGCGTTTTTTTATTTGTGACGACAATACACATGTATGAATGTCATATAGTTATGCAAATTGAAATTTTTAATACATTGTTCACGTGAACCCTTGCGAATAAATCGATGCGAGCGATTAAATGCAACTGTAAACTCATAAAATAATAATTGGTCACAGGCAATTATTTCTTTACATTGGTTCATAACTAATTTAGATCGGTGTATAGTCGACTTTAATATATGGTTAAGACAAGTACATTTACGTTATATTACTACTTTACGTATGACGTCACAAAAGGTGATAAATTAAAGGTTATTTTACAATAATTTTGTATTAGTCGATTGAAATTTTGTATTGAGAGTTTCACATGTAAAATTAATCAAAGCCGTGAGAAAAGCCCCATTCAGTTTTTAAATTTAAAGCATATTTCACAATTATATATAAATTAATCGAATTATAATTTATTCAATAGTGTAATAATTTCCACTAATATATATTATTGTTTGCCAGTATAAACTCAAGTTTACTTTGATAGTTATAATTAGAAGTTATAACTAATTGCAAAGTTATAATCTTACTATCTTCAACAAAAACGTTCGGTCATTTTTAGTGATTTTATCTTATAAAATCGAATTATTATTAGCATTCCTACAGATGATGGGATCACAAGGAATATATTCAGTCATATATATTTAATATTGCGAATACTAATTGACATAGACATAGGCTGAACATATTTTTAGCTAAAGCTGTAATGTCAAATTAAGCTACTCTTTGCTTCTGCTTAATGAAATAAAAATAAGTACCTAGTCTATGGGTATGGGGAACGTTGGAATACTACGCATGCGTCGCGTTCGCTAGCTGGGTGTGCGGCCGTGGTATAATACGGCAGAAAGCAGCACGCGTTCGCTCAGATCCATCGATCCGCCTAAGCAAGAGCACACGTAACTAACATCTAAATACTCGACCGCCCGCGACTTAGCGGTTGAGCGCCGTGATCACAATGCAGCCACCGCCGAGAAAGGTAAGCATTTCTACCCTTCCCATCCACTAATATCCCAGTCCAACAGTTACTACTTGTCCTTAACACCAAACATCAACACTGCCGACCGTGTCACCCGATGAAAATTAATTCACCTATATTTTTTTCCTCGCGTGTTCCTATCAAATTATATAACGTTAAACACTTTCATGTTTTTAATTAATTTAACGGGATTCAATGAAGAGAAACACTGCATTTATCTCTGATTAACCGAAAGTTATGTTTTAGTTTAACGATGGTTATAAATGTGATTCGTAAATTTGTTGTAATGAAAAAAAAAGCAGGAATAGGGACCCATTATTAACTCATTTTACGTTCTCCAGCATAACAAAATATTATGAGAATTTATTTATGTATCTGTAATTTTCTTATAATTACGACGGGCAAAGAGATAGATAATTTGAAGGATTCTTTGATAACGTGAACGTAAATAATAACTGTTACTAACTTAATGGGAATTAAAGTTCATCGTAAAGTTATGTTTCAGATTTCTATTAATAATTATTATTTATAGTGTATGTACGTCTTGTCAGGAAAAATATTTAATGTTTACAATAACTTATTACCGATAATTTTCTTATGAGATAGTAAGCGAATAAAATTGCTTTTAATTTATTTGTGTAATGTGTATACGAGTATGTATAAAAGTCTTTTAGTTCATTTAATCGACTTAGTTTATTCAATTTTATATAATATAAGAAAATACTAAATTCGGGGCAATATAGAGAATACAGATAATCGTCGAAGAGAAATACATGTATCTAGTGGTTTTATATGCACTTATTCAATTTCGGTTGTATATTAACCGGTTCCATGGTTTCTCAGTAATTTAAATGAAGTTTAATTAATTGGCGACTACAAATTTGGTTCGTGGCTGCTTAAATAAAATTTCATAGTCCTAGTATAATAACAAAGGTGTTTTTTAATTACTAATAATAAAAACTTTCGAGTTACGATTTTGTTGTTTTTTTCCCGCGATTATTCACTGTTTTAACCGACAATTTGTTATATTATCAGTTACTATGGAGTATAAAGTAATTTTTCTTTATTTTAATTCAATGAGTATTTATGTACTAAATAACGAAACGAGTTATTAAAAAAATAATTATAAAAAAAAATCTAGAACAATCTAGACATCGTACGATTGTATTATATCATAAAATTATATAAGTGTAGAATATAGCTTATACCAGTCAGTATATAGCTTTCTATGAGTTAAAAAAATATTTCGAGTCGAATCAGTAGTTACACGGATTACTTACTATAAACAAACTTTTCCTCTTTTTAAAAACGCAGTATATACTTATGTACACGCGTTAGAAGTTATAGGTACTTTTCTTTGGCGTAACAAGATAAAAATCTTTTAATTTTTTTTATGTTACGCCTTATTTCTACGTTGGTAGAAAAAACGAAACTAACAATAGAAAAAATGTATTCAATACATACATACGTTTTTTTGAATAAAATGTTGACTATAACTAACTTCATGGTGTCGGTTTTTCGTGACGGTGTGCGCGCGCATCGTAAAAATTTGCTCTCATCATTTTTCCCTAACGCGCCAAAAGAAGTATAGCTTCAATAATATGATTAATATTATTTTCTTTGCCTGTACATGAATAAGTTAAAATATATCAGTTCTGTAGGTATGTTTCTGTCTTTTGTTTCTCAACTCAATTATCTTTTTATTTTTTTTTTAATTTTTTAGCTTTGGTGTAATAGGAAAATAGGAAAACGTTTTATTTTTTCATATCACCAACGAGCCAAAACCGTTTGTGTACGAGTCCCTCTATTTGTTATACGCCTACAATTTACAGTATCTGCCGAATACATATTTTACAATTTAGAAAAAAGAATAAAAAAGAAATTCAGATAATATTAACACGCGAAAATAAAGTCTTTGTACCCCTTATTATGGTCGAATATCTATTATTGAACGACCTCGAGTAATAATAAATTGAAAATAACAGTTAAATTACTAGCATCAGTAAATTTGTATTTAAGTCTGAACATTAGACTTATTTCAAAATTTTGTGATAGATGTCGTGTTATAAAGGTTCACGAATATGATGTTACATTTTTTTTGTCGGTGTGTCTGTCTATTTGTATGCCCGGATTTAACTTAGAATTGACTTGACCGATGTCTATGAAATGTTGTACACGAGTAGACTTATTAATCCTCAATAGTGTGATTACAATTATTGTAAAAATTTTATAATCCTAAAAATACTATTATTATTTTTTTACTCTTAACCGATTTTGAGGATTTTTTGTATGATGGAGAAGTATATTTTGATATCACTATATATATTATAATATAATATATTTTAGAATTATAATTTTTTTACAATAATTGTAATCAAACTATTGAGGATTAATAAATCTACTCGTGTACAACATTTCATAGGCATCGGTCAAGTCAATTCTAGCGATATGTAGTGAAATATTATTACTATCACTCCATATTATAAAATAAAGTCGCCCGCCGCGTCTGTCTGTCTGTCTGTTTGCGATTAACTCAAAAACTACTGAATGTATTGTAATTCGTTCTTCACCAATAGATAAAGTAATACATGAGGAAGGTGTAGGTATATAATTTCTCAAGGTTTTCTATAAATTGGTTGAAATATAACGATAATTATTACAAGTGTCGGAAAAAGTCAAGCCGCTTGACAGTTTTCACCGAAAACGCTGCCTAATTCTTTTTAGATATAACAAAACAATGCATAGTAAGATATTCCTCTTCATTTAGAACTAAAAAAAAAACTAAAAATTAAAATTTTCTTTCATTTTATACACGGCTAGTATGCCACTATGTCGTTGATGGAGTATAATATAATAAACAAGGAGAAAAAAAGATTATTTAATCTTTTGTATTGTTCATTATTCCGCAATTGATAGGACATAAAATAATTTTAAAAGCCGTATTACAAATATAAAAATAGAATGCTTAATATCAACTGAATTTCAAGAGATCTTATTTAATAACTGGAAATATACGCTATTCTGAAGTTGATAGAGCAAAATTGCCAATGATAGTCGTTATGAATTGTACACTAACTTTAAATATATAGTTTATGCGGAATTTTGTAGGTGGTAGAGCTACGCTGAAGCTATTACAGGTTTCAGCATGAATGGGTCGGCTCGCCCGGGGTAGTACCACCCTCTCACAGAAAACCGACGTGAAGTAACAGTGCTTGCACTGTTGCGTTTCGTTCGGCCAGTGAGAGCGCCGGAGGCCCACATATTTAAAAGGCCATTCCGAATTTGATAAGCTATAAAAAATTTAATACATAATTTTTCAATTGTAATTAATATTTCTGCTATAAATAATTGTGTTTAAAGAGTATAAGAATAAAAAAAAAAAACACACATAAATCGTGACGACACATATCTAAACTATTAATTCTTCTATCGTAATACGAAGCTCGTAGTCCGGTGGAACTGTAAAGGCGTTATTGGCTAGCAATGTAGGTCAGTTCGAAAAAAAAATACGAAGCTGTCGGATATTAGCTCAGACTAAAATCAGTTACGATGCAAAGATAACCGTTGCATCGATTTGGAAATATTAATAAACTGTAAGATTTATTTTTAAGTCATACAACCTGTAGAATTAGACGCTGTTCAGTGCGCGTTTTTATACAGTAATTACTTTCGACCCTTTCTTCTTTATTTTCATAATATACTCATACTGTTTACACGTACAATAAATATCAATAGCGTTAAATTGTAAATCAATGGCGGAATTGAAAAAACGTTATGAATATCGGTTGAAAAAGAAATAGTATCTTAATTATTAGTGTTTTTTTTTACAAAATCTGAAAACAGATATCGTTTCAGATATATTATTGAGAATATATTCCCAAAATAAAAAATCGCTATGTGCTGTCAACGGAGGAAACATCTAAACTAAAGCAAATGAAATAAAAAGTACTTTATTCGATACCAAGCCCTCAGAAAGTGCTTAAGTACGTTAAAATACTACCGCTGCATCGACTTCAGAAACCCGGTTATTGAATAATAGCCGGTAAAAAACTCGATATAGCTTATCTTATCTTAAAAATCGAGGAACGCCAGCTGCACTCACGAAAAAGCATGACTCAATGTCACGTTCCGCCTGAGCTGAGCGTGCAAACGAGAGCTCGAAACAAGGGATAGAGAGGCGCGATCGGACTAAGCGTTCGACTTGTGACGCATCTATCTCTCTTCCACTCCATCGGTAGTTCAGTGATAATAATTTAATTGCAATTTTCCATCAATGTTTTCTTTTGACGTTATCACATAAAATTTTCGTCTATAAACCAAGTTTACAGACAACCCATTTTTTTAAATTACAACTATGCAAATCATTGTTCACAATTGTATATTAGTAGGTGTACAACGAGAAATGTCATTGACAGGCATCACAATCTCTCGCGTAATCGTTCACATTTTGTATTTTCACACTAAAACCTGGTTGACAAGGTTGTGTCCTTATGATGGTAGGGTATTTTAAAATGCCCTGCTGAAATTTAACTTCACGGTCACAAATTGTGACCATAAACTGACTAAAGTTATAAATTAAAATTATGATATTAAAAATTAAAAACGCAATTCACCATCATACATAATTTAAATTATATCAGAGAAAACAATAAACATAAAGAGTTCTTTCAAGTTCAATTAACCAAAGAGAATATTAACAAAACTACATTAATGCAGTATCTTAATAAATGTATTAAATTCAATGTTTATTTTTTTGTAAAACTACAGATATTTTTTGAAATACAATATAAGTAAAATTACAAATCAATAGAGTACGCATGCCATTCGAATATTATACCAAAAGTAGCAGGCCCGGCGGACGTTGTCCTGCCCTGATAATAAAAAAATATATACTTATGTACATGAAACGCTTACGGCGGCTTGATATTTTCCGATTCTTTCAATAATTATCATTATATTTCAACCAATTTACAAAAAAACTTGACAAATTATATACTTAAACCTTCCCCGTGAATTACTTTATCTATTGGTGAAGTCTGCATTGCAATTCGTTCAGTAGTTTTTGAGTTTATCGCTAACATCCAGACAGACAGACAGACGCGGTGGACGACTTTGTTTTATAATATGTAATGATATGTAAGAATCTTAGTAGATTGTAGAGGGTTGTAATTGTACAAACTTCATGTAGTAATTTTGCAAATATTATAATTTTACCACATAGTGGATCAATTTTCAATAAAAACAAAACTTTCAAACATTCCTTCTAATTTAATTACTACAATGTTTTTTGGAAGTTGGAAGCTTAAAAAATTGTATGATTTTATGAAACCAGGATGCAGGTGAAACTTTTGGTGGATTGTGGGCATTTAATTAAAAATATTAGGAAAATTATTCGATTTCGGGTATTAAAATCGCATTTATAATCTTAAGTTTATAATTGGAAAATGGGAATGATAATGAGAAATGAACGGCAGACAAGAAATCCAAATATACATTTTACGAGTATTTTCAAAGTACGGAATACATTACCATTATTATTTAAATATAACCGATATTTATTTAAATCATTACATAATTTTGGATTGAGTATTACCCCTACTTCGCGGCCGGCTGTAATGCGACATGAGATAGATGGACGAAAAAATTTGAGATAATGTAAAAAAAGTTTTGCTTTAAAAATATTTTTGATATTTTCACAAAATTATCTTAGAATTTTCGTGGTGCATTGTGATTTCACCAATTTTTTTTCTATCCCCTACACGTTGTGTATTTTTACCGAACCATTAGACAATTTCCAATAACAGTTTCAAGCTTTGTAATTATTGTTGTCGCCACAAGGTGACACTGCACATAAAGTTAACTTGTCAACAATTTGATGGTGGTGGTCAACACCTACAGGTAAGGTGTTTTTAATTTTAGGAAACTGTATCTTCTACTCGTCACACTTAAATATTTGCATTTCAATTCTAATTGAGTGTCAACGATATGCTGATTTGGGGTCTGGACAAGCATAAGTCTCAGACTAAAAGACAATAAATAATTGTATTATTTGTCATAAGCATAATAATAATTGAAAACTTATGACTAGTCTTGGAGAGTGTGTCAAGCACTATATGATATAATATTAATGTAAATAATATATTGTAAAAATGTAACAAATATGATGTAAATTTTATAGAGTAGTCATATAGTAAATTTACAAAACTGAATTTTACTATTGTTATGCGTAAAAATAACCAACTATTTTTTTGTAAAATTACAATAGGACATTTTTACAGTGTATTGTCAACATAATTATTTTTAAAAGCGTCTTAAGTTATATTTAAAAAATATAATTTTGAAATAGTGAACAAATATTTAAAAAAATTACAGATCAATTAGCCAGTGTCCATTGTAACCGTCCAACCATACAACGTGATATTTCCACGTGTTTTTCCTCCTACCCCGCTATGACTGTACCTCTATATCTTTATTGTGTTAACAAATTACAAAACATATTTTATCAATTACACAATCGAAAGAAATAGAATAAAAGATACGGCTTTTTTTTTATTTAACTACAAATGTTTTGAAATGTATATACAATATGAACTAAATCGGAAAATTGTTGTCTTTTACGTTTTCATTGTCGATTCGAACGGATAACTACTAATCCAGTTACATTCCAATAAATATTATGCAACATTACTTCAACGTTGTTTTTTCTTGAGATAATCATGCGGGGCAATTAATAATTTTTCCTAGTTCATTTTAGGGAATTTGGGACTTAATGCCGATGTGGACGTAATTATTTTTATAGCTGTCCTGTTATTTAAAATAAATAGCAGCTACATTGCATACAAAAAAAAACACTTCAACGTTATCAAGTTTGCATAATATATATAACAGAAAGTTAACATAGGTACACACAGCAAAAATGTTGCTATGATTATATAAACAGTTTGGATATTACAAATTAATTTATTTACTAAATTGAAGATTTATCTACTAAATTAAAGATTTATCTACTAAATTAAAGATTTATCTACTAAATTAAAGATTTATCTACTAAATTAAAGATTTAGCTACTAAATTAAAGATTTATTTACTAAATTAAAGATTTATCTACTAAATTAAAGATTTATCTACTAAATTGAAATAATGAATGCTTCTGAAAAATCAATGTTCATAGATTATTTATAATATTAACTGTGCTTCTGTTTCTTGAAACGTATCCCTGAGGTGCGGTGTGATCCATCCTTGTTTGTCTATTTGGCGAGCTCGTTCCTATTATCTTGTGACACTTTATTAATTGTTCAACGAGTTAACACCACTATTTTTCCATCGCCGATAATTAATAAATGGTTTTTACCGTTCAGCTTTAATGGAGTGCGCCGTCGAGTTATATTTATGAATTTATATTTTCGAGTAACATTTCCGAGCAGACGGCGTCTCCGTTACTCACTCGGCTTTGATACCTTTATTTAATTTTATGTGAAACGAATTTATCTTGGCTTCCGCAAAGTCGCCGTGAAAAGGCTTCAATGTAATTTTGCAATATGAAAGTGCATATTTCCTAAGGATATTCTTGACTGCAGGCGTTCAATCTCTGTGAGGTAGTAGTCTGTTTAATATTATGGTATAACGTAATAGTAATGGAGGGTTGTGACAGTTAAATAATAATATTACTTTAAAACGCTTTAACTTGCATGTTTTACAGTTTACTAATATTGACTATCTATATTATAATCAAGCAATAATAAAGTGATATGGCACAACTTTTGCACCTTCTGATATTAAATGAATTGACGTAGGTTTGAATTTTACAATGTGGGCGAGCTCTCGGTAAAGAAAACCATCGTAATAAAACCATAGCATGGTGTTAGGGCTTTTTTATAATAGCCGTTTGGCATGCTACAACCCTCAGACTGAAAATGTGTCCCCAAGCATCTAAAGGAGTCAATTTTCATTCGGTTTTAGTGTGGTACCATCTTGGACCACGTCGTCATTCATAGAGGAATGGGAGAAGACGAATAGAAAAAAAATAGTTTAGACTACATCGTCACCTAAGATTAGGTTAGGTTCCCAAAGATAGACCAATGAAATGAAAAAAAAAAAAAACAAAAACTAGTACCTGTACGAAACTATATTTCGTACTCGGACGAAAAGTGAATTTGTCCTTTATTTTTATTAATTTACATAGAGTTATCATCATTGTTCAGTTCTTAAAGAAAATTGTAAAAACAACATACATTTTCCCCTAATTTTAAGAACGGTTAAACGCATTTTATATTGAAGACCACTTTATATACCTACATATAGTGAATAGTACATATAACACTTCAAAAAGAAGGAGGTTGTATTTTTTTCTAATGTTTGTTACCCCCCAGAATTTTGTGATTTTTAATGCCACCAATTTTGTAATTTGAATAGAAATAAAGAATGTATTATAGGAAATAATTCAGCAATTGAGCACTACTATATATATATATATATATATATATATAATCTCCTCGTTTCAATAAAGCTTCATTACCGTGTGTCTCTTCGCGTGTTCAATAAATATTCACAATCATATCGGACGATGTTAATACTGAGACATCATCACTGTTACACACTGTTGTTACATAACCTATTACCGGAGTAATATATACATAAATATAAAATTGGAGTGTATGTTTGTAATATCAAAATAACGTCTTTTTACTGATTCGATATGAACGTATACACGATACCGATAACAAAAATACAGTTTTTAAAATTTTTGTCTGTGTGTCTGTCTGTCTGTATGTTCCGAGTAATCTCTGAAACGGCTGGATCGATTTTGACAGAAACTTCACTGACGGATATTTAAAATTACAGCGGGTGACATAGACTACTTTATTTTAGACTAGCTGTCATCCGTGGCTATCTCCAAAAACGGTTGAATCATTTTTCACGGAGCTTTCATTAACAGATAGCTGATCTTATAAAAAGTAATTCACAATTATAAAAAAAAAACGCATGCGGAGCTTCGGGCAACCGCTAGTTATAAATAAACAACAGTAGAAACAAATGTAGAACAGTAATGAATGTAAAATTACCTATCTCATTAATAAATGCTTAAATGCAGTAACCGATACATATGAAAAAGTAATGTGGCCTTTCCTCAAGTTTGATTCAAAATTTTCAAGTTTGTATTTCTGTAATTACTATTCATAATATTTTATCTTATAAAATATTTCAATGGTTTCAATTACGAAGTCTATTTTTGAAGTTCTCTTCGTACCTCTTTTTTTTAATTGAAAAGTATAAAATGAAAACTTATGATAGTTTGTATTGCATCATAATTTCATGACGACACAGTACATGTTATAAATAATTTAAATGATGATGTGGTCTAAGACGGTAGTCACGCTAAACCTAGAGGGAGACTGGCTCTCAAGTGCAGCTGCCGGAACACACCAACAGGTGCTTGGTGATAGATTTTTCAACTTGAAGATGGTAGCTCGCCAGACGGACTTAGAAAGAGCCCTACCACCATGCTATGGTTTCATCACGATGTTTTCCTTCAGCGATAGCTCCGACTCAGTTGCCAGGATTCGAATCTATGTCCTATGAACACACCTACAACTGAATCATCATCGCTTCAAACTTAATTCATTTTTGTTTGAAACGTACAACTGCTAAAAAAAAAGAAGTAATTATGTAAGAAGCTTTTCCTTGTCGCATACTTAAACTTGACAAGCTGTACACTTCACGTATAATAGACGTGCTAACAGACACATAATACATACTCTCTCAAAATAAATATTGCTTCCTTTGTAATTTCTACTCATAACAGTAAAGAGACGAAATCTTTGAATTAAAGATATTCGGCAAAAATATTCTTCGAGGATTTATAGTCGACGATAGAACAGAGTTCGATAGTTTTTTAGATTTTCGTCGGGCTGTTCGTATGTTCGTTCATTTGTACGCGTATCATAAAGAAACTACATGGCTGATTTTGAATATTCAACTCGTAATTAAAAATAGATAACTGTGTATATTATCACTACATATTATAAAACAAAGTCGTTCGCCGCGTCTGTCTGTCTGTCTGTGTCTGTGTCTGTTAACGATAAACTCAAAAACTACTAAACGGATTGTAATGCGGTCTTCATCAATAGATAGATTATCACATGAAAAAGCTAGTAGGTATATAATTTATCAAGGCTTTATGTAAATTGGTTGAAATATAACGATAATTGTTAGTAGTGTTGGTAAAAGTCAAGCCGTGTTTGAGTTTTCATCGTAAACGCTGCCTAATACTTAACGAAAACGAGAAAGAAAACGAGATATAAGAAAACAATGCATAGTGAGATATTCTTCTTTTATAGATCTACAAAAAAGTCTCGAATGACGTATACTTATCTTTTAAGGATAGCTTACTATACCCATTTATCTACTTAAAAATGGTCAAATATAATGAGGCAATTGGAATTGGAATTGGAATTGGATTGGAATTACTGGTTTCAGCATGAATGGGTCGGCTCGCCCGGGGTAGTACCACCCTCTCACAGAAAACCGACGTGAAGTAACAGTGCTTGCACTGTTGCGTTTCGTTCGGTCAATGAGAGCGCCGGAGGCCCACATATTTAAAAGGCCGGCAACGCACTTGCGACTCCTCTGGTGTTGCTTAGTGTCTATGGACGGCGGTGATCACTTACCATCAGGTGACCCACCTGTTCGTTTGCCTCCTATGATATAAAAAAAAAAAAAAAAAAAAAAAGGCTATTTAGACGGATCCAGTATTAATCCTTATCAAATTAAATACATTAGTTTACCTTAAGCATTTCATGCACATACGTGTACTTTTTTATTATCAGGGCAGGACTACGTCCGCCGGGTGTACTAATGTGATATATAAAATTCCAGTGACCGTAGGCTTGCAATTCTAGTCCTCATAAACAGCTTGATGACATTAAGGATTTTTTTTTAATGAATTATCTGCATGATGCACCTTATTGCACCGGTATGTGGCCATGTTGTATGGATACAGATTTTTAAAATTTTCTGACAAAATTCGTTTTTAGCTATAATGGATTTCTCAAATAATAAAGCATACAATCTTCAATCTTCAGACTACCAGCAACCCTCAATATTTTTTAATTCATAACTTATTAAGGACCGTGGCAGGACAAAGTCTATCTACTATGTCCGCTCAAAGACTAAAAATAATAAAGAAAAATAAAGACTGTAAAATAATTAAATGAAATAGACTTAACTGTTTTTAAGGATTTTTGTTTCGGTGCATTATTAAATGATATGATTAAATTGGAAATTTGCTATTGAATTACCTCTTTCTTATTCTTTCGTCTTATATATAGTAAATATCAATTAATATCTAAAGTTATTTTACCTCTCTATTCTTTCAAATAATTGTGTTACAAATAGGGTTTTCTTGAATTCTTCTATTGTATCATTGATTTCACATTGTCACTTACTAATAACTATAATGTCAGCCTGTAAAAGTCTCACTTTTGGAACAAAAGTCTCATCCCGAAGGAAGGCACGGAAATAGCCATTACGTCAGCTTTTGACGTATTGGTGATTGTAAATACAGATAAATCTACATTTCTATTATTTTTCTCATATACGATGGTTCTTTGAGAGGACAATTCTCAGGTTCAGTTCTTGCAAGTTTTCATGCGCTACATTTTATTCACCGTCAACCGATATTACTACCAACTTCAATTAGAAGATTTACGTAGAGTGCAAAATATTAAAATCGAATCAATATTCCGCCGGTCAAATTACTCAATCATTACGACTTCGGTCTTAGATAAAATGGCAGAAAATATCTCAGTGTTATAATTCTATATACTACTAAACCGAGGAAGACGGTTAGGTGAAAATTGCTCTCGTATGGAGTCATCAAACCGCTTTCAGTGCTTTTAAAATCCTATAGCAAATAACTTGTTTATAAGGTGAAATTCACTGCATTTCGATAAAATAAAAGTAAGAAAAGAAATGTGGTGTATAAGACACAGGTGTCTTGCCCGTAAATACCGAGAGTCTCGAGACTCAGATTTATGTTAAATTCACATTATGTTTTATTAAGTAATGTATCATTTAAATGTAACCGTGAAATATGTAATTAGTTGCTAATAAAGTTTCCTTTCATTTTATAGTATCGCTGATTCCGTTAGACTTTGTTGCTTGCGTTACTATTTACAGCAATTGCCTACGAGTTTGTACAAATAAAATATATCCTATGGTCCTCAGGGATAATGTAGCTTTTTATTGGTGAAATATATATATATTTTAAATCAAATCAACAGTTCAAATGTATTAACTTTATTATATGAACATTAAAAAGAATATTTGTCAGTAATTGCGAAAGAATAAAATAAGATTAGCCCAAGTAAATTAAACGCCGAATAGATAATACATTTTCACTGATGTTAAAATGTTTTAACATGGAAATTAGAATGCATACGGACAAAATAAGGTATTAAGATTAGGATGTAACCAGTAATTTCTATTGTGTGTGTTTTGTACCGTCTGATGCATTTTTATTCGACTACGGCGAAGCCAAAAGGAGGGGGGGGATTATGATTCTAGCCGTCTATGTATGTTTGTATATAGGTATGTTCGACTGTAGCGTCTAAACTATTCATACGATTTTGATGAATAAGGTACCAATCGATTCGTCGTTATGGCCCGGATAACAACGCACGACTACGCTATTCGAATTGAATTATAAATGTTATTAATGTGGAAGTGATAGAGGATTTTTCTAGGAGCTAAGTGGTAGAGCTACGCTGAAACTATTACTGGTTTCAGCATGAATGGGTCGGCTCGCCCGGGATAGTACCACCCTCTCACAGAAAGCCGACGTGAAGTAACAGTGCTTGCACTGTTGCGTTTCGTTCGGCCAGTGAGAGCGCCGGGGGCCCACATATTGTAGGTGGTAGAGCTACGCTGAAACTATTACTGGTTTCAGCATGAATGGGTCGGCTCGCCCGGGGTAGTACCACCCTCTCACAGAAAGCCGACGTGAAGTAACAGTGCTTGCACTGTTGCGTTTCGTTCGGTCAGTGAGAGCGCCGGGGGCTCACATATTGTAGGTGGTAGAGCTACGCTGAAACTATTACTGGTTTCAGCATGAATGGGTCGGCTCGCCCGGGATAGTACCACCCTCTCACAGAAAGCCGACGTGAAGTAACAGTGCTTGCACTGTTGCGTTTCGTTCGGCCAGTGAGAGCGCCGGGGGCCCACATATTGTAGGTGGTAGAGCTACGCTGAAACTATTACTGGTTTCAGCATGAATGGGTCGGCTCGCCCGGGATAGTACCACCCTCTCACAGAAAGCCGATGTGAAGTAACAGTGCTTGCACTGTTGCGTTTCGTTCGGCCAGTGAGAGCGCCGGGGGCCCACATATTGTAGGTGGTAGAGCTACGCTGAAACTATTACTGGTTTCAGCATGAATGGGTCGGCTCGCCCGGGGTAGTACCACCCTCTCACAGAAAGCCGACGTGAAGTAACAGTGCTTGCACTGTTGCGTTTCGTTCGGCCAGTGAGAGCGCCGGGGGCCCACATATTGTAGGTGGTAGAGCTACGCTGAAACTATTACTGGTTTCAGCATGAATGGGTCGGCTCGCCCGGGGTAGTACCACCCTCTCACAGAAAGCCGACGTGAAGTAACAGTGCTTGCACTGTTGCGTTTCGTTCGGCCAGTGAGAGCGCCGGGGGCCCACATATTGTAGGTGGTAGAGCTACGCTGAAACTATTACTGGTTTCAGCATGAATGGGTCGGCTCGCCCGGGGTAGTACCACCCTCTCACAGAAAGCCGACGTGAAGTAACAGTGCTTGCACTGTTGCGTTTCGTTCGGCCAGTGAGAGCGCCGGGGGCCCACATATTGTAGGTGGTAGAGCTACGCTGAAACTATTACTGGTTTCAGCATGAATGGGTCGGCTCGCCCGGGATAGTACCACCCTCTCACAGAAAGCTGACGTGAAGTAACAGTGCTTGCACTGTTGCGTTTCGTTCGGCCAGTGAGAGCGCCGGGGGCCCACATATTGTAGGTGGTAGAGCTACGCTGAAACTATTACTGGTTTCAGCATGAATGGGTCGGCTCGCCCGGGGTAGTACCACCCTCTCACAGAAAGCCGACGTGAAGTAACAGTGCTTGCACTGTTGCGTTTCGTTCGGCCAGTGAGAGCGCCGGGGGCCCACATATTGTAGGTGGTAGAGCTACGCTGAAACTATTACTGGTTTCAGCATGAATGGGTCGGCTCGCCCGGGGTAGTACCACCCTCTCACAGAAAGCCGACGTGAAGTAACAGTGCTTGCACTGTTGCGTTTCGTTCGGCCAGTGAGAGCGCCGGGGGCCCACATATTGTAGGTGGTAGAGCTACGCTGAAACTATTACTGGTTTCAGCATGAATGGGTCGGCTCGCCCGGGGTAGTACCACCCTCTCACAGAAAGCCGACGTGAAGTAACAGTGCTTGCACTGTTGCGTTTCGTTCGGTCAGTGAGAGCGCCGGGGGCCCACATATTGTAGGTGGTAGAGCTACGCTGAAACTATTACTGGTTTCAGAATGAATGGGTCGGCTCGCCCGGGGTAGTACCACCCTCTCACAGAAAGCCGACGTGAAGTAACAGTGCTTGCACTGTTGCGTTTCGTTCGGCCAGTGAGAGCGCCGGAGGCCCACATATATTAAGAGGCCGGCAACGCACTTGCGACTCCCCTGGTGTTGCTAGTGTCTATGGACGGCGGTGATCACTTACCATAAGGGGACGCACCTGTTCGTTTGCCCCCTGTAATATATAAAAAAAAAATAATAGAACAAGATAATAAAAGCAGACAAAACGAATAAGACGATGATATCGAACAGCACCTATCTTGTTTCTTACCTTTCAGTGCTTTTTTTCCGTAGTCGGGCTACGGTTTCTTAAACTTTTTGTTTTTTTTTTTTACTTATGAGACACATAGAACAGTTCGTAATTATTATTGAACGTGATAGTAGACGATGTTGTCGAGGTATAGAATGTCTTTTTATTATTTTATAATTATATTTCCTAGTTATTCTCATAAAAAATATATGATATCAAATTTGCAGTCTACACTAATGTTTGTCGCGTGATAGTATTTGCTAACCGGGTTTGTCTGTATATGTATGTAGCTGTATGACTAGAATGTCATCCTAACGTAGAGCGGCTGCAAACTTTTAAATTATTATTTATCGAATATGTCAGTTCAAACAAATGAAATATGTTTTGTCACTATACATACATGTATTTACATGAATAGAAAAGACTCTAATGATTATTAAAAATGTTATAGTACATTTTATTGTATAATGTTATTGAAATAAGGGTTACTCTCAAATTTTACGAAAAATCGCCGATAAATACCCCGTCGCCTAAATACTATGTGTGTAAAGCTTATTTAATTCTGCCGGCATACTAAGTGGTAAATGAAGGATTTAATACTGTCGTTTGACGGGAACACAACTTACACAACTGTCTGTATATTACATTAAAGTTACCGCAGTAACTCGCTTCGATACATAACATACTAGAAGTCTTTGCTAATGTCAACAAGTCAACACAAGAACGATGGCCGTGCACATAATATTATCTGGGTGTTAATTAGATCGAATATTTTGACAATCAAGATAATTTCGACCATATTACGGAATTAACATATGAGATTAACTTAGCTGAGCTACATCTAGAACTTATCTGGCGACCATTCATTCATCTGAGAAATATTACAGTCGCTTTATTTTTATTTTTTTATATTATAGGGGGCAAACGAACAGGTGGGTCACCTGATGGTAAGTGATCACCACCGTCCATAGACACTAGTAATACCAGGGGAGTCGCAAGTACGTTGTCGGCCTTTTAATATATGTGGGCCTCCGGCGCTCTCACTGACCGAACGAAGCGCAACAGTGCAAGCACTGTTACTTCACGTCGGTTTTCTATGAGAGGGTGGTACTACCCCGGGCGAGCCGACCCATTCATGCTGAAACCAGTGATAGTTTCAGCGTAGCTCTACCACCTATAAATGATAAACCTTGTATTGAAACAATATGTACATTGTAATGTTGATTTAAAATACAAATTGTACAATTGATATATTAGATGTATTTTGCGGCGATATTTGATATACAACCTCGTTAGTTCAGTAAAAAATGAACGACGAAATAATAACACACTAATAGTGTGTTATTTAATAGTGTGTTATACACTATTTTAAGTACTCTCTTGTCTAGTTAACAATATCATATTGAACTAGTATGTAGGTGTACATTTCCTTCATTGTCGATGAGGTACGTTAAACTGTTATAAACCTGTAAAGTTGATGTCTAACGAAAATTTAGTAGCGACTTTGACGTCAATAAACTCTATTTCTTGGGTAATAAATACAATTACAAATAAAAGAACAACTTTAAGATGGACATAATATTACAATTTACAAATGTGTTCGAGTTTTATTTAAAAAAAAATAGTATAAACTTCGCGACGTGCTAGAAGCCGTATGATAAAACAATTTTTATTGTAACCTTTGTACAATAATAATAAAAGAAACCGATTTTAACACCGACGAACAAATCCGTTGGTAGTAGTTCGCTTTTACCGAAGCGAGAATACGCAACATAGTTCGTATGACATGAAAGCGTAGAACATTCGCTGGGTAAAGTGGGCGCGACCACTCAAGCGGCTTTAAAAGCGATGGCATAACTTTGTTAGCGGTTGGAAATTGTAGATAAAACCGACTAAAAGGTGAACTCCAACCTATACTATAGTGTTGTTATTGCACACTTTACAAAATGTATGGGGAATAATTAACAAGTAACATACAGTAATGTGATTGAAAAGCAGATAAAATAATTACCATAATTAATTATTCGATTTAAATACTTTTTCGTTAACTTTTTTTATCAGATAGTAGGACATGGCAATTATATCCGAATGGATCGCGATCACCATACACCAGGTGTAATATACACTATAGTGGTACACTTGAGCGTTTTGCGATCTATAAAGAGTTCCATTCCATTATTCAAACTGGATGGTGGGAATCTGTAACCGACATAATCGTGACACAATGACTCGCGTTTATTTTATTGCGTTTCTGATTCAGCTCGATCTGCAGGCCGGCATGATAGCGACGGCAGACGTTGTTTTCGTATTACACTATCTTCTTCATCAAGTTAATTTTCATAATTTTAAAAATGTGTGTTATAATATGTTAATGAAAAGATAAACCAGATCGAGTTTCTTGCCGGTTCTTCTTGATGACTGGGTTGTTTTCCGAACCGGTGGTAACTTTGACGGTCATAAGCGCCTTCTCAGGGCCTAAACTGAATAAAGTATTTTTGATTTTGATAATTCTGCCGCGCTACCGAAATAAGGTTTCACAATAAAATGTCAGAATACATAAATAAATCATTTATTAATAAACATTTAACGAAACAAAATAATCTATACTCACTAGTACAGGTACAACTTTAATTAGTCTGCGGTATTCATTTGCAGGATTCCTTGTTACGCGTCTAGGAAGCTTATTAGATTATGCTTGTTAAAAGTTCTGGTACTGCGCTGAAACAAACTTTGGATCATATCACTAGTAGGTAGAGTTAATGTGAATGCATATATTTTTGTACACTATTTATTTCTCAAGTTACACGTTTTACAAAATAGTCATATTTAAAAATCAGATTCTTCGGAAGTCGTTTTCCGAATTGAACAAATTTACAATAAAACATTTAACCTGACGATGGATATAGAAAACCTTCTGTTCACAAATAAACAAAACAAATATATAATATAAAACCAAAAGTAAACATTTTATAACAATCTTATATATAAAACAAAGTCGCCCGCCGCGTCTGTCTGTCTGTCTGGATGTTCGCGATAAACTCAAAAACTACTAAACGGATTGTAATGCGGTGTTCACCAATAGATAGAGTAATTCACGGGGAAGGTTCTGGTATATAATTTGTCAAGGTTTTGAGTAAATTGGTTGAAATCTATATAAATATAAGCGAAATACGACTGACTGACAATTATATATTCTCCTACAGACACCGACAATCTCTGACATTAGGCGACCGTTGTTATAGTAACCAATAATATTATTCCCGTGGCAATAAGTATATTTTTAGGGGTGTGCAATTAATGCTACGATCGAACCGAATCGAATAATGATGTTACATTCGAAGTTTGAGTAGAAAATTCGAACTATTCCTATATTTTTAAAGTAAGGTAGAATTATTACACTAATAGTTATAGGAAAAATTACAACATTTTACACTAATTTAATAATTCAAATGAAAAAAATGATAATGTCGTAAAAACTATTATTTAAACATCAAGATTGCCTTTGAAAAAGAACTTTAATTTACTACGTAATTCAATTCTACAATAATAAATTTCTATTAGTGAAAATATTTATTAAAAATGTACTTTCTCCCTTAAATCTAAGTAATTTTATAACATTTCAATTTTAACAAAATATTGATAAAAATAGCCGAAATATTTCATTTTAAAGAAATTAAAAATATATTATAATTTTATATTTTAACAGGTTTCTAGAATTTTTTGCTCTTATTTTATATTACATACATAAAAATAATGATTTAAAGTTTAGCACCCAAAATTCATTAACAACCAATAAGGTACCAACATATAGCTTTTACTATATTGGTATATTTTGAGTGGTCAATTATAAATTAAAAAATCGGTTATAGTTTAAAAAGAACATAGTCAGTTCCGTTGAAAAAAAAGGATTTTGATATAAAAATAAATGACATTTAATTTCTTGAATTTCTGATTTTCGTTTTTTCCGCCAGTTTTTGGCTAGAAATAGAGATACAGTAATTTTGAATGCACTGCATGGCTGGTGTCGTCTATAATGGCGTTGCTGGTTAGTTCGTAACATTCTATAGTTAATGCTTATTTAACGCATAAATGAAATTATTTGAATAAGCCGAAGAGTTGGAATTATACGTGTGTTCAATTCGGATTTCAAATCGTATAATTCGGTTCGATTTGATATCGATTAATTCGTTAAATCGCATATTCGTACACCCCTATTTATTTTGTGTTCATTGAATTAGTAAGTATTCATTTAAAAATGACATTTTAAGTCAGTATTATTTCGAATTTTTGATTTGCAACCTATAGATACAATAAAAATAAAAGTGTCTATACATATTAACAAAATACCTCTACTTTGTACTGACTGGATATGAAAGTGTAAAAGCTACTTATTGTCAGTCTATATGTCTGTTTATTCCGATTAATCTCCGAAATGGCTGGACCCACTTTGACGGAAATTTTACTGGCAGAGAGCTTAAATTGCAGGCTATATTTTAGACTAGCTGTTATTCGCAACTTTGCTTACAGTGGAATATCCGAAACGGCAAAATTTCACGTGATTTTTACAGACATACTCGTATAGCTGATCTTATTAGTTAGCTGTTACCCGTGGCATTGTCCAAAGAGGAATACCTGAAACGGCAATACCGATTATTTCGGGACTTTCACTGGCAGATAGCTGACCCCATAAGAAGTAATTTAGCCTATTTTATTTTAAAGTAGCTGTTACCTACGCCTTCGTCCGCAGTGATATATCCAAAGTGCTTTAATCGATCTTAAAGGGACATTTTTCTGGCATATAACTGACTTTATAAGAACTGACTTAGGTTAATTTATTTTAAACTAGCTGTTATCTGTAGCTGTGATCACAAAGTAATCCCCAAAAAAGATAGAACGATGCTTATGTGACTTTTACAGGCACGTAGTTGATCTTATAAAGAGTAACTTAGGCTATTTTATTTTAGACTAACTGTTACTTGTGACTTTTTCCTGTCCAATGTGCAATCTCCAAAACAATTCAACCAATTTTAACGATATTTTCACTGACACACAACTAAAGTAATGAGCACTAACTAGAGCTATTTTATTTTCAACTAGCTGTTACTCGCGATTTTATCCGTGTGGAATATCTGAAACAATTTGACCGATTTTGACATGACTTTCACGAGCACATAATTGAAGTTATAAGAATTAACTTAGGTTATTTTATTTTAAGCTAGCTGTCACCCACGACTTCTCCCGCGTGAAATTTAGCAAAAGTATGTTATTCACTGTAAACATGTGCGTGAGGCATGCACTGTACTGGACTCCAAGAATTAATATATTTGTATGTAATTTGCTTAATGGTGGTCATTTTGTTTTATTTACCGCATTCGCGTCTACCTAACTCATTAACCATAGCTTCGGGAAGTTGGACCCCCATCTTTCGCGCAACGATTTGAAAATTCGTAGAGGGTTTCACCATAGACTTCCTATTTTTGCCCACCTTTACATTTTTTTGCCCAGCTATATAAAAAAGATACGAAGATTTAAATTGCGTAGGACAACAATCAAATAACTTTCAAAAAATTTTTAAATATCAAGGTGGATACTTGAAGTATGTCGTTTACCCATGTTGCCCATCTTCTATTTTTCTGACAATTCAATGTGTAGGGGGCGGCAGGGGGGGGGGGGTGTCAAAGAAAACTTGATGGTTCAAGAATGTTCGAACAATGCATTTGAATGCATATCTTATGGCCACGTTTGCCCACCTTTTACTTTTTGGAAAAGTGAAATTATAAGGGGTAAAAATTGGGGGAAAAGAAAAAGTGAATGGTCGAGAATTTTGTAATGATATATTTGAATCTAATTTATTTGGCAACATTTGCCTATCTTTTACTTTTACTCTTTATATCTTTTACCCATTTTCTACTACTTTTAAAAATCAATTTCTAAGGGATAAAAATTGGGGGGAAAAGTAAAATTGAGGGAGAATTCATAATTGTTCTTCGATCGACCACCTTTAGTTACAGAATTATTTTAATTAGAATATGACGGTCTCCACTCTCGCAATAATCAATTATACTGTGCCTACCTCACGATTGATTTTAGAAAATGAAGACTTAATAAGGGCTATTCCCATACAGAAGGACATTATAAGTAACTAAGGGTGGGCAATAAAAAAAAATATAGGCACTATTTTAATTTCTAATTATAAAAAACTGCTTACAGATAGATATAGAATCTTGAAATCTGGAAGTATATTAATGCAAAATATTAAGACTTCAATTTTTAATTACAACAATAATCATCAACTCTTTGTTTATAATTCAACATTATAATTAATACGTATTTGAATATAGATGATGTTTTTTCAATATTAGACCAGACAAGTATTACCTTAACAGTTCCATTATAGGATTTCTTGCCGAATAGAGGAGCAATTACTTTTTGTATGATCGCAAAAACTTATGTTAATATTATATATATTACATCTTTAAGATAAATTGTATAACTTGAAATTTTAATTACTTTCTTACTCAGTGTAAGTGAGCACTGAGGGGATTCTATAGTAAGTTAGTATTTACAAAATGTACGTGATATGTTCAAGTAGATGGCGTGCGTGTCGTACCTACAAATGTTTTTCAAAGAGCATTTCTGTAATTCTACGTCTTCTCACTATTTTATATTGCTTTAATACAATTTAAAAACCGCGTGCGAAGCTGCGGGTATCAGCTAGTATTTTTATAATTTAGACAACCTTTTTTATTTCAAAATATATAATGATTTATAAAGAGCATTTCATTTTTATTAATTTTATTTTGTTTATTCACAGGAACAGTGATTTTTTTTTTAATATAAATATTGACATAAAATATTTTGTTATAAATTTGTTTCATTCGAAAAACTACTTTAGAAAAATATTAATTTCAAATATAACTGACTATCCTTTAGGAAGCCATAATTTTAGAAATAAATATCATATATATAATATGCGTCCACATTCCTGCTTACTAAAAGTACAATATGCATTCGGCTTACAATACGAACGAATACCAGAACCTCACATTTTTCTCTGCACGCTTCATATGAAATGCACCGGTATTGAAAAAGCACAGCTATACCTATATAAAATGAGTAATACGGGAAATAACATTAAATTTGTCGAATCATCATAGAAAAACAATGATTTTGTCTACTCAATTCGATTTATATTTCGTGGGATAAATAATAACATTAACAAATAAGAACGACAAATGTAATATCTAGGATTAAGTTTATTCTAATAACAAAGGGTATGAAAGTAACAGACGAACGAGCCTTTCCGACGACCTTTTATCCAAGAAATATAAAAAAAAATCTCTCTCCTTAAGCCGCACATGATGTATTTAGACGGACTGAAGCCCTAGAAAAAGCGAATGTCATACACAGAGATTGAAGAACCCACTCTAATATTAACTTTTCATCTTTTGAAATACTTTAATAACCGCGACGTTTCCACAAATAGTGATTTAAGCCGGGAAATAGTTTCTCGCCGCAATCGTAGAAATAAACTGAACGGTCTCTGCAAACGGTGCTTTTGATTTCCGCACGCCGGATTCAATTTTATTACGGTTATTGCATTTTTAAAGTCATTTCGCTTGCAACGTCATGGAAATTATGTTATAAAATCCGACTTTAACCTGAAGTCGCCTCAATCTAGTTACTTAGTCATATAATAGAAGTACACAGACTATAACCATTTATCTAATGTTAACAAAATCTTTCCAGTTTTATGACTACTGATAATTCTTTTATACCTATCGCCTTATAGTATTGTTTTTTTTGTTATTGTTGCTTTTTATATATTTAAAGATATGCAAAAATCGGCACGGAATAAATATAATTCTCGATTGTATTGTAACACAGGCCTACTCAAAAGTTCTTGGGTATATATCAGTTCTGTAGACAAACATCAATATTTAGTACGAAAAGATTTTCTTTATCGAGGACTTATGGGAGAGTACTCGATGTTGTGAGTTTTTAGATATTATATTGCGCGTTATCCCTCCGGCGTCTGATTTGTTCCCACTCGTACAAAGGCGAAAGAGAATTTAATTCAATTAATATCAATGTTGCACTGATTGGAAACGCAATAAACTTCTGTAATAATGTTGCCATCACATACACACAGATTTCATTTAGTTTATAATTAGTCTTTCATCTTAGTCTTTTTCTTAATTAATATCAAATTAAAAACTTCTAATTTAAAGTAATTTAGCATTATTCTTATATTGGTTTTTAAGTGAATATTTTTAATTGTTTTTATTTTTGCTATTTTAACAAATCTATATAAATAAAGTGATACTCGTCTACCTACGTTACGCAAATACTGCGGGATAGATTTCCATCATTTTTTTTTAGTTTTATCAGCACTGCGTCTTCAACGATGTTTGTTTTCTTGCCATGAAAAAGTGGGGCATGCGATGTGGTACGCATGGGCAGGAAAGAGGGAGTAAACTGATAACGATTTTTACTTTCGATTTCTTTTATGCAACTTTTCGTCTGTGCATAAAATATATTGTAACGATAATAAAAAAAAATGGGCCTTTATTCTACAATGTTAATGATATTATCTGATTACAATGCTAAATTTAAATCATCGAATCTAGATATCTGATCAAACAGTCTGACCAAACATAAAGAGATATATTGAAGTAAGCAAAAATAAAAAAAGAAACATTTTTTTTTAAATATATTTTATAGGTTAGCGTTTGACCACAATCTCATGTTAAATGATGATGTGGTCTAAGACGGTAGTCATGCTAAACCTAGAGGGAGACTGGCTTTCAGGTGCAGCCGCCGGAACACACCTACAGGTGCTTGGCGACAGATTTTCAACTTGAGGGTGGTAGCTAGCTAGGCGGACTTAGAAATAGCCCTACCACCATGCTATCGTTTCATCACGTTGTTTTCCTTCACCGAAAGCTCCGACTCAGGTGGCAGGATTCGAACCTACGTTCTTCAACGTTCTGTCCGAACACACTACCAACTGAGCCATCATCGCTTCATACATGTTGCTAATATACAGTTCGATTTTAACCTTTTGTCCTGGCTCCACAACATGCAATGAGAGTATTAAATACCTATAAATTAGTATAATCTATCTTCTATACATATAATAAGAATGTAAATCCAACGCGTCTGTACTTTTTTGATGTTATTATTGAAGTGATAAAGTGGTACGACCATTATTAGTTTTTAGCACACATTACATTACAAAAATACAACATATACAGATATAAATTCAGATTGTTTCCTTAATCACTGTTTTGTATTCCGTTCCACGCGGACGAAGTCGCGGGCACAGCTAATGTATTATATAATCAATAATTGTATCTGTACAGAGAAATTCTTTCCAAATGTATGAATTGAATTGCCCTAGTGCAAAATCTTGTTAGTGTTTCCAATAAATATATAAACAACGTCGACGAAGTCGTGAATATCAACTAGTTTAAAATTATAAAATAAAACTTTTTATTAATTGTTTGTTAACAATGGATTCCGACGTAACAATATTATCTTCTGAATATCAATATGCTTTTGATCGATGGACCTTTTATCTTTTCTGAAATCTAGCCTTGCTATATTGAGGCAAGATTAACTATAGTTCTAGCTATAAATCCATTGAGTGTGGGAGAATAGATCTTTATCAATAAATATTCACGTCGCGCCGTCTCGTTAATATATACTTATAACAATGTAACTTTTACTACAATAAAATTGTCCTTTTTCTATAACTGTTTCATAGTGGACATAGAATTGCAGGTAAATAATATATGCTCGATTCTTTGTTTTATAATTAACTAGCGGCTCGTTAAAATCGATCCACTATTTAATTTATGTTATTATACATATAAAACTACCTCTTCGATCACTCTATCTATTAAAAAAAACCGCATCAAAATCCGTTGCGTAGTTTTAAAGATTTAAGCATACATAGGTATATAGGGACAGAGAAAGCGATTTTGTTTTATACTATGTAGTGATTATTATGTCAATCGTAATAATGTCGCAAACATTTGTTACCTGCAAATGATTTGATTTACATACACATATTATGATGCATAGTGTTGCGGGTACCGTCGGTTGCGGCGCACGCTATCAACTTAGCACCGCAGTATTCGATCTCACGGACACCTCGATAGGGACACAGGGACTGTGTTAAACGGGTTACCGTATGCGGGACACTGTCGTTCAGCCGACCGTTATAGAATTTCCTCGCAAATCCTCTTGTATCATTTCGAACTGGTGGTGTGCGTTTTGAAAAATATACACATACATTATTTATTGTGTGTATGTACAGTGAAGTCGTGACGTATCAACACACAAACACAAGTTTGGTTTTATACTTCTTTAAAATTACAGTGAAAATAATTGGTATTTGGTAATATGAGTGTATATTTATAAATATACACGATACAAATACAAAATAAACGATTACCATATCAAATTTCAACAAAATCAACGCAATCTTTTGTAAGAATATAGACATATAACAAACAACAGAATAAAGATAATCAAAAACCATGGAAGTGTATTCCGTCCTTGAATCTGTAACTTCACAAAGTACATTTATATTTTTTACAGGTACCTATATTTAATATACAGATTTCTTCTCTTTACAATTTTATTATTATAGGTATAAATGTCGCTGTTTACATTCAATTAGGATAGTTTAATTAATTTGCCTGTGAAAAGCGTTATTAGGAAATTGCTATCATAACAAACCCAATCAACTAAAGCTTCATTGTTTTAGTACTAATTTGATGGTCTATTATTAATTACCGCATTGAGGGGTTAGTGTACACTGTACTGACGGGCGTCATTCAATACCACGATGTAATTATTTCAGAACAAAGCGGTCAGTATCAGCAAGCTAGCTCACATGACGTTATATAGACGATATTATACCTGATCCTATCTATTCATCAAATCACCCCTATGCTTTGTAATATTCACGTAGTAAATTTAATGTATACGTACTTACACAAGCCCATTATAAATACCCACTAGAAATATTTATAGTTAACGAATTTCGTTTTCATTATTCGCTCCTGTAGTTATTTGTGATATAAATATTATATACGAAGTGGTAATGTAACAAGTTTTTAGATGTAAAAAATGTATTGTATAAATGTATCGAAGCCACGAGACTACATAGGAAATTTAGGACTACAACTGTCTCTTCCTGGGCAAAGACCCAGAGGCAGGCCCAAAACTAATTGGAAAGGTTTAGTGCTAAAAGATATGAAGGAGTGTAAAGTATTCGAAGGCGATGTCGAGGACAGAGCGAAGTGGAGAAAAAAAGTAAGGAAGGCTGACCCCACCACCATGTGGGACATATAGCCAGGAAGAGAGAGAGAGAGATCTTGATACAAAAAAAATCCTTATTAATTTAGACCACGCGAGCAGAAACATATTCTGACAATCTATTGTGATTCTATGTCAAACGTAAATTATATAAATCAATAAATAAATACCTTTGTGATATTTAAAATATAAGTTCCAGCTACGAGTCACCTTACAACAAATTACCATTAATAAAACGGTGAGAATATTTGATGATGTGTTCGTAATTTTAAAACTCTGCCCGACGAAAGAAAGGTAGTAAATGTATTGATTTAGAAATTGTTTAGCAATTTAGTAACTTATACCATGATAGGATCTGAGCTCATACAAATTCAATTGATTCGGTCGTCACAAAGCGTTTCACTCGGGCTTCCATACGTAACTGCAGTGCTAACAATGCTACTGAGGTACCAGAGAGCGTTTATTCCGCTCTTTTGTTCTGTGAGGTAAATTACTTAATAGATGGAGGGGTGAGCTCTACGATTCTTTTTATTATGAATCCGCTTATGGGATGTCGCTTTATATATTAATACTTATTTTTAAATATTCTACAGAATAACTCAGTAAAGTAGAGAATTATATACAAAAATAAGAAATAAATAGATACATCTAAATAATAAATTCAATTGTCATTGTTTTGATCTATGTCTTTAATTTTCGATATACGATTGATTTATAATAAGGAATTAGGTATAAGTACAATGAAAATCTTTCTTATTGTATGTACTAAAAAAAAAAATTATAATTCTGCCTACGAAATTATTCACTAGCCCGATTCGAGCCAGTTTTATCGTGCGTACAGTTGTAAGGGCGATACGATTTTGAAATAGTATTGTTATGAATATATTTTATATAAAATGCTTAAGTTTTATCCATGCTTTAACAGATCAGTTGTTTGATAAATACCAGTCCCAGTACGATTTTTATAGTATTATATAGCCTCTTAATTTCAACTCACCTATACTTCGCTTGGACAAAATTTCGTTAAAATGGAGCTACGCTTATTTTGAAGTCAATATTTTATATTGTACTCATATATTTCTAGTTTCCTTACCATACCTAAGAGTACCATTGACAATTCTTACTATATACTTCATAATCTCTGATTCTATAATTGGCATTGATGTTTCGAGTTTTTTTTTTTTGACATACAAATAACAATTCCACATCACTGAAATAAACAAACTGCTTTGCCCAAGTGTAAACACACTCAAAATTAATTCAAGCGAATATAGTTTATAATTTTATACAATAATAATGAAAATGAAAACAACGAACACGTAGAAAATTAGTTTGATTCTTTGTGACATATTCTTTATTCTGTTTCGAATTAATTTATTTATTCATATTAAATAATATGCTGTTAAGAGTTCATAAAGTTTTTGTACCAATATAATATTATAAAACAGACGAAAACCCTAACAACAACCATCACAGGATATAAAAAATTATATCCCCTTAATAACTGCGCAGTATGCAACAAAGTAAGTAACTCAAGGAACGGTGATTGCCTACCGAGGCTATTACTATACAATGTCCTGTGACATTGGTGAGAATTACACCTATTATCGTTATTTATCAATTGACGCGTAGAGTGGTTTATATGCATGATCAATTTGCCATCTACACACATGTTTGACGACAACAGGTGGTGTAGTCTCATGCACTGGAATTTTTTATCCATTCGAAACCGTAAGCCTTTCGTGATGATGTACATCCACCAGTTCGGAGCATGCTGGGATCGTCCTAAAAAGGTTAGCTTATTTGTTTTACATTATTTAATTAATTCCTGTATATATGAAATTTACCTAAATAATCAACGTCAGGAGCTGATCCTGAATTTCCTATAATCACTTTTATTTGAAAAAAAAAATTTGTAAATATATTTTTATTTTGCTAAATTCTACGAATCGCGCTATGTTCAATTCAGTAACGTTTAACAAAGTGTTTTCATTGTCAATATTTAAAGATTTTTTTATAAAGAAAAATCATTGCACTATATTTCTATGAGAATACCTAATAATTGTATTTCTTCAAAATAGTGAGTGTTAGAACGATTCCTACTATTTTTCGTACGGGAGTATATAGCCTTAGTTATGGTAGAAGTTATTAAAAAAAGAAGCTATTAAGTTAACCAGAAAATAAACTAAAAATGGGACTACAGTTTTAGATGTTAACTATAAAATATCAGGCCGAGAGCACGCGAAGTCATGCTTTCTGCTATTTAATGATACGCAGCTATCTATCTACCTACCTATAAATTGATCAACATTCTTTTTTATTCAACTGGAATTATTGTCTGAATTGAACGGAAAACCGTAATTATTTCGAAAACAGGTTCCATTATAAAGATAAAGTGAATAGGGCTTTATTTTTACGCCATTCGACGGCACGCTGAAATACGGTCCAATCCAATTATACGTGCACTTCGCTGCTTCCTGTTGCATTTAGCTCTCGGGAAAGTTCACGTCGAGTTAGCTATACATACGCTCATAGAAAGTGTGCTTTTAACCTATCTATTGTAAATCCTGTAATAATTTTTTTGAATTATTTTGCGATACGTGTGCAGTATATAAATTAACAAAATATGATTTTAAAAAGTAAATACACGAACGTACGAATTGTACGTTTTCCAAAAATATTTTTATGAAATATAAAAATCGGATGGTTGGAATATTTTTAAATCAGCTGGGACCAAGAAGAGCCTTGTAATATTTTTAGATTCACAACAAACTTTACCATTAATTTTGGAAATAACTCTACGGCTCACTGTAGTACTGTGTAGTATTTAAAATTTTACTATATATATATATATATATATATATATAAATACATTTTCTACATGACATAATTAACAACATTATTCCATTGACATTAGAATGAGACTGCGAAATAATTATTGAACCGAATTATATTTCAATGAAACACATATTGTAAATACCCAAGAATATATAGAGCAATACTATGTGAACTTCTAAACTTTCAGAGAAAACCATTTCTCTTATATATATATCTGAGAGCTTTCCAGACAACTTCTAGTGTTGTACGCTGTTGTTTAATAACGTTTTTATCAAGCACCGAACTGCAGAGTTTCTGAATAAACCATTTTCATTCGGTTATGGAAGTGCGCGAATAAATAAATTTACTAACCATATATTTAAAAATAAAATAGTAAGCTACATCACCTTATCGATTATTCAGATTAATATAAGGTTTCAGAAAAAAAAAAAATCAGCATATTTTTATCGTATCAAATAACCGATAAGTGTCTAGCTAAGTGGTCATTACAGCCTGTAATAGTTTATAAACAACTTTAAAAGGACCACAATATTAACCGAGGTCAGGTAAACAAGCCTTATACACCAATACCTATTAGGTATCAATTTTATCTTTGGGCTATGTTCATTACAAATATAGCTGTTTGCGATATACAAAGAAATCATGTAGTTATAGGGAATTGTATAGACGTAACGAAAAGTACATATTAATTTATGCTTGGAGCTACCTTGAGTAGAAACAGCACCTTTTGTACATTTGATTAACCATATTTTCCGTTATGCCGTTCAGTAATTTATATCTTACTGAATATAGTGTACGTATCTGTTGAAAATGTTTGTTTCGTTTACTTTCCTTGAATAACAATCGAACGGTTCGACGGATTCTAATAAAATTTGAAATAAAAGCAGACTGTATCTATAGACCAGGGCAGGACGTAGGACACGTTTTATAGTGCAATAAAAATATCTGTACGAACTGTTAATTTTTTTTTAAAAACGTTCTACACTAAATGATATTATAGTAATCCGTATTGCAATAAGATTCTTACTACAGTGAGTAAGACCATTTAATCATAACGCAAAGCCTCAGAAAACCTACGCGTAATGTTGAAATGTATAGAATTGTATATATTCACTTCAGTAAATACTCTACATCAGATATTATTGTTAAAAAAATAAAAACAAACACTGTAAAATGAAATAAATATTTGTTTGTGATACATATCATTAGTAGTTTTTTTTTTTTTTTTTTTATATAAGTTCGGCAAAATGACTGTACGATACCTGATGGTAAGTACGGTACAGTCCAAAAACAACGGCGACTGTCGGTGTTAAATACCAACGTTAAAACAGTCTAGTTATATTTCAATAAAAAAATTCATTGTATTGTGTATAGATCCTTATCGTTATAAATTATCTAATATGTAATTATATACGTCTATGATATCAACGATATTAGTATGGACGGTTTGAGTTAATTTAAACCGATTCAAATTCGTTAAAAAAAAATATTTGTATTCTGCAAAAGTGTACTAACATATTGATATGATCACGAAACATTGACAGTCCAAGCCGAGGCGCGCCGTGCGCCCTTGTGCCGGTTGCCTATATAAAATCGGGTGAGTGCCTTAAGCGCTCCCCTTAGTAGTCCGATGAAACTGTAAAGGCCTTCCCAGGTCAATAGTGTAGTCAGTACGAAAACAAAAAAAATCACTAAACATCATCATCATCATCATCTTACCCTTATCCCACCTAAGTAGGGTCGGCACAACATGTTTTCCTTTTCCACTCTCCTCTGTCAGATGTCATCTCAGTATTCACACTTTTTATACACATATCGTTTTTCACACAATCCATCCACACCTTTTTCGGTCTTCCTCTACTCCTATATCCGTCCACTTTCAAACTCAAAACTTTTCTTGTTACATGACTTTCATCTCTTCTCATAATATGCCCGTACCATGCTAACCTACTACTCCTCAACTTCTCTGTCACTGGTGCTATTTTCAAACTTCCTCTGATATACTCATTCTTAATCTTATCCATCCTTGTTACACCACACATCCATCTTAACATTCGCATTTCTGCCACATGTAATCTTTTCTCATCCGTCTCTTTCGTAGCCCAGCACTCGGATCCATATAACACGGCTGGTCTTATTATAGTTTTATACACCTTCCCCTTGAGTTTCAACGGCATACGTGGGTCACAAACCACCCCAGACACCTTTCGCCAACTCATCCACCCTGCATTTATCCTATTCCTAAAAAAATCACTAAACATACTTGTGTAAAAATGTGTGTATCAAATGTATCGATGTTTCTTTGAATACTGAAGTGTAAATTTTGTTACAGAGTAACTATACGAAGTTTCTCAAGAATATCCATACCGAGCAGATCACCAAGCTTCTCGCTAAGAACCAGCATGAGTGCGATCTATTGGAGGATCTGCGCACTTACGTTATCAAGCGTTCGGCCATCGAGAAGTCCTATTCTGAGGTAAGGTTTTGTTTTAAATCGTGTTTATTCATTCGTTGGTCACTCTTCTGAACTTTCAAACCTTGATAAATGAGCAAACTGACCAACAAAAACATTTATCCGGTTTCGGTTTCTGCAAGTTATTTTCAATCACCGTCAGCTGATAATATTACCCATTTAAATTAGTATACAAACGCGAATTCCAAAAAAATCGATGGTACAAGCTGCGGGGTACCTGTGGGCAATAGGGAATAGGCATTCTACCGGTCAAACCACTCGATCACTACGCCGCGATTAATGGACATATACAAATTACATGTATACATACTATTCAGGAACCAAAAACCAAACTTTTATAAAGTCGTGTTAACTAAAAAACCGTCCAAAGAAAAGATTTACAATTCTCTGTGTGCGTATGAATGAAAATGTTTCAATCGATAACATTAATATAATGAATGTCGAGTGTTTACATATCTTCCGTTCCCGCTTGGCATATAAGCACCCAGCTAATGGATACTGACATAGGCTAACTCTATCCGTATGATTCCTTTCATGATATAATCGACAATCTTAACTATGAGTTGACATAGATAACGTTATAACCGCGGTCGTCGACTTCAGTATGTCGAGTAATCACTGCAGCCCTGTCTGCACGTTCCAAAACAGATCTCTTGATATCAATCGGTATAACAGTATTGTATCTGCAGTTTCGTATATGTACTAGTCGTGTTAGTTCCGAACCAGACTTCATTTTATCTAGGTTTATATTAATAGATTTGCGCTAAATATTGTGAGGTCGAATCACACACTGGACAATGGTTTATGTGATTCACAAATGATTTTTCTTTGTCCTCGTGTATATTGTGCCAGTGAATTGAATGGTTGTAAAGTCCTCCGCGACACAAGGCTTGGATCTTTTGTGTGGAAGCTGTCTCACTAAATAATAATAATTGTAAGATAGGGATTGTTGGGATGTAATGTGTCGTCAGATTTAATCTACCTGGATGATCCTATTTGTAAAAGAGTGATTGTTAATGGTGGCTAAATAAACGAACACATTCTTATTTTTGTTTCCAAATAAAATAAATATACAAACCTGTATGAGGTAAAATATATAAATAGTTGAAATTGTTATCAAAGAATGTCCTATTTAGATGGTGTAAAATAGCCTTTCTCTCCAATGTGTGAAAATAATACAGTATTTATAAAAAAAAATTCAACTAGACAATCTTTTGTTTATCGTACATATATGATGAGTTTTTTTCCGTGCAAATGTTTACCTTTCCTTATATATTTTTCCTCTTCTTTCCGATCTTGAACCGATATAGATAAATTGGTTTCACCTCAAGAAGCTTGAGAAAAGGCTGCATCGTATAAATTTGTATACAATAATATACTTATAACTAGGATATTTTAATCACAAAAAATGTGCCTTAGATCCCATGTTCTTTGTAGTAATTTCCTTCTGGTTCGGTAAAATTATTGCAGTACATCCAGCGATAATGAATTTTTACATTCAAAGAATAAAAACAATCTTCAATCAATACATTGATACAGCACGCGACGCAACACACTCATGCGTGTTATTAAAATAAATTGTTATCATATTATGTACGGAGACCGTAAACTATGTAATTTGGTTACATGCCCTGTCTTTCTACCTCACTAATGGGTTTTCATAGCACCATTGTTTCGTTTTTAGCGGGGTGTACCGTTCACGGGTGAAACTAGCTTAGCTATTTAAAATATTCCTGTCATAATCAGGTGTGCACAGACAGTTAATAATCTTTACCGTGTATACATTGTATGTCACCGTCATCTCTCTGTTCTTGAATAGCATTAGGCTTACAATTAAGTTGAATTCTATTAAAACTTATATAGTATTGTAAAAACGATAATTCTTAACTGGCTGATTCCCGTGACGTCATTCGTGTGAAAGTGTTTCTGATGTTTCACCGAATCTTCATGTTTTATCTGGATTGAAAGTAGATTCTCTTTTGTTTGTCTTAATTATAATTTCATATTTTTCAGTACCTGTAGGAGTTTTTGGCGGGATCTTAGTCTGTCATGTAGTGGTTTTTTATATTTTATTCATAATCTTGTGTTATTAGACTCTATATATTGTAATATTGGTGGTGTTTTACGTAATATAGTTCGGTTATTATGCACAAGTGAAGTGGATGGGAAATAATACCACGGAGCATGCATTCTGAGATTCCAACCAAAACTCCATGCAAAGTTCTAACAAGGAAACCACCATCTTGTTAGAACATTATAATTATCACAACACACTTACTTGGCAAAATCTTGTTACTTGACGCTGGCTAATGCACAAACCGTGACGGAGCCAAAAAATAAAGAAGAAGAAGAAGAAGTACCTGTAGAAAACTCCAATCAAATGAAAAGCTTCAACATTCCGTCAGATTGAATTCTATATATATATATATATATATATATTAATAAAAAAGGAACAGGATTCGTTTGAATTGGCTTACTAGGCTGTATTTATTATAAATTTATGTATTAACATTAGAATAGGTAAAATGATATTGACACTAGTTTCGATATTTACTTAGTAATATTAACACTTGTTTTCTATATATAAGACATGTATATAGTTCAAATTCATGTTACAAAATTGATTTAAATGGAAACTAAGTTTTTATGTAATATCACAAAACACAAATCTGTATGCGTATAGCTATCTATACATGTAATAAAAATGAAGTGTCTGCATGTAATGTCAACATAACAGTTTTACATTGAATAGATATGAAAGTATATACTTCACATATAACAAAAAAAAAACGATTTGTAAGATGTTTAGCTGTCTATCCGCTTGTCTCTTTGTTCTGGGTAATTTCCGAAATGGCTAAATCGATTTTAATCGGAATTTACCGACAAATAGCTGAAATTATAGAAAGTGACATAGGCTATTTTATTTTAGACTAGCTGTTACCCGTGACTTCGTCTACAGTGGAATAGCTGAAACTGTTGGACCTAATTTCGCGGGACTTTCACTCGCACATATCTGACCTTATATGGAGTAAATAAGGGTATTTTATTTTAAATAAACTGTTACTCGTGACTTTGTTTGCAGTGGAATATCTAATATTGTTGGACCGATTTTCACGGGATTTTTACTAGCACATAACTGACCTCATAAAGAGCAACTTGGGCTATTTTATTTTCGATTAGCTATTACCCGCGAATTCGTTTGCGTGAAATTTAACAAAAATATGTAAACATATGCGTGAAGAGTCGTCGGCTGTACTGGATTCCTAGATTAAATATAATTGAAATTCATATGTATGTTAATGTATGTAAATTGAATTAAATTGCCTTTTTGGGCAATTTGGTGGTCACTTTGTTTTATTTGCCGCACTCGTGTCTATATAACTCTGTAACCATAGTAACGTATAAGAATATTCGATTAAGTTCAATAGGCACTATTTTAATTGTGAAATAGTAGTCCGGTGAAACTGTAGAGACCTTGCCAGGTCGACAATGTAGTCAGTTCGAAAAAAAAAAAATTGTGAAATATTAAAATCTGCTTACAGACAGATATAGAGTTTTGTATATTAATTTATATTAACGCCAAATTTAAAGACTTCAACTCTTTTTGTGTTTTTAGTTAGAAATACATATATCAGTGCATTATATACAATTGAACATTATATTTAATGATAATTTTCATGATTGAAGAGCTATTTCTAATAAGATATTGGATCATAAACCTTAAGAGTTCCATAATACAATTTCTTGCGAAAAATACGAGCGATTAATTTTTTTCGTGGTCGTAAAAACTAAATTATATTTACAATATGGATATATTATGTCTACACAATAACATTTTAAAACAGTTGTCAGGTAATGTATAAGTTGAAATTTTCATTAGATTCTTATGTAGTCTAAGTGGGTAATACAGCAGGTTAAAGTTTCAAATATGTTGCTGATGGTAAATTCCATTCGGCACACTCTTAGTATTGATATATTTAATGTACACGTTACATGTGGCATGCGTGTTGTACCTACAAATGGTTTTGAAAGAGTATTTCTATAATTCTACATTTTCACAGAATATTAAATTTCTTTAATACAATTTATAATAAAAAAAAGTGCGGAGCCGCGGGTATCATTAAGTTGAAATATAATTATATATTCAATATTCATCATCAGAGCTTAAAATATCAAGTACTACTTACTAGTACTCTCTACTCTCTACTTAAGGTTTTGAAATCAGAAATGCTTTGATCTGTTAAGTAAGCAGACACAGTATCATAATTAATTTTAAGTTGGGGATTTGAGAATAATTTACTTGTGTATTTTTGATTATTTATATTTAAAAAGTATATATGATATCTATCCGATTTCACAACAGAATATTACTCTCTCACGGATACAAAACTATGTTTAAACCCAAAGCTTTCAAAATCTTCATGCCGCAAATAATCCTTCGCAAAATGATTTTGTTGTTTTCCCCATCCTCTTTTATATAATAAAACAACCAAATACTCTAACATTAAATAGTATAATTACTGTAATGCGAAACACAAGATCCAATCATGGCTTCACATTTTAACATATTATGGTACTGATTAATTGTTAAAAAAAAAAATTATATAAGACACACCCACATACATACACATACTCGTATAATAACATATTCGCACACGCAGTTTTAAGATACGATAATTCTATTTAAATATTGAAGATGTGTAGACAAATCTCTTTAAAGTAGAAATCCAAAAAACAGGCGTTTTGAGCTTAGTGAAAAGATCAACGTCAAACTCTGAAATATCTTTGAGAAAAGAAAGTTGTTATTTTATTATTTATATTTATGCAAATTAATTACTTTTAAATTACCTCGTTTATAATTGATAGCCTAATTATTCTAGACAACGTACAATCATCTTCTTACCCTTATCCCACCTAAGTAGAATTCGCACAACATGTTTAACATATTGTGATGTATGATTTGGCTTAATTGTTATGACCGACCGCGCGCGCCTCACCTCTACCCTCATTGGAAGATCGATCGATTTGACTCTTCGATAACAGGTGGTAAAGACACAAATGACGCGCTTGTGTACGATGTATCCGTGGATTGCACCTCCACAGGTTGCGGTTCCAGGTCTGTCGTAGTCATGAGCATTTACATGAGTAAATTTATGAACATATCTGATTCAGGAGGTTCACTGGCATTTATTATTTCATTGACTTGCCCTTTTTCGCTATTATTATTAAAAAAACATATATATTATTATAGAACTAAATATGAGATCTTTCATCGTTTATACATTGATTTGTATATAAAACTAGCTGACCCGGTGAACTTCGTACTGCCCAACAGTCGATTCTTTAATTATTATTTTTTTTAAACTTATTCTACTATTCGGGACGATATATAATGTTAAATGTTCCCATCGTATAAATATTGACATTAATATTTATACGATACTAACGTCACTCAAGTGTTTTGCCTTCCCGGAACCTCTCCACTAACACTTCAACTTTATCGTATGGTATTAAAGTTCAAATTGACTTTTAAGTATTATTACAAATCGTTTGTATGGGAGCATAGAAAAGTGTTGTTTTTAGACTTATTCAGGCTTTTTTTTTTTTATTTTCTCTCCGTAATAACCATCCTCGTACTTGAAGGAATATTCTAAAAAAAGAATTAGCGAAATCGGTTCACCTGCTCTCAAGATTTGCGCTTAGCAACACATTTAGCGATTCATTTTTATATTATAGATAATTTTGTATTATCATTGTCGTCTCGTTGATATGACATATGTTATTCTAGACAACATTATCGTCTTTCTTTTAAAACCGCGCGTTCCTCATACATTCGAGTGAATGCACGTTCTGTGTATATTTAAAAATACTCAGCCCTTCTTTATACTTCACGGCCAAGTTATTACACATGAAAGACGTCGGATAGGTGTTAGTTTATAAATAGCTACGGAATATTAAAACTTGACATCTTACTATTTTGCTTATAGTCAAAGAGCTCAACAACTTTTGAAATGTACCGACAAACGCTTGTAATTAGATATTGTATAGAAAAAAATAAATTTAAATAACATTCAGTGTTTTCGGGAAGTTATAGCATTTTACTAATATACCTGCGTTCTATCTAACGACAATTAAGTCCTAGAATATCCTAGTTTACAAACGATGAGATTATTTTCTTCCTGTTCTTCTGTCTCACCTAAGTAAGGTCGGTGCAATATGTTTTCCCTTTCCACTCTTGTTTATCAGTTGTCATCTTAATATTTACACCTTTTAGATAATTGCTATTATAAATAAAGATGTATATTATTTCGAGAGTTCGAAAGTTCGAATTGACTAATGCTATTGGCCTGATAGCATGCATAGCTTCACCGGAGTAATGGGGCGAGTGCTTATAGCGCTCAGCCGCTTGGTAACAAACTTGGATGCAACAACGCGAAATTTATTAAGCTAAACTAGCTAAGCTAATCATAAATATAAGAATTTATAAGGCACACGTGTGGCCGATTTTTTAGAATTCTAGATTCCCCCCCCCCTATATTTTTCGAAAGAAAAGATACAGTGCCATAAGGATATACAAATCACGCAGTGTATGCCAATACTTCAAATATATTATTCAGAAACACGTACCGAAGTTGTTGAACCGTTTACTTATACAGAACTTGATAAGTTAAAAAGTAACAAATACAAATATGAATATTTTCCAATACTCAACACAAGAAACCAATGTTTATTATATGAGTTTCCCAGTAACATTGTTGCGACCGAGGCTATAGTTCATGCGATACAGAATTTTGTTTGAAAATGTTCACAGTAGTTTGTAATGTACTTTCCTGTTCAGTTTAATAAGGAAGTATTAGTGAGGCTGACGTCCTACGGTGACAGAGTAATAGAGTTATATCGTAACAAACTTATTTAAAATGTCAAGCGTCCTATTAAAGTTAAAGTTACGTGGAACATTTTAGTTTTAACACATCATTTATATCTCTTGTTATAACTGTTTTTGCGCTGAACCTCATGTGCAATCTGAAAATGATATATGATTTATTATTTTCGTAATGTTATGTTTATTTTATAAATTTTTATTTATTTGTCATCGTGAAATAGAAGCTTTCATCTAATCTCTTTCTTAATTTGTTAAGTACCTAAAATAAATGCTTTATATAAAAAAGTAATTAAGGCTTGATTAGCGTGTTCGGATAACGCGTCGGTCGACGTAAGTTCGAATCCGTATAATGAGCTTTTGTCGTCTTCAGATTGAGAATCTGCCGCTAGCACCTGTAGGTGTGTTCCTTAACATTTTGCCATCTTGAACCACATCATCACTTAAGACCAGATGCGATTGGGCTTAAGAGCTTAAGACGATACAAATAAAACAGAGGGACAACTTTAGGTCTTGTATTATACTTCGATTCGTTTGAAATTATAACATTATTTATGAATATCAGTTGAATTAATTAAGGGACTATGAAACATAAATAATAAAAAATACACGTAGGTTGTTTAATGGTTAAACATTATCTTGAATACTATATAAGAATCTGGAAGGAAGTATATGAAGCGTTATTCTATCTATCTAGTAGTTTCCTATGTAAGTACGTATATTTACATGTGTATTGCTAAAGTTTTTGAATCTGTTTTTTAAATAATCCCCCTTCATTTATAAAAACAACATGGATTTATTAAAAATAAATCTACTGTTAATATTTTACTTGAATATAAAAATGTACTCTGCAAGATATTTCCTAGAGGCGACCAAATAGACTTCATTTATAATGATTAAAAAAAAAAGCTTTTGATGAAGCAAATCATAATACTATTATTTAAAAACTAGCTCTTTGTGATATACGTGGTAATTTACTCCGCCGAGTACAACCCTGTTTAAATAATAGAAGTCAACTTGTTGCTATATAAGGTTTCACTTCCTTGCCACTTCTTATTAAGACCGGTGTGCTAAAAGGCTCTCATCTGGGCCCATTATTCTTTACAGTTTTTATTAATGACTTAGTTTTCCAGCTTACCTATGGCTCGTTGTTTCACGCTGAGAATCTTAAAGTGTTTAAAACTATTAATAATATTTATAGTTGTTTCTTTCTACAATAAGATCTTGTCACCATATCTCGATAGTGCATTCATAACTACATGTACTTTAACGATGATAAATGTTTCGTTATTACATGTATCAAAAGAGATACAAAATTGTATATCCTTACAAGATTGACAATTAACTATTGACAAGACAATGTTTTGCGAAATGTTTAGGCATCTTATTTGATCATAAATTATCGTTTAGAGACCATTACATCCCATTTACCATTACCATTACATTAGGTATCATACCTCTAGTAAAGTTTTTAAAATGTTAGTATTATTATTTAATAATGTTATTATTATTTATTTAAAAACCTTCAGTCTTATCTTTTTCTTTAACAGTTTGGTTCAAAGTATCCTCGACAATGCAACTATTATACCATAGATTGTAAATATGTTGAAATTGTTCAAAAAAAAAATTCTGAAATTTCTACCTCAGTTATGCGTGAAATTACCAACATTATCTTGTATTTCTTTCCAAATTACTGTATAATCTTCCTCTTTCCTAAAGTCTCTTAATTTTAACACTAATTTTATATATCAGTTTCATTAGATATTTACTTTCAAAAATTATAAGAATAATACTTCCTATTTCAATCCAATTGTACGTATAACTCGATTACACAATTATCACACATACAAAGACACCTCATTACACATATTTGACCATCAAACTGTTAAATATACAATGATACTTGAACATCTTTTATAACCATGACTTTGATACACATCCTGGAAATTATATATCAAGTAATTTATATATATATAATTTGTATGTATTTCAATATTCTGAATTATATTTGCAATTTAGTTTTCTTTTCCATAGATTTAATTTTAGTTTTTATGAATTAATTAATTTTCACTTTTTCATTTACTTTTTGTTACATTTTTTATTTTTCAAATGTTCAACAATATTTAATATTACATAATTTAATATTTAAATATTGTTAAAACTGTCAGTTTTATCAACGCGATAAAGCGTTTTAGCTTTTCAGTCTATTATGCTCCTTCTTGTTATTACTATTTTATTATTCATCGGATTGTTGGCTGTCACACAATCCATAGTTGTAAATAAGTAAATAGATAAAAGGAAATAAATGAAATACAATTACCTCAATGGATTTTTTTCCGGCCAACTTGATTTTAAAACAGTCCAAGAATTCAAATTTATTAATCAATAGAAGGCCGCGATTTTGTATAACTTTTGTATATTTTATTTGCCTTTATTTGTATTTCTAAAGGATTAGGATTTTTTTAAGGGTTACTCCATATAATATCAGCTATCTGCCAGTGAAAGTCCCACCAAAATCGGCCCAACCGTTTCTCAGATTAAGCGGAACAAACAGACAAAAATTTTAAATTTTGGTTTTTGTTATACCTACCATATATACTTCCATATTCATTTAATAAAAAGTTGTTATTATAACATTACAAAAAGACACTTCAATTTCATACATTTTAATAGATTACCTACACTCCCCGGCTTGGCATGGGAGCCATGAACCTATTAATGTGGCGCCTTAAAGTCTAAGCGATTTAGCTACATGCAGTCTCCAATAAATTGTTTGGCTCTTTGACATAAAACGTCCTGGTTTTTCTGCACCGATCCCTACTATGAACGTATCCGTCAAGAAAATACGACAGACAATAATTATACTATGTTCATTACAACGTGTATGTACATGTTATTGGTGGTTGATTTGGTGTCAGTTCGGTAACGGTACGTTATGTTGTTGGTCGGTAACGAGACGGTCTTTTCGGCATGTTTTTTACACCTTTCCTTACAGTTACGTTCATGATATCGTTCAGTGTAGTAGAAAGAGATCATTAGAATTCGTTGAATTGACTTCATAAATTAAGCTTCATAAATTACGTCACACATATTTTTGTTTTCAGTAGTTTCTTTGATATCTTTTAAGGGCGTTCATTCAATTTACCTTAACTTCCTAATTATAATATTATAAATGCGAAAGTCAGTTTGTTCGTTTGATACGCTTTCAAGTCTTAACTACTCGACTAATTGATTACCACGAAATTTTGCCGACACCTTGTCAGGAGTACAAAATTGGACACAAGGTAAAACTTCCATACATAAATAATGTACTGTTTTCGAGTGATAGGTCAAATCTATATTAAAACGAGCGAAGATACGGGCAAAAGTGAATATATAATGTAGGGAAATTTTAATAAAGGATTAGAATAAATATTATATTGATCGAAATAGATTCGCAGAAAAGTGTTTACTTTTAAAGACTATGTACAAAATAAAAATGGTTACAGTCTACTGTCCACGAAAGAAATTTGTATAAAGAAATTATTACTTAAAACTGCTACACACTTTAGTATTAACTTATATATTTATGTGGTATAGTAGTAAGTAAGTAGTAGATATAATCATGTAATACATGATTGTAGTCGTTTATTGTTATTCTTAAATACAGTGATGTAATCTCGTGTTAAACATGTGTTTGTTCGCAGGCCCTGTTGAAAATATCTTCCGCTTATCTCAATAAGAAGATCCCGAATATACCTGACATAAAGGTCGACGGCGCAGAAGAGAAATGGTCAGTATATTATTTATTAATTAACGTAGCTTTTCTGAATTTATATATATGTATATATATATATATAAATGTTTTTAAAATAAATATTTCCATAGGAGGGATTAAAATGAAAACGAGTGAAATAACATTTCTGTAAACAAAGGCAATATTAATCCCATACTATTAACTATTCGGCTTTAATACCGGGATTTATAATGAACATGATTTTCACGGAAACTATATGATTACGTAAGCTGGAAATCAATTTTATGGTAAAGGATAAAATATTGTAACCGTAGGTATTCGAACTGAAATATTTAATTGTAAATTTCGCCACGAACAAGACAAATATTGTCTGATTCGTTCTCTCATATGGTCGAATAATGCAAGTTAAAAAGAAATGGATGATGGTTTTTATTTTTTATATCTGCTTACATTTATTTCGTCCTCTTTAATACATACCTTTGTGTAATAATTGAATTGCTATTGTTTCTGTTTTAGACATCATACAAAATAATAGTGTTATTTGAAATTTAGTTTCCAAAGCACAAGAACAGAAACTTGCCAGACTGGATAAAGAATGACGTCACCACCGTTCATGTATAGTCATTGTGTGTAGGTCGATCTTCGTGAGCCAATAATCCTTCGTTCGTTTTTTGGGTTTTTTTTTTATGTTATAGGTGGCAAACGAACAGGTGGGTCACCTGATGGTAAGTGATCACCGCCGTCCATAGACACTAGCAACACCAGGGGAGTCGCAAGTGCGTTGCCGGCCTTTTAAATATGTGGGCCTCCGGCGCTCTCACTGACCGAACGAAACGCAACAGTGCAAGCACTGTTACTTCACGTCGGTTTTCTGTGAGAGGGTGGTACTACCCCGGGCGAGCCGACCCATTCATGCTGAAACCAGTAATAGCTTCAGCGTAGCTCTACCACCTTACAAAATTCTTTCTTCTTCTTTAAGGGTTCTTTAAATATATATTGTTAAGTAAAAATGAGAGAATATTTCACTAAAATTTATGTTTAAACAATACATATATTATAAAATAAACAAAATATACACATATTTAAAGCTCGAGAAACTGAAGATGATTAGATATTACTATTCAACTTTTAATTTGAATGATTACAAATTATAATGTATAAATAATATTCCATACTCGTATTAGATATTAATGTTAATAATTAATAGAATAATACAGAAATAAAATATTAAAACATTGCAGTCTTAAATATATTCCACTTTAAATTTCATAAACAAAATGGACAAAAACAATTGTCACGCCATTGTCATATCCACGATACGGGCCGTGTACATCAAGTTAGCGTAGCGTAATTTAATAACACATCACTGCGTGGGTGGGTGCATCACAAACTGTTATTGATAGAAAATGGATAATACTACAGTCAATTTGAAGTGGAAATCCGGTGATATGTCCATTTTGTTTCATCCGAGTGTACTGCTGATAATTATATAAAATTGATTTGTTCAAAATCTACTGAACATTAAATAACCATCAAACTATCACGTTAGCCATGATATAGGTAACTCGTTGATGAGGAATAAGTACCTTTATTTCCGAAAGTATATTTAGGCAGTACAAAGTAGTGTTATAATTACAAAAGTACAGACATACATACTCATATGAGATTCCGCCGTTGAAACAAGCACATCGCTAAAAGTAATTTCTATTCATTTATCCTAAATAATATTTTTTACATATGTATTCAACGTGTATACGATACACGACACAATCCTTTTTTTATACTTTATAGGTAAACGTTTTGACCACAATCTCATCTGATATTAAATGATGATGTGGTCAAAGATGGTAAGTCACGCTTAATCTAGAGGGAGATTGGCTCTCAAGTGCCGCTGCCGGAACACACCAACAGGTGCTTGGCGACAGATTTTCAACTTGAAGGCGGTAGCTAGCTAGACGGACTTATAAAAAGCCCTACCAACATGCAGTCCCTTGAATTTGTTTATGTTTAATTTCCTTAAATCTTAATACTTTATGCGCATAATATTAAAATTTTTAATTAACGGAAATAGCGTGCTGTAATTTTTTTTACAATTCTATTGTATACAATAAAATAATACATTATGTTATACAATAAAATGATATAAACATACTGTGCACTTGTGATATGACATAATCAACACGAAATGAATTCTGAAAATTCTCTCTGTTCGTGAAATGCAATATTGTATATGATAAAATTGGAAACGAGAGGTGGACTAGCGAAACTCCTTCGTCAAAGAGAGCTGTAATGAATACGGCATGTTTCGCAATATGTGCTTATTTCAAAAACGTATGAACGTTTGTAATTAATCCTCTTTGACGGTATCCTCAATGGATGGTAGAAGCAATGGAATGAGAGAATAAAAAACAAAACTCCTTTACTCGGTGGACACGAACAGAAATTACTAGACAGAAATATAACAAAAAGAATATTCTCTGTATACGGGGTAGGGTAATGTAATGAGAGGACGCGTCGCCGTGTGCATCGCATGCTATTATCTTTCCTAAGATATTAATGTTATTGAATGCTATATAGTGAATTTGAAGCGAATATTTGGGAATGAATTCATGATACACGTAAATTCTCACATAATTATGTTTTATATGACCAGGCTGAAAGAGCCTTTGTAGGTGGTAGAGCTACGCTGAAGCTATTACTGGTTTCAGCATGAATGGGCCGGCTCGCCCGGGGTAGTACCACCCTCTAACAGAAAACCGACGTGAAGTAACAGTGGTTGCACTGTTGCGTTTCGTTCGGTCAGTGAGAGCGCCGGAGGCCCACATATTTAAAAAGCCGGCAACGCACTTGCTACTCCCCTGGTGTTGCTAGTGTCTATGGACGGCGGTGATCACTTACCATCCGGTGACCCACCTGTTCGTTTGCCCCCTATAATATAAAATGTACCTAACAAAAAGCATTAATCGAATGGTTTCTATATTTATTAATATCTAGCGAAGTGACAAAATACACTGTAATACAAAATTTACTAATGTTAACCTGCATGTAATTATGTTTGGTAATTGGGTTTGGTCGATTTTTTAATGAGGAAAACCACTACTACATGTAACATGTTATAAATCAATACAAGCTTTATCACATAAAGAATCTTTTGACGGACTGCATATATTGCATAACAGAAGAAATCACTGCGAAATATACAGCGCGTTTAATATTGAAAATTAGTCCAACTTAACGTTCATTATAACTGCGTAGCACTGGTTTTCATTTGAATTCACATAAACATTAATGACCCTCGAGAAAGATGTGGAAGGTTTACAGAATACCGCGTTCGTACACATGAAAATGCTCTTGACTTCTTACACAGACTACTTATTTATTTTAATTAGAATATATGTCGGCTTTTTTTTATAGATTTTAAGTTACGGCTAATATATTATTTTAAAACATTTCTGTTCGTTTAGAACTTGATTTTGATATTAATTACAGTAGGAAAGAACCAATATGAGTTGTAAAATTGTTAACAATTAATACGACGACGGTTTAGCTTAATTGGGTAATTTAAGCCTAATATATTGACTACACTGTTGTTAAGTAAAAGTAGCGTATTAATATATGTAGATTGAATGTATAGTACGTTCAAATTTGAATTAGCGATTTAGATAATGTAAATAAGTTACAATAAATAATTACGAAATCTCGCTTTTTTAATATTTCAAAAGCCTTATTAATTCTATTTAAATTTGTTCAACATTTATAATAGCAGCCATGAGTTTATTTATAAAAGCAGTGAAATAAAATATTCGATTGATTGGAATAAATTAAAGCATAAATAACAGTAAGCTTCGCGGTCAAAGTTTTTTTTTGTTTATTTCCCCAGAGAAATAAAAAATGTAATCTGTCCCGCGCCAATCTGATTAATAATACAATAAGAACAACAGAAACAAAATCTAGAAGATGTTATTTCTCTCTGGAGATATAATAAAACTGCGTTAATTGGAAAAATTTAATAATAATTTGAAAGTCCAAATCGGAATGGTAGTGAGTTTGTGGTAATAATGGTTGTGAAGCATCAATCAATCACATTAAGTAGTTAGTGTCTAGTTCACATGAGAAATGTTTGCAAAATGGCGAAATTAATTAATTTCAACGCCTGTAATGAATCTCTTTAATTAATCAGACGTCCGAAAAAAATAATATTACACAAAGGAAATAGCGTAACAACATTACAACACTGTTTATTAATTATTGTAATAGGTCATTGAATTTACTTATTTTTTTGTCAACCAACCTTTTTTATTTCTGTAGCAAGACAACGTGATAGCACTGTGCCTGGTAGTAAGCGCAGTTAAATCCGTAAACAGCGAAGATCACAGGCTTATCACGATGTGTATAGTGGTCGGGACTCAATCGGGTATAGATCCCTCTACCGCTTCACTCAATTACTAGATATAGACTGGTTAGCCCCGGAACGTGACACCGCTATGAATAGTAGTACTCTTTTTCTATAGTGTTTTTGCGATCTATTCGAACACAATAGCCATGTCTTACCACCGGATAGTCACAAACAATATCGAGTCGGTGATTCTTTCGTACTAAAAATGTAGTTTCCTACAGTGATATTAGCATTTAAATAAATTAGTGGCCTTCTTAATAGCTGTTCAGTATTTTTTTTATGACATGTTCCATATTATCTTCTTATGTATAAATAGGCACAGGTAAAACATTTAAGTACATCTTCCTCCTTTGTTTCTCAAGCGATTCTCTTTTGTTTAGTAGATAAGACCGAATTTGAATATTATATATAAAAAGTTTCGTAATTTTTTCCTCCATTAATATTGAAACTTGAAACGACCACTAATTAATTAGAATTAATTGTACACAATAAACAAACGTACAAATATTCAAACAACGCAAATTTATATATAAAAAAATACACTAAACGACTGATTAATATCGCACAAAAAAAATTAAATTACATTCATCGTGAGAAATATTTATTACAACTATTTTTTATTAAATTAATAATAACTATACAATAATTTCGATGTAATGACGTGTAATAATGTAATAGAGAGAAAAAAGAAAAATCATATTTAAATATGAACGAATACTTTAGCGTTATTCATTTAATTATAACTTAAAGATAATATTATAATAAATACTCATTGCAACAAATAAATATAAGAGCGTATGGGGACTCGTTCGCAATTAATTGTATAAAGTGCTTGAGCACTTGACATGAAAGAAAATATTTCTCAGGAATATTTCTCCTATTTATATGAACTTAGAAAGTAAAATATAATATAAATGTATATATACACTACATTTCATACAACTCCTTAGAACCATTACCGAGACTTACTTACTTAGCAGAATTACTTTTTTTTCCTCCGTTGCAATCAATAAAATGACTTGTGTTTATTACTGGCTGATACCCGCGACTTCGTCTTCGTTGGTTACTGTCTTATATTTTTTTATGTACAGAGGAAAAAAAAAACATAAAAACAAAATTGAAAGTGAAAATATAACCGTAAACATACTTCCCTCCTCCTTAACATGCGCACTACACCGCTTGCGCTATGTCTCCAAAGCAAGAAAATACAACGCTGAAAGTGAAATGCTTATAGAATGCATAGTTTTTAAAATCTTGAATTACTTTATATTATATGAAGATATATGGATATTCTTTTAGATAAGAGCCAAGTATCTATGAAGTCCAGCAGTATCCAGCAGTTTTTAAGTGATGCGCGCACAACGGTAGACCTCTATTTACCATTACAAGGCGAATCAGTTTAGTTTGATTTATGCAAAAAAATCAGATTAGTGTGATATATAATGTCAGATTCAGTAGTTAAAACTACTAAATGTATCCTAGGAATATGCCCATCCCATGTGAAATTCTGCGTAGATGGTTCCGGTATACTGAATCTTTGGCTTCAATTGTCTGTTCACCATTTTTAATACCCAACAAAGCGGGAATCAAAAATGTAAAAAAAAAACATAATATATAGATATTATTACGATAGGTAAAATAAAAATAAATAATCTGGATTTATACCTGAAGGAAATTTGCATTTTCAAAGTAATAATCTCTTTGATTTAAATCTGGAAAATAAATCGCATAAGAAGTTTGTCTGGTAGGCGGGAAATTCGATTCAAGAAACGCCCGTCCTATAAAATTCTAGGAAGATTCAATTATAGCAGGATTAAAAATACTCTCTCTCTCTGTATCTTCCTTGTATTTACGGTATAGCGTTATCGTTGTCCTTTTCTCATCTTAAAGAAAATCAAGTTAATGCAACAGTTAGTTCAAAGTAACTCGGATTTATACATTTATTTATTATTGTACCTGAATTTGTTATTTTAGTGCATAACTAAAAGAATAACAATAATTATGTTAAAGTGTTATACAATAATTCAATGGAAATTGATGTATTAGAGTCTTACACTATTGATCAGTAATTAAATTTAATTTACGAAATATTAAACTTATGTATCTATACAAACAGTTCAGCAATACAGACGCATTATGGCATCAATTATAAGATTGGATAAATTCTTGATTATTGGTTATTATATATTTTTGAAGTTATACTTCTTTTGGCGCGTCAGGGAAAAATGATGAGAGTAATTTTTTTCGATACGCGCGCACACCGTCGCGAAAAACCGACACCCTGAAGTTAGCTACAGTCAACATTTTATTCAAAAAAAGTATGTATGTATTAAATACCTTTTTTCTATTTTTAGTGTCGTTCTTACAACAAACATAGAATAAGGCGAAAGATAGAATTTTACAAACAGATTTTTACCTTGTTATGTCAAACAAGTATAACTTCAAAAATGTGTACATAAGTACACACTACTTTTTTTCTCTATTAGTGCGTCACGTCTAATTTGTAACCGCCACGGTGCATTTAAGCGCATTGGGATACTGATATAATCAAACATCATTCATTTTCAAAACCTATCCTACATTGATGAGAATTGATGCAATTAAATTTTACAAGCTTCGCGTGGAAGTTACAATTACTACGGACGACGTAGCGCTTGTAGTCAATTACTACGTCATCGCTACGGGTTGTTGTAGCAGAACACGTGTGTTGGATGGAATGTTATGATAGATTCACTGGATAGATTAATTAAATTTTCCGTGAAACTTACTTGATAATTTGACGGTTAACCGTTTCGTTTAATGTCCGAGTACTTTGTTGTTTCTTGAATTAACCCGTGGAATAAGTATACAAATTATTGTTAATATACGAAAATCGAGGTAGTTGTAAGGACTGCCAACAGAAGTGAAAACTCAAAACGATGAAATAACTGTGTTCTCTTTTGAATTTTTAAATCAATTATTATTTAAATTTCAAAATTTATAGACTGAAATTATTAACATTAGTCTGGTTTTTACATCTATTGGCACACCGAGTAATATATATACTCGTATATATACATTTTTTACAGTTTATTAACTAATCAAACATATGATGGGCTGCACAACGCAATACACAACATACATGTCGACGTCATTGATGACGTGCACCCATAAGTTTTTCCCTTACCAAAAATCGTTCAACTTGACTAAAGAGTTTTAACTTCAAAAACAGCATGATAATTTTGAGTAAAGACAACCACGCATTGTTCAATGTTGTTGTTATTTCTGACTCCATATTTTTGTTTGTTGTACTCATATTTAATGTTTACGAAAAGTACTACGTTTACTGAAAAGTTTTGAAGATGGAATTCCATCATTATCTTATCAAGTCACATATAGCTGATATATTGCCCTTGACATGGCCCTTGGTATGTTGCATAAGGCGAAGGATGTAACAAATAGGTCAAGGCTACACTTAGGAGCCATTAACCATTACACGTCGTCTGGGAATTTTATTTAAAAATACTCGCTCTTATAAGTGACACGATAGCTCGGCATAAAACCCACGTCGCACCGTTGTTAATAATTGAAAAAATTGTTACAGAATTTTCTAAACTTTCACTCGGTCTTTCTACGTAATAGGTGAATGGGTTTTAGTGATTATAACCTAGTGGACAATATAGCAATAGAAATATATGAAACTGTATGTAGGTATATCTGACATCGATAAGTACTCACTTTCATAAGAACGTTAATGGGGCTTAATTTTAATTTCGATTTAGAAAGTTGGTACGTATTGGTGTTTCTTCCATAGAGAAGGTTAAAAAACATTTTGTTATAAATCGACAGTACCTTACGCTGGACTCTATTGTATTGCTATTAAGGTTTCATATTGCAATTTAACGCGGATGGTTATTATTTATGATATACAAATATATACGGTACGTCACCGGTTCTCGAGAAATTAAGAAAAATGACCTTTCAAAATAAAAATAATGTATCGTAATATAATCGACGATTTATTTTTTATATAATATATAAAGTCCCCTACCTCAACTGAGTAGACTGTAGTCCGGTGAAACTGTATCGGCCTTAACAAGCCAACAGTGTAGTCAGTTTGAAAAAAAAAAACTGAGTAATGTGGTAATGACAAATGATAGAAACATAATGGTGATGGGTAAATGAGAAAGGAGATGAAGAAAGAAGTTATGTTTTTTTTTCATTATAATGTTGTATTTAAGACAATATGATTAAATTGTACAATTAATCACTATTATTTTTCTAAAATTTATATTCAATAAAATACACAAAATCTTAGCGTCCAACTACAACGACGACAGGCTACACATAAACAGTGTTGCCAACTATCTAAAAATCATAACGGCGGCAACTTATGCTCTGGTTTAACACCTGGACTGTCCAAAATCGTAAAGGTTTAAGTTCCATACAAACGAATATAGACGTCATGACGTACAGGACAACAGACTGTTGTCAGCATGAATTTAAAAAAATACCTGATTTATTACTCAACTTTGAAAAATAACGAATGAAGTCTTGTAAAATTATAATTTTTATGTAAAATGTATTTTTAAATTATTGTTTTTTTACTAAATCATGAAATTTACAAAGGCCGCCATTTTGTGATTTTGGTCTTAAAAATTCAGCCGAGGGCTTAAAGGTACCATGCAACTTTTTATATAATGTGAATGAATAATATATTCTTTTGGGACATGTATAAAAGGAAAAAAAAATATGGTTAAAAAATAGGAAATTTACTGTCAAATAATGTATTTTTGTTTTAGTTTTTAGATAAAAAGTAACCTTACAGTTGACGAAATAACAAATATATAAGTAATTACATATATAATGTCATTAAAAAGTGCACACGAACTTAATTATTAAAAAAAAAAAACAGAATTATAATATAAATAATTTACAAAACCTTGAATTGATGAATCTTAGTATTGAGTGTGGGTCGTGGGACTGGCTTAAGTTTCAGGGTATTCTTAGTTAAGTGTGGTACTTAATTTATTTAGAAACAAAAATACTAAGATTATGTATGGAATAAGTATCTATAGCGATAGGGTAGGTAGTCCGGTGAAACTGTGGAGGCCTTGCCAGGTCAACAGTGTAGACAGTTCGAAAAAAAAAACCATAGGGCATTCTTATAATAATAAGAAAGTAACTAAATACTATAATAACGCATAAACTGAGTATGAATATGGTTTACGCAAGTTTTTGAGAATCCATCATATAGTATGCCTATACCTTAAACACTATCCGTGAAATCCGTAAAATACGCGTCGAACATTTGTTTCCAAGTAGTTTAATCACAAAAGAGTGTATTTGTTACCTTTGTTTAGAAATAGACACTATTTAAATTTAAGCATTGTATAACACTTGTCTAAGTTCACAGTTGCCGTTTTACTGTTGTGATTTATTTTATTTCCATTTGCCGGCAAAAGACGTTTCGTAGTGAATTATGAATTTCGTGTGTATAATTAATTTGGAAGATGTAAATAAATTAGACAACGTTGAAGATTCACAAGTAAATGACAACTACTACAATATGACATTATTGACATTTCACAATGTATTTATTCTGAAATTATACTGTTGTTCCACTTTACGCAATTTGGGGTATTATTTTAAACTTATATACTCGTATTGCTTATTTTAATAATGCCATCATTTTTTTAAACCAAATGTCACAATAATTGTAACCAATTTCACTTAAAATAAATAAATATTCTTAATGAAGATCTAAACAAAAATAATATTCGTAAATTGGAACGTTTTTGAATGATGGAATTGAATTGAATGAATGGTATTCAGAGTTGCTTGCATAAAAAACAAAAACAAGATATTTAACTAGAGTTACTTTCCTTTGTAATAAAGTATTTGAAACACGTATTTAAAATTTTAGACACTGTTTAGTAAAACTCGTATTAAACACGGGTTCACTTTTGTTTTTGTAATAGGACTTCTTAACTTTTGTACAGTTTGATCAATCACAGCGATAGTTGTCATCTTTGTGTCATCAAGTGATTTCGCATGATGAGGGTTTTGTGTAGACCATCTCACTATAGAATATCAGTTCAATAACAAATTTATGCAGAGTTTCAGCCACGGCTAGTGCTGTATAAGCCATCACTCGGATTCATACGATACATGAATAAAATATAATTCTTAGGGAGTAAAAACGACCTTAAATCAATAGTATAACCAATACAACTGTAAAACCCAACGGTACACGCACAGGGAATACATTGTTGCCATGGTGATCTTTACTAATCAATTGACGAGTTTCTGGAGATTAAAGAAATACTATAACCACATATCTACCGGAGGGATTTACGATGGAGTTTAGACACTACATTCTATCATTGATTCAATAGACGATGGATGGTACGTATGTGACGCATGACCTATGAGGCATCACAACTAAAAAAAACAATAAGTAGTGTAGGATAAACAAACAAGAATTCGATGTCTCATTGAAATCGAATCCTTACAGATAAAAAATATTGTAACCGACCTTCAAGTTCGTATACACACAATCGGATGAATAGAATCGAGATGATATAAATATTTGTTTAGTAACATAACATGTTATTATGTTTAAACTGTCCCGTGGGTATTATTCGGTTCTCGGCACGTAGTAGGTTTGTTGTGAAACACGGCAACAATGTTATTCATTGATTACGTGTGTAATGCATGATTTATGAAACGAAACGTTATGTATATTGAACGAAAGTCTAAAAACGCTTAAACGGTTCGATTTGAATATTATAACTTAATCGTAACATTGTTTCTATGTTAAAATTTTCTACATTAACGTTCATAATAGCCAATTACTCGTTGTCTTAAACCCTTCGTGTAAATTTCTTTTGTAGATTTTATAATATTTAGTCGAGGTTGATATAGTATAACACTCTATGTCTATTTTATATTTAATACTTCAATACTGATGTATTGTTCCGATTTTACAAGGATTTTGAAGGTGGCCGAGCTACGCTGAAGCTATTACTGGTTTCAGTATGAATGGGTCGGCTCGCCCGACGCCCGGGGTAGTACCACCCTCTCCCAGAAATCCGACGTGAAGTGACAGTGCTAGCACTGTTGCGTTTCGTTCGGCCAGTGAGAGCGCCGAAGGCCCACATATTTAAAAGGCCGGCAACGCACTTGCGACTCCCCTAGTGTTGCTAGTGTCTATGGACGGCGGTAATCACTTACCATCAGGTGACCCACCTGTTCGTTTGCCGCCTATAATATATAAAAAAATAGACTTTATTTATATATAAATATACAAGTGCATATATGTATGTGTTTATGTGTGTATTGTCATCATCAAAAATGATGATAGCTCAATGGTAGCCTGCTCTGACGCCGAATCAATCGACGTAGATACGAATCCCTTCAACGAGCCGGAATGATTAGTCGCGGAAACAGCCAAAATATATTCTAAGCTCGCCTGACTAGTTACTTCATGCCAATTGAAGATCTGTCGCCAACTACCTATAGATGTATTCCGAACAGATGAACTTGCGAACTAGTCTCCCTTTAGGTGTACCGCATTTACAAACTTACACTAAATTATCATGTAACTTCATGCGAGAAAGTGGTCCAACGTTAAAGTCTAAAAAGTACGAAGAAAATAAAAACTTTTATTTACAAACGATAGTTACCTTTTAGAGTAACAAAGTGTTTCGATGAACTTATGTGTAGTGTAACCGCGAATAACCGCGGACAAACTACTGGAAACATTGTCACCTATGAATAAAGAAACAATTGGCATAATTAACTTCATGTAGTAATTGTAACGTAAGCGGCAACATGTTGTTTATGACACTATTAAAACTATAATGAATAAATCCTAATCTTTTCGTTCTATAATCTTGTTTTTTTTTTTCGTACTGACCTACACCGCTAGCCTGGCAAGGCATCTACAGTTCCACCGGACTACACCCTGTATATCATAATAAGAAATACATTTTGCTTACCAATAATATAAAGCTTAATTTCACTTAAGTAATTTATTATTGTATTTAGCGCGAATAAAAACACGCATGTCAGGCGAACATTTCCGACGTATAAAAATGTTTTCGGTCGAATACACAAAACTAGTATTATTAATATAGCCCATTGATAATTTCTTTCGTTGTTTAAGAATAATTATTTAAATTAGTATCGTTATTTATTATTTGATTAGAAAAAGTAGAGTGTACTTTATGTACATGCGTTAGAAGTTATACTTCTTTGGCGTAACAAGATAAAAATCTTTAAAAAAAATTTCTTTTTCCGTTTATTCCACGTTTGTAGAAAAAACGACACTAACAATAGAAAAAAGGTGTTTAATACATACATACTTTTTTGAATAAAATGTTGACTATAGCTAACTTCAGGGTGTCGGTTTTTCTTGACGGTGTGCGTGCGCATCGTAAAAATTTACTCTTATCATTTTTCCCTAACGCGCCAAAAGAAGTATAACTTCAAAAATAGTTAATATGATTTTATGATTCGAATAAAAGATGACAAAGAGATCGTAGATCACAACAGCTGTCGATGAGAATAGTTCAAAAAATACCTGACGTTATTCTCACTTTTATACAGCAAGTCAGTGTTATGCTTTCAAAGAAAATTTTTCTAAGAGTAACGCCTATTATACATTTGAACTTATTAAGCTGAAGAATCCGTACAATTTGCTAAGTTAAATTTGAATGACTATAAAATTCTCGACACGGCATTTATTACAATGTTAGTTTATAAATAAACTTTAGAAATTATTTATTTAAATAGGCCCTTCTATGATATTTTGTTATACAGTACATATTAGTTGTTATACAGTATATATATACTGAGACACTGTTTTATCGAATTATTATACTAAACTTCCTTCACAAATGTACCTTCTCCATCCCACGTATAGGGAATCGTTTAATTAATCGTCAAATCACTAACATCCTCTTATATATATATATATATATAATGATTTATTTTTATAATAATACAACTTAAGGTTAAGGTTAAATTAATTATATTTAATTTCTCTTTTCTTTATTTTTATTTTAACACTAGTTGTTGCTCGTGATTTTGGCACGCGTTTGTAAATTTGTATTAAAAAATATAAAATTGTGAGAAATTGTAGAATTACAGAAATGATAATTCAGATACATTTTTAAATACGACACGCAAGCCACCAACTGTAACGTGTAACGTGTACGTTAGATATATAATTACTAACAGTAAATACTAAAGTAAACTAAATTACCCTAGGTGGTAGAGCTACGCTGTAACTATTACTGGTTTCAGAATGAATGGGTCGGCTCGCCCGGGGTAGTACCACCCTGTCACAGAAAGCCGACGTGAAGTAATAGAGCTTGCACTGTTGCATTTCGTTCGGTCAGTGAGGGCGCCGGAGGCCTACATATTTAAAAGGCCGGCAACGCACTTGCGACTCCCCTGGTGTTGCTATTGTCTATGGACGGTGGTGATCACTTACCATCACCTGTTCGTTTGCCCCCTATAATATAAAAAAGACAGTTATCTGTCCATGAAAGATCCGTGAAAATCGATCCACCTGTTTCGGATATTGCATTGCAGACTAAGCAATAGCTAGTCTAAAATACCTAAGTTACTTTTTACAAGGTCAGCTATCTAAGATATAAAGTCCTGCGGAAAACCGTTAAACCTTTTCAGATATTCCACTGCGGGCGAATTCTTATTCCTAAAAAAAATTAGTCCTAAATAAAAATAACCTATATTACTCCTCATAATTTCAGCTATAAGTATAAATCCAACCATTTCGGAGATTACACGGAACAAACAGACAGACAGACAAAAAATTTAAAAATTAGATTTAAAATCGTATATACATTTTCATATTGAGTTTGTTAAAATTGGTTATTTTGATATTACATATAGATATACTTCATTTTTATTATATGTATATATATATAGGTTTAGTATTATCGAATAATTCCTTTTCTTCAATACACCCAGACACGTTACAAATATAATAATATACATTCAAAGTAGACAAAATGTAAGAATATTTGGATAGAGTATTACAAAGAAATAAAGAAAAGACATCTAGAAATACATGTAAAGCAAATATTTGTTCAAATATAAAATTTAAACCTAATCATAAGTACACGGCGTCGACGGTCCAATCGTGTGCTATATTTAGAAACATAGCGCCGATACGATTCATACACTATTGAACGGTGAAAAAGTAAATTGGTTTGCATTCAATACGGAAACGTATGAAAGGATTTATTAATTAAAAAGTATAGAACGAATGGAATAAATATGAATACGTTTTTCAATTCGCTTTAAAATCGTGAAAATAAATGTTAGTTGATGTAACAATTTTGTTACGCTATTCCTTGTTTTTATTTGAAGTGCTTATAAATAAGCGATTATGGTATTCTATGATAGGAACATGTGGAATGTATGGCGCACCGTGCTGGAGGAAAACGAGAAGCTGGCCAGAGCCAGGCTCGCTGCTGTCGAGATATTCCAGCAACAAATCGCGGATGAAGCTAAAGTTCTACGCCAGCATAAGCTTACCGTCGCCAAGAAGGTATCAGTCTTAGTGTGTTTAGAGACATGTCATTATTATCCATAGGAATTTGATGTGCACACAGAATCAATCATAGAGAAAAATCTATACGGTACACCCATAGTACGTGCTAAGCTATTCAGACAGTGTTCATCAGTTTATTTCGTCTGTGGGGGCATTGACGTCACTGTGAGATCAAACGGTAGGGATGTAGACTCGAACATGGAGACGGCGCAAATTATTAACATACCTAGAACACATGAAAATGTTCAGTAATTTTGAGCTTTGAAAATAATATTTAAATGAGTACAAAATAAATATATGGTTTAGCTCTTTATTAATATATACACAATAAGTTGTTCAACAAATCAAGGAACCAATACTAAAGACTACATCGAATTACCTAAACAGTATACTGATAATTTAGAATTCAAGAAAATATAACATATCTTGTTATAATTAAATCCTAACGGATTTAAAACGCTCGCAGTTAAGACGGGAAGCGTTGCACATCGGCGACATAATATTTAATTTACCGACAAAATTAAGTTAATATGAAACAGATTTAATCTGGATTTACCCCGCTAAGGAAAGCTTTATTGCACGTTATATATTTTACTAAAAAACGAACTGTGTACGAGTTAGATATAAAAATAAGATTAAAAAATTTTAGCCAACATCCCCTCCAGTCTTATTATTTACTATCGATATTTCAATAGCATTTTAGTTAGTCACAAAAACTTCTTGCGCTAATGGCAGATATAATGATGTTTTTTTTTATAAAATGAAATGCATAGAAATTATGTATTGAATTTAAAAAAAAAATTGTACGTTACACATAGAAATTAATGATATATTTTTATATAGTGCACGGACTCCCTCGCTCAAGCACACAAGGAGCTCCAAATGACTGTTGTCGAAGTGGATAAGAATAAAAAACTATATTTCGACGAAGAACATACCGCTCACGATGTCCGCGATAAGGCCAAGGACATCGAGGAAAAGTAAGTGCAATATTTTATTAAGAGTTTCACTCAAGGTAACTGACGATTTTAATAAACATTATCAATATTATTCTGACTTCGTTCATGTGAAAAGAGTTTGTGCATTTCACGAGAACGTTGTTTCTTTTTAATTTGATCTTTGAGGACCTCTTATTCTTTAAATTATTATTATGAAATTACTGCTTAGTCTCTATCGTAATAATACAAATAGGCAGTCCAAATATTTCTATAAATACTCCTCTATCTGCCGCTAATTATCTAATCACGATTAGATCAGCCCTTTAGGAGGTTAGCTCGGAGATAAATATCAGATACTTAAATTTCATTTATACATAAATAAATAAAAATCATTTAAATTCTAAATCCAGAACACCCTGTTTGAGATGTATCTGTAGATATACAGGTATTTTTTACATTTTGAAACTTAAGTTGCAATACATCTATCTATACATATTATAAAACTAAATCGTCCGCCACGTCGGTCTGTCTGTCTGGATGTTCTCGATAAATTCTAAAACTACTGAACGGATGTAATGCTGTCTTCACCAATAGATAGAGTAATTTACGGGGAACGTTTACGTATATAATTTGTCAAGGACTTATTGTAAATTGGTTATGATAATTGTTGAAAGAATTGGAAAAAGTCAAGCCGCATGGGAGCTTTCGTCGTAAACGCTGCCTAATCCCTTTGAGATATAACAAAACAATGCATACTGAGATATTCCTCTCTTATAGATCTATCAAATAGTCTACAATTGGCATATATCTATATTTTTTTAATAGCTTACTATACCAGACTACAGACATATACGGTATTAATCCTTATCAAATTTGATACATTTTTTTTATTATCAGGGCAGAACAATGTCCGCCGGGCCTGCTAGTTTTTACTATTACGTTGAACAACTTTTATCACTAATTAGGGTCAATTACAAAATACCTACAATTGATAAAGTATATTAAAGATAATTTACTACACGAGTGCTCAGTTTTATTTAGCTACACTACTCACTAATCGTTTGTAGTATATGGATTTTATTATGTTTGTAATATTAAGAACTATTTTCGTCATTATTTACTACCAAATGTTTGCTTTATTTTAATGAAAAATATCCGATTCAATAAATTTCAGTTAACATTTTCATTAAATCTTTGAACGTACAGCGCTCTTTGTGTAAAAGCACATGTATTCCATGTTATACGACTTTTTGTAATGAACGAACTCATATACGTAGTAAAAAGAGAAAACGCATTCCACACAGACTTTGTACACGTTAATTACGAAATTCACATCGTGCTGTTCGAAAAAAATTTATTCCAGACAGAATATCACGTTTTATTCGAAATAAATGTTATTCGGTGCATTGCATGTAGAAAGAATATTTCCAACGGAAAAATTTTCAATAAGTACGCTGATAATACTCGGGAACTCACATGAACAAGTTTTACTTAACATTGCGTTTCACATCTTCGTTGCATTCCCTTGAGTACACTCGTGATACGACGATAAACTCAACCAATAGACAGACTGAAACGATTTAGTTTACAACAACTGTTACTATTTCGTTTATATATAATAAGATCAGCTACAAATTCTGGATTATTTTTTTAAATTTAAATACGCACCATTTAGAATGTGTAAACTTATATAGATTTGGAAAGAAGTTCCTTAACGCGGCCTGTAGTAGGAGTTGACTGCTAGAAATCGTCACGTAAGGGAAACCCGTTATACTCCTCTGCATCTCTCCGGCTATGTGACTTTCTCTCTATCTGTATTTGTCTCTTTCTATTGCATATAAGTGTGTGTGCACGTGCTAGTATTAAATTTCAAGCAAACTTTTTTCGCTGCGCGTCAGTTATACTATAAGTAATCTTCTTACTTATAATATCACTGGCCAGTTATATAACCTAAATACTAAACGCGTGGAAGTTTCTGTAAACCTTTTTTTATTTCGTATTCGTTATTCGTGAATTATACTATTACCCCATTATTGCTATTTTATAATGAAGACTCGAAAAATTGAAACTACAGCAAGTGGGCTGTTTTTTTTTTAAGATAATAGGAAACAATTGAATCCCAAACGTAAACGTAAGATGTGATTTTTAATTTAGAATTTTCCATATAATTTAGATTTCATTTGCAATAAATGAATATTTCTCCAGAAATATTAAATTAAATTTATAGATTTGACTCCCTACTTTACCTTATTTGCATATATATATATATATATATATATATATATATATATACATTACATAGAGAGCAGAGAGAGTTATATGGAGAGGGCATAACGCTTTTTTCTTACGTGACGAAAATCTTTAAATATAAACAATCTAAATTTCCATATCGAAATACATTCGAAGATGAAGAAAAAGCCATAAAATTTCGTTCCTGAGGGGGTCCCCTGACCACACACTTGTTTTTTCAAATTGTAGATGGTAAATTCTTATCGTTTTAGACACAATATCTATTATAGTTCACATCCTTCACAGTTTTATGGGCTTATGCACTTTTGGTCGTCTAGAAGATAATTTATTATTAACTGGCATCTACAACATCGTTCGCGCTTGAACGACCCATTACTCGATAATCGATCGTACCTCTGGTGCAGTTTTATTAATCTGAAAGCTACATTCGAAGTTGTTTAACAATTTGCAAGTGCTGAATTTTAAATTTACGAACTCAATTTATATTACATTTCAATGTAAATCTTACGATAGTTTATTTCTCACTTAGTAGAGCGAGCAGACTGCACTTTGTATACAACTGTTCCCCAGGAATCCATCACGAAATTTCATTTCAATGTTGCATTAGAACGCACTGATTACTCAAGCGATAGAAGCCATCATACGGTGCACATCCAACCTTATGGGATGTTTACGACTATTTACACATAAAACACATCTCAGGGGTATATAGCGCTTTAGGAGTTTAAGCTACGGACGTGAATATAAATCTCCTATGCAGCAACAAAGTCTGTTAACAGCCTGAGAATGCTTAGAATTTGAAATGCGTATTGGACGAATGCATAAAAATATATTGTGAGTTGCGTGCGGTGAATAAAAGAAATAGGGTTAATATTCTATAACATACATATTAACCCTTTCGGTTTTCCACGCGCGAGGAATGTTTGCGACGACTAGATGAGTTTATTTTTCACATTTATACTAAGCTAGCGTTGCTCGCATCTCCGTACGGGTTTCAATTTTCGTGTTTATATCTTTCAGATTTACAAACATTCTTTTTTACACAGTTATGCTACAAAATTTTAGTAAGAATACGAGTAGTCACGGCTAAATAAAAAGTGCACACATGACTAAATTTAGAAATGAAAACTCATCAACCTTTAAATAAATCTCAAAGATATAGCATAACTAAGATAAAGAAATATAGAGAAAGCTTTTAAATAATCTGATTTCTCTTTAGACATAATTATAAATGTACTCACAGGATCTGATTTAAGCCGCCTACGCAAGATATCCGCTCCTGCTATATTTTCGAATTAATTATTCACAAACTGTTTAAATATTGTTTAAATTGAGATACAATAACTTTTAAATGAACGTAACATTTTCGAAGTATTAATATAGGTACGTCCCTCCCACGCGTTCATTATTCTGTAATATGAATGCTATGATTTCTATTGTTGATTATATTGTAAATGAAATTAGATATTGGTATTTTCTATATTTATTATAATAATAATATCATGTACTTATATAGTACCGCGGGTTCGCATGCATTTTTTATACATTGATTAATTATTATCCAGTGATATTTCGTTATGATTTCTAAAAGGGTGTTTGGTAATTTTTACAGTCTACCAATTAGTGAATGACTTACACTCCAATACACCATGTATATACGATAGTATTAAAATCTTTTAAGAGGTTTCTTTCTACTTCGGATATTAGAGTGACTCTATTATGAATTGGCATGTATTTCACGTGTAGCAAATGTTATCCAAATCAGTGGAGATTTAATGAAAAAATAATATACGAAATATTTTTCTTTTTACGATTTTTAAGTTTCAGTTATAATTTCTATCTATATAGGAAATCAATTATGGATTGACATAGGTCAATTCACATCTATAAAATATCTTAAAAATCGTTTGAAATTTATAGAAAAAATAGTATGTACAGACAGAACTACGCACTTATTAGTATAGATAAGCAGTTAAGATTATGTTTCGAAAACAGACTGAAGAAGAAGAAAGGTTCATTCTTCCAATCAATAACTTCGCTGCAGAAGAACAGCGCGAAGGTTTCCTCCCGCCGAGACCAACTAGAAGAGAAGTCTACTGGTGCTAGGAATGATTACCTGCTCAGTATTGCTGCGGCCAATGCCCACCAGGTATTTTATAGACTGTCATTTATTCTCACCGCCATCCTGGTTCTTTGGTTAATGGATTCAAATATAACCGCAAAGGCTATTTATGATTTTTTGACTATACTTCCATTATAGATTATTTTTTTACTTGAGTGCTAGGTTTTTCCAGCATACATTGAAAGAATTCCGTAAGATATATAAACAAGAAGAGATTCTAAATGAATCTAAGTCGAAAGAGAATTTGAAAAAACAAGGATAACTTTCATCAGTTATAGATAGATACGATAATTATGCTTTTAATATACAATTTATATGGACAACAAAATATGACTCCGATTGTGATTGTGTAGTCTTGTAAATCCTTTTTTGAACGCTAATTTACAAAAACTAGACATGCATACATATAGAGGATTTGCAAATGATTAGAGATTATTCTGAATGCGACTGCACTGCAACTAGCACTCACGTTGCCACTCGTGTCGGCATGGGTTGCGAGGGGATGTCAGGCATAGGCGGCTGCCCTCCCCGGCTAGAGAGGTGTGTGAAGAACACCATGGGGTTTTAGTCCGTGCGAGTCGGACATAACCCACCCTCAGCTACCCGACGGATTTTGATCATTAACTGAATAAAAGTACTTAACGCCAAATTTTGAGTTTTTTATACTTGGAAATACATAACATATTGTACATATAGAAAAAGTTTGCGTGATCACTAGATTTTGATGTACAACATGGGGTTTTAGTCCGTGAGAGTCGGACATAACCCACCCTGAGCCACCCGGCGATTTTTGATCATTAACTGAATAAATGTACTTAATGCCAAATTTTGAGTTTTGAATTGTTAATACTTGGAAATACATAACATATTGTGCATATAATGAAAGTATGCGTCATCACATATTTTGATAACATGCATTTGATGATTTAAAACATGCAATATAACTCATATATTATGTGTTTGAGGGGTTAATATGCAAATTTATATAATTCAACCTCTATTAATAACATTTTGGTCTGTCTTCTACTGTCGTATCGATGAAAAGTCAGGAAATCGGTGATCGTTAAAGAAAGGACTATTACAGGGTGGATAAGGCTATTACAGGGTGGATCAATATGTGAACGACGGTGACGTCTGGAAATGACGCCCTCTCTGTGCATCCACCAAAACCGAATGTAATTATTTATAACTATGTTTTAAAAATGTGAGTTATAATATGTTAATGAAAAGATAAACCGGATCGAGTTTCTTGCGCGTTCTTCACGATGAATGGCTTGTTTTCCGAACCGGTGGTAACTTTGACGTTCATAAGCGCCTTCTCAGGGCCTAAACTGAATAAAGTATTTTTGATTTTGATTATGTTATAGATCACGCTAATTTACATGACTAATTTTTAGTTTATTTCACATACTAATCATTGTAATGGTCGCAGAACCGGTATTTCCTGGTCGAGCTACAAACTTGTATGCAAACCATGGAGGCCTCTGTCTACGAGAAGGTCTCCGAATTCTTAACCCTGATGGGCCGCACCGAACTGCTGACGTGCTCCGCTACACAGCACTCCTTCGGCAAGATCCGGGATCAAGCACTCCAACTAACCAGGGAGTATAACCTCCAATGCGTCTATTTGTACTATCCCGTATTGAAACAGCACGTTCAGGTATGTCTCACAAAATTCGTTCCACCGAAGAGCTAGCGAACTGTAATAATATCTTTCTTGCAGAGCGCGGTTTCGCATTTGCCTGTGTATATTGTTTTCCGTTGTATTTTCTGTATAAGTATAGTTTACCTTAATTTTATGTATTCTAATTGGTTTAAAGGAAAGTATTAATAATTTTATTTCCAATTTTTTTTTTACTATATAATGCAGTCAAAGTGGCATTTTATTAGTTCAGCATCTTTACATTAAATAACAAAAAAAAAAAAATAGTTTTTAATAATTATATTCCTAAGCTTCAATTATATAAAAAGAAGGAGTTTTCCATGTTAATGCTTTCAAACGCAATTTATAGTAAAATAATTTATATTTTGTAACATGTTTTCAAAGAATGTCTGAGTTAATATAGATAAGAGTGTTATAAACACAATGCTGTGCGTAGTAATTGCAAAAAATATTATACAATTATTTATCTCACATTTATTAAAATGATATATCAACAGTACATTTTTAAACTCAAACGCTAATATCATTTTGTACTCTCGGTATATCTGTTTAAATATTTATATACAGAAGAACATTATATAAAATACAGGAGTGTATTATTTGTAAAATAATCAAATGACTATTAAGTTTGTTTGTCTTTTTGTTTTCTTACCATTTATCAGTACTTCTAAATGGAATATTCTAAAAGGAATATGTCACGATTATTCATAATTATTATTTACTCCCCAATAGTATGAGTTCGAGCCATGCGACAACGATCCCGTGGAGACGGTCACCATCGAGCACGAGTCAGTTGCGCTCACTCTCGGCCAAGAGGCTCGTCGTTGGGCCACCCGCGTGGTCCGCGAAACTGCATTAGTGCGGGATGCTATGCGAAAACTGAACCTCTACCAGAACATGCGTGAGGCCGGACAAAAGGTCACTAAATTTACACCTTCATGATTTTTTCAGAAAGACGCATAGACACGATTGTCTAAATATTTTAACGTGAACTGTGTGAACTTACGTTTATTCACTTAACGGTACATAATAATAGTAATTCGAACGCTACGTTCATTGACGTAGGTTCGAATACTACAATGAACATGATTTTTCGGTGAGGGAAAATAGCATAATAACTATAAAATATATATCAATACGTCATTGATTACATTTGATTATCTATAAAAGTTATTATGAACTATACGTAAACAGGTGGACCCCAATGATCCTAATGGTCCCGAAGTCGAAGTGCGCATGGATGAATTGCGATCTGTCATCCGCCGTTCCGAGATATCGAAAGCTAAGTATGAAGCTAGATTGGAGTGCCTGCGCGTCGGCGGCGCCCCAGTTGATGAATGGCTTAAGGAAATCGACCTGCTGGCCGTACAAGAGGCTCTGCCGCGTAGCAGCAGCCTGCTCAGCGTGAGAACTGACGTGTCCGGAGCAGCTGTAAGTGTTTCTGTATATATAAATGCCATGTTGACATGTTTCTACTTTCAGGTGGCACAGTATTTTGACGAAACAGTATCAGCTAACCATCATTACTTATTATGTCGCCCATTTCCAGTATTTTATTCACTGGTAACAGTAACAACTTGGATATATCATGCCTTTGTGATGATTAGTTTAACTAAGTCAATTCACGGTTGTCTCTCGATCTCGATACCAGTAAAGTTCATTATTATTTATAGTTGTTTTAGCAGGTTTTTTGCTCAATGTGATTTAAGAAATGTATTTAGGATCAACCGAGCTCTGACTCGTTCTACGACAGCGATAATACTGAAGGTGAAGCGTCCACCTCAGTTGTGCCATCGGCATCGGGTCACCAACGCACCACCTCTGAGTCCCAGCAAGAGGACGAGCATGAAGAAGATGTTGACGGTGAGTGTTTTATGATTTTCCATGTGAATTGTATCACTTGTCATCATCTGTTACAAAAGTTTAATAATTTAATGTAACTCACTCTTCAATTGTAATCGTTCGCGACATTGTACACATTAATTACAATATAGAAGAATTGATTAATAAAAAAATTGCAATTTGATCGGTAGTTACGGATGTTATCTCAGAAAAAAAAAATTGGTTGTCTATAGAGTCGGTTTACGGACGATAATTTTACGTGATAACGTCCAAAAGAAAACCTTGATGAAAAATTACATACTTTTTACAACAATTGTCGTTGTAATAAACAATGGAAACCACATTACCTTTTCACTTCATTTTATAAACAGTTGACAGAACAGTTCACGTGTAGGTTGTGTGCTGCCGCTATCTCTCTTCTACTCGGGCGCATCGGCCGATGAAGTGGAAGAGAGATAGATGCGTCACAAGCCGAACGCTTAGGCCGATTGCGCCTCTCTATCGCTTGTTCCGCGCTCTCGCTTGCACACTTGGCTCAAGCGGAACGTGACAATGAGCCATGCTTTTTCGTGCGTGCAGCCGGCGTTCATCAATTTAAAAGACGTTATCACGTCAAAAACACTAACATTACCTTTTTATTCTATTAGGACCTAAGAGTATTGAATATTGATTTGAATATTAATATTTTTTTAAGTATAGCTAAAACAAGTAGTAGGTATAAATAATTCGACAATTTTGTAACACCGGCAAAAACTTCCACTTTTGGTCTCCTCTTCTCTGTCATAGTTATCGGTGTTAACTAGACAAATTAATATAAAATTATGCAGCATTTTTAACTTGTATAATATGCTAAATGATAAAAATAAATTTCAAAATACACTACTATAATAAAGCTAACAAAATAAGAAAAAAGTCTTTCGATAAAAAAAAATGTCAACATCATTACATAACTTTTCGAATTAAGCTTTTAAAAGTATTATTACCGTGATTGTCAAAGAGCTAACTTTAATGTTAAAAAAAACATGGGAATTTTCTATTTAATATTCGGAGTACTTATTATTTACGAATCGTTAGTTATAATAAATTCAGAATTATTATCAGTTTGTACCCTCACTATATTATTTTTTTTAATTTTCACTCTTGTGCTCTCATATTTATAGATGTATTTTCATATTATAATATTTTTTGTAATTACGAAATCACTGGACATTTTATATGTGTCATTAGACTTAAATTTATTTGCCAATTAACGCACCAGTAGCGAATTACCTGAAACTTTTTCTACATGGCGGGACAGTGTAGTTCTTCTATATATATATATCTAATGTTTTGCAGTACAGAGTAGCGATTTCAAATGAATAACCAAATGAAAATAATAAAAAAAAATATGTTTATGATGGATGATTAAGCTATTCGTCTATTGAGATTGTAAAAATAATATGTACATTTCGACAACGTATAATAATATTTGCTACAAAATTAAGTTAAGTTTGAATCGAAAGATTTGATTCATATTCCATCTACATTTTAAGAACCAAGCTAATAAAAGCATGCTAAAATTAGATTCGCAACCTATACTTCAATATTGCCTGAAAAATTAAAAAAAACTAAACTGTAAAAAGGTGAACCTGTAAATAATATTATCTCAACAGAACGTGAAATGTTACAAAAATTAACAAATGTACGTGAATTAAAAATTAAAAACCGTCTATACACACACTAGGGTTTACACCAATAGACAACGAATCGATATTAAGCCACACAAATCGCTCGATCACCACGACAATTACATTATAGAAAGAAAATCAAATCATAATCAAATATACTTCATTCAGTTTAGGCCCTGGGAAGGCGTTTATGAACGTCAAAGTGACCATCGGTTCGGAAAACAACCCAGTCATCCAGAAGAACCGACAAGAAACTCGATCTAGTTTATCTTTTCATCAAATATGTTATATAACTCACATCTTTAAGACATGTTACATTCGGTTTTGGTGGATGCACAGAGAGGGTATCATTTTCAGACGCCACTATCGTTCTCATAGTGATCCACCGTGTAATAGCTTTTAGACAATAAAATCTGCTTGACATGGTGCTTGAACTTAATATCCGGCAAATCGGTAATGTGCTTTGGGTTTTTTTGTAAAACCTAACGCTATTACCTAAAAAACCTGTTACCTGATAACCAATTTGTTATTATTTCTTGTATTTAGATTACGTCAGTTCTTTACGGAATCTAGCTTATCTAAGTTATTGCGGACATACATTAGATTTTCAAGTATGTATTGCAAGGGCAGGGTTAAGATACTGAACTCCTGAAACTTAGCCTTTAATGATTCGCGAGGCCCCATATCATAAATTGCTCGAACTACCCGTTTTGTAGTAAAAATATGGTGTCTAACTTAGCTGCTGTCCCACACAGCAAAATAAAATATAGACGTTAAGCTATGGAAGTAAGCGAAGTAGACCAATCTAGCAGTGGCAATATCTATTAGTTGGCAAATCTTTCGAATTGCAAATGCAGCAGAACTTAATCTTCTTGCCAATTTATTTAATATGAGGACCCCATTGTAATTTACAATCAAGTGTGATGCCCAAGAACACGGTATTCTCCACCAACTCATCTAAATTTCCTTCGATCTCTATTCTACTGTTAATACATGAAACATTAGGAAAGGTAAACCTTATGCATTTTGTTTTGTCCGCATTTAGCAATAAATTATTTAATACAAACCAATCTGAAATTTTATTTAAGGTATTATTTAGATGTCTAGACTCGGAATCTATTATTTTTACTTTGAATATAAGCGAAGTTTCATCTGCGAAAAGAATCACGTCAGCACAGTTATCAGCTCCTAGCGGCAGATCATTTACATATACCAAAAACCAAAACGGCCCTAAAGTGGAACCCTGTGGAACGCCAATTCGAGTCGACGAGCCACCAAACGTTACCCCGTTTAGACTAACTTTGAGACAGCGATTTTTTAAAAACGAGAGAAGCTCCACAAACTCCATAGTGTTTTAATTTCAGAAAAAGTGTACTATGATCAACGCAGTTAAAGGCCTTAGATAGATCAAACAATTAATTTTATATACAAAGAATGATATTCCTTATCGTATATTATACCTAAATTTAAAAAACGTTATCTTCCAATTCACATTTATTTATTTTTGATGTATTAATTATTACACTTTGAAAAATGGTGTTTAACTTACTTAAAATAATAATAAAGCTGTAAAATTAATCAAATATTAACACGAGCTTATCTGGCGATTTGTAGTCTAATTATGACTAAATGTGATGCAAGAGTCATAGCTCAATGACATCATACTCTGACGCTACCTTCAACATTAAGGGTTAGAATAATTCATGCGCTTTATTTACATAAACATTACGGTAACACCGTAGAAAATTATTAGAACATTCTATAGTACTATCCTGCTTAAGTAGATACTACATAGACTATAGTAGATATCTCCACTTAAGATCAATCCCTTTTATAAATCCCGTTGCATAGCAACTTAATATAAAGCCAAGATAACTATGTGGAACACCAAATAACCCATTTATATTGTTGAACTTTGATCCTGGTCTCAAACAGAATCAAAATTTCGAAAGTAAATATTGGCTATTGGATAATGTTTTACGTAGCCGCATTGGAAGAGGAACGTATGCGGATTGAGCAACTCACCGTGGGATGGGACGACCCAACTCAAGTCAACTGGGGCGAAGGAGAAGGAGAGGGCGAGAGTGAGGCGGAAGCTGTTGCTCCAGAAAGCCTGGAGCCACCTGTACCACCGTTATACAAGTGCACTGCACTCTACTCCTACACGGTAATTCATATGGTATTTTATTCATATGTCACCAGCAACCGCCTGTGACTTTTTCCGTCACTTTATCATGTACGAATACATTAAGATACACGAATAACTTTGCCGTTTATCTGTGTAACGTGTAATTTCTCTAAAAGCACTTTCTGCATTACACGTATTTTTTGTCTCCTAATAAATATTGCTGTTTAAGGCTGTACTTGTGAACGTCAATGTTATTTTTTTTGTTACAAGATTCCAAAAATAATAAATAACGTGATTTAAATTAAGCTATGTTTCCTGAAATTGTATTTTTCTCTACTTTAACAACTTCGATACCTGTACATTTTTAAAGAGTTGAATAATTCAAAGAATTCGCTACTTAAAGTACAAGTTGCAGTTTCAATCCAGAAATTGCGCCATTAGTTAAATTGAAACCTGCGGTACTGAAAAAAGAACATTGCAACACATACGCTCGTTCTCAGTCCTTTATTGTATCCGTATTCTAACCAATTGAAATTGTTCACCGTACGAGTAAATCTGTAGATGGCATGGCTTTTGATTTATTTTCAACCATTCCATGTATTGTTCTATATGCAATCCCGCAAAAGATAAACGCAAAATAATCGATTAAAATTTTGTGTATAGTATAAACCACATCATATTCCTGTAGAAAGTCTCAATTTGGACGTACTGTTAAAAGATTTCTCTTCTACTATTGTTGCTCGCTACATGTAAATAGTTTTTTTTGGCATATCTAGAAACAAACGTGAAGTCTAAAACAATATAACCAAAAAAACCATTGACTTCTTTACCACAAATTGTCACCGCTGTTTGGTATATTACTAATTTAGATAAGCCCTTTAATAAAATGAGAGAGCAATTATAATTTTACACGATACCGACATCGAAATGTTCTTCACTTAGATGTAAATCAAGTGAACTGAAGTATCTGACAAGGTCAACTAATCAACTTTACTGTTCAGAAAATCTGTATTTATCTAGGCAAATAATTAATAGCCGTGTTAGAATTTTTCCCGTTGTTGTTGTGAGAGTCTGGTATTTTTTTATTTTATATTCATAATTACTGCGTAGTTTATAGAAACTACCTCCTTTTTTCTTTCTTATATAAAGAAAAGAGTTGTTATACTTAAAGACTAGACAATTTCTCGTCTTTAATCCTACAATATAATCTCAAAAACTATAGTCACATTGTTTTGAAGACATGCGCGAATTTTCTAACAATTAATAATTCTGATTTAAAAGCTGAAACTTTTGCCTTTTCCTCAAATTTACGATTTTATGCATAAAAGATTTATGTGTGCTTAAAATAATTTATGTAAATATGAAAGTTTAATTTCTTTCATGCTTATATTAATCTCAAAACATTTGTTTATAAACTTTGACACTGGATACTACTTGTTTTAAAATTAAAATAAATAAAAAAAAAAATAAAAACATAATACGAAATGTACGTATAAAGACAGAAGAAAGAAAAAAATCGCGTGTAAACATTGGCCCATTATTACTAACACATACGGTGTTAGGTATCTAAAAATGATCAAGTATAAAATTAGAAGGGCATAACAATCAGTTGTTTTGCCACGGGTGGAATACAACATTGTAGGCGCACTATTTTAGTTCATATTATGAACTGATTGTTATGCCCTTCTAATTTTATACTTGATCATTTTTAGATACCTAACACCGTATGTGTTAGTAATAATGGGCCAATGTTTACACGCGATTTTTTTCTTTCTTCTGTCTTTATACGTACATTTCGTATTATGTTGTAACTCTTCTATTTTAGTTTTAATTCTATTATTATTTATTTTCATAGAGTGGAAACATGCGGACGTTTAAATCCATGTAGTTTTTACAACGTTTCGTATGTAGTACAGAAATATAATGGTTTCTTCAACAACTAGTCCACTTTTAAACCTTGTAAATATCAGGAATAACAGCTCATTAAAATAATATAATTACTTTTGCCATCTATATCATGTGTAAGATATTTTTTTTATCTCAAAATAGGCTCAAAACCCTGACGAGCTCTCCATCATTGAGAATGAACAGCTGGAGGTGGTGAATGAGGGTGACGGCGACGGATGGCTCCGCGCCAGAAACTATCGCGGGGAGGAGGGATATGTCCCCCATAACTATCTCGACGTTGACCGTGAACAAGTGAGAATAACGAATTCTAAAAGGACACATTGAACAAGAAAAAAAACTGTAAAATAAATGTTTAAAATCAATTGCGATACTTCCATTTGAATAAACAATATTATATATTTCGAAAAAAGGATAACAATAAGAATAAAGAAGCCGTTTCTCAATGAGATTTTCTCGTAATTGCAAAGGATCGCGTCTCCTCGTGTTTTGCGTTTTTTATCGAACTTTATACAATTTTATAAAAGATAAATAACGCGTTTAAAAGGGATATATATATATATATATATATATATATATATATATATATATATATTTATATAGAAAATTGTAAAAGTCAGTTATTCGTTGACAGATTTTCAGCATTATGGTATGTTTCTGTTTATTTAGGCTTCCGCTACTCCCGGGCTGGTCAGCCAAATTTCCTTTTCGTCCGTGGATTATACAGTCGAGGGCGAGGACGCCGACGTGGTCCAGTCCCCTGATCAGATCTCAGTGATATCGGCGCCGGTGGCCAAGCCGGAGGAACCTAAGCCCGAAGAACCGATCGAAAAGTCCGAAGAAACTGACAAGGAGATGAAAACTCTCGGTTATTGCTTCACTATTTACGATTATGACGCTGAAGGCGATGACGAACTCAATTTGGAGGAAGGACAGGTATATTCCAAGACTAACTTTTTTACAGTAAAACATATTCATTAGTCGTTCAAAATTAAGGTTTAATCAATTACATGTGAATTGGCAAATCTTTATTCGGCATATATATTGTTTAAAAATTGCCTTTAGAAGGGTTAACTAAAATATTTATTATAATCTGAGTAATTGCTTTTATTGCATCAAGAGATCAAGATAAAATTTCACCTCGGCTAAAAGATAATCAAAAATGTATAATAATAGTAAAAATATGAGAAAGTAAGTAAATGTATAATAGTACATTATACATGTGTACATGTGTACATGTGTACATGTGTACAGTACAAATACACAAGTACAAGAGTATATTGATATTTATAGTAAAATTGAATGCAACTAATTGCTTCCTTGTCTTTGAAGACATGTTCTATTATTTTTTGAATACTGTGTATATCCGCGATCAAATTTTCGACGATGTTTATTGCTGGACTTCTTTTAAGTGTTTTATATCTATATAATAAGAAACTATAAAATTAATAGAAGCCGATAATTGTATATAGAGATCTGTAACACTTCACACTGAAATAAATTGTACTTGTTTTTTTCTGATGCGAATTTGGCGACCAGGGATCGATGGCCTTGTTATATAACCGAATGCAAACGAAGATACTAAAGTCTTACATCTTCAGAATTCATTAATATCGGATTATTAATATTTTCCATCGTTAATTATGCTATATCTATGGCATTTCTATATTTGTCCATTAAAAAAATTACCCCCATCAACGGAATGTTCATCTTCATCACCGTTGAATCAAATTGTTCCCATTTCGAAGGGAATTTACCTTCTGTGAACGCACCGACTGGGGAATAACGTAGTAGAGAGTGAATATAGCTTTCAAAATAAAGAGTTTGGTAACACGCCTATGAAACGTCAATAGGCGGAAGTGGTCGCTTAACTAAAAAAAAAACTGAAAAAAGAATCCCGCATCCTGTACAGATAATTCGCGTACTGTCCCATAACGCTCATGGAGTGGACGATGGATGGTGGTGTGGCGAAGTCAACGGCATCATTGGAAACTTCCCATCCTTGATTGTTGAGGAGTGTGACGAGGTGAGATAACGGTGTTAATGTAGAAATGTTACCACTCATCGTTTAACAGAAAAATAAAACTTTAATAAAACTTTAGGTAAAACGATAATAAGTAGCGTATAAATATATACTCGGCTTTTAAATACATGTTTCTATTCCGAACCAATGTAACAATTAACGTAAACGTATGTATTACTATTTAATTGGACCAATTTTGTTTACATCGATCAATATCTCTCATACCAGGTATGCCTTTGTTAAGCTGTAATAATACTTGTTTATTTGTATATTTTTAATTCAACTTTTCAGAAACGAATGCATGCAGTTTCTCTTTTATTCCTCGTTCATTAATTAACTTGTATAAAGAAAGAATCTCTAGATGAGTCCTCAACTTTTTAAATTATGCTAAGAATATTTTTATTACCATATTTTAAAGTCTAATTTAAAAATATATCTTTGCAGTTAGTTGTAAAGTTTTCAAAGAATCTTATTTCTTTGATGTCAAGACAAAAGAAAAAACACAAGTTCCAAGACGGATTGTATATTCCACCTTATTATACTTAAAAAAAATTTTTTTTGTATACACAACGAAATTATAAATTTTTTTTAATGTTTTCATTCATTTATTTATAAGCTAATATTAATATATAAATAGTAATCCGAGATGAGATCGGTGGCATACAGAATTAAGGGCGCACATACGTCTTTCGCAACAATTATGTAATACAAAAAACTATTAAGACAAACAGTACGTGTCATTTAAGGGGGAGTTCCGACCCAGCAGCCGTCGTGTACGGACGTGTCCGTTGCGCGCCAGATGTTGTTCCGCGAACTAATTAATTGTTGTTCAGGTGCGCAGTACGGTCGAGTGATTCATCGCTCGATACTATTGTGTTTTTGAACTTCGATTACTTCCGAGAAACGCACCTGTGTGAAGTGTTTTGTTTTTGTTTTGTGCGATTGTTATTGTGATCGTAATCCGCACTTTTTAGTGCGGCCCACGTGTTAAAGTTAACAGTGACAACAAGTGATTGGAGTGTTCCGATAATTTGTTTACGCGCCCCCCCCCTGCCCCTCAGGCAGGGAGGCTATTTTGTATCGCACCTTGTCCGTCAAGCCAAGGAATGGCATCAATACAGGAACAGTTCGATAGGCTGCGACATCTTGTCGCTACTCGCGCCCCATCGCTATTCACGGAATTCGTCAACGATGCCCCTACCGCGTCCTCCGAGAATGTTGTATTAGTGTCCCGTGTGGCAACCGCGAATTCTTTCGCGTCATTGGCGTCATCTCTGCCTCAGGAAATCCCGGAAGATAGTGGAGTACTCAAAGCTCCCATCCCAAGCTGTAGCTCTGACTCCGACATGGAGCTCGATACCGGCGCGACTCCCGTAATTACGAACGACGGTTTCACAACCGTAAACCGAAAGCGGCAACGGCCCATTCCCGTTATCTCGCACGCCTCGGATTCCGAATCGGGTACGGAATACCCGGTAAATAAGAAGCCGCAAGTAGAGGGTGCATCCGTCTCAGCCAATCACAAGCCGACTGATTCAGGTAGGTCCAGTCCCGCTCTTTCATCTCAAGCCCGAGCTACGGGTTCTGTAGCCGAGTCTAAGAAGCCCCGCACCCCGCCCCCAGTTACTATACAAGACAAGGCATCCTGGATGATGATATCCACTCGGTTAAACGAGAAGAACATCCGTTACACGTCCGCCTTGAATACGCCTGCAGGTATTCAAGTAAAAGTTTCATCCACCACCGATCACCGCAAACTTACCTCTCTTCTCCGTGAGAGGAAGCTCGCTTATTTTACTTTCGCGCTCGAAGAAGAACGCCTCCTTCGCGTCGTAGTTAGGCGTGTCCCAGTCGAGTTATCGACCGATGACGTCTCAGGCTCCCTTAAGGAGCAAGACTTCCCTGTCCGAGAGGTACATAGGATGTACCACCCCCGTACCAAAGCCCCCTACCAGATGGTCCTGGTCGTCCTCGACCGATCACAAGAGGGTAAGGCTATTTTCGGCCTCAACTCTGTTTGTGGCCTCACCGGCATCACTGTTGAGGCCCCTCGCAAGTCCCATACTCCTTCGCAGTGCCATAACTGCCAGAGTTATGGTCACTCAGCCCGCAATTGCCATCTTCGTCCCAGGTGCGTTAAGTGCCTAGGGGACCACCCTACGAAGGAGTGCGCACGCACTCCCGACACTCCCGAGCCCCCGAGCTGCGTTCTCTGCGGTAACGCAGGTCACCCCGCGAACTATCGCGGGTGTCCTCGCGCGCCACGCACACAACGTCCCCGCCAAGCGAGACAAGCCCGTAGGGCACCTGTTGTCTCCGCACGTCCCCCTCCTCCACCTCTCATGTCCGTGGAGGCCTTCCCTGACCTGCCAGGTACCTCCCGTGTCCCGGTAGCGTCGGTTCCCACACCACGTGAGGCACCCTCTGTGCCGCGCGTGCCCCAGTCCTGGCGTGCGCCCGTAGCGCCCTGGGCTTCTAAACCACAGCCTCAGGCTCTCAAGCCTCAGGCCCAGCCCCAGCCACAGGGAGCGATGCCTGTTCAGGCTACCCACGCTTTCTCGTTCTCCCAGTCTGGTATTGATTGGCTGACACAGGTACTGCTCGAACACGATATTCAGGAGATCGTCGCGTTCAATAAAATAGTTAACAGCAATAGGGACATCGGCCTCCTTAATGCGGTCTCTTCATTCCCAGGCGTTGCTGCGACGATACAACGCCTTGCCCGCGTCTCAGTAAATAGTAATAAATAGATTTCGCGTCGTTAAATAGAATTAAACCACGTGGTCTTTGTCTTTCGTTCTTTAACGCGAGAAATCTTCAAACACAACGAGAGTTAGTAGCCGCCTTCCTACGTGATAGACAGATAGACATATTTTTAGTTCAAGAAACGCTTTTAAAACCGAAGATGAGCAATCCCGCGATCGCGAATTATAGTATAATTAGAAACGACCGTGTCACCCGCGGAGGCGGCACTTTGATTTATTATAAACGTTCGTTGTATTGCATGCCGGTAGAGCCGCCCGTTCTTTCCAATATGGAAGTGTCAGTGTGCAGGTTAGGCATGACCGGTCATCAGACGATTACAATAGTATCCGCGTACCTTTCACCGAATAAAAAGCTTCTCAAGTCCGACTTAGAGGCGTTGTTCGCTTTAGGGAATTCGGTCATTATAGCCGGGGACCTCAACAGCGGGAACGTTATATGGAATAGTTCGAGTACTTCTCGTAACGGGGTGATTCTCGACAAGCTAGGTAATGATCTCGCTTTTGATGTCATAGCCCCACCGGAACCCACTCACTATCAGGATCGCTGTCGGCCGACAGTGTTAGATGTAGCTCTGTTAAAGAACGTCGCGCTTGAGGTACGACTCATACAAGTCGTACACGAACTCGACTCTGATCACCGTCCTGTGGTATTACAGTTAGGTTCTAGTTTCGACATCGATTTTCAGCCCGCGCGCGTAGCTGACTACACGAAGCTTAGTAAATATTTTAAAGATAATCCTTCCTCGGTTAGTTTAAATAGAATCCCGGACGTGTTGGTGTCTAAAACCGACGCGGATCAGGCTATCGATTCCCTGGTCGACTTTCTTCGGACCGCCGTTAGGGAGACCTCGAAAGAAGTACAAGCGGTGAATGATCGCCGCTTTATACTCCCCAACGACGTGAGAGCGTTGATCACGGAAAAGAACGCCGCGACTCGAGCCTACGACACTTACCCGTCCGTAGATAATCGCAATCGGTTACGTTTGTTACGTAAATTAGTTAAAAAACGTATTTCGGAAATCCGAGGCGCCAGGTGGGACAAGCTTTTGGAGGAGATCCAGCCTTCCCACGTGGCGTATTGGACACTCGCGCGAAAGTTCAAATCAGATCTCAGTACACCGATGCCCCCATTAGACAGAGGTCCTGGGTTGCCTCCCGCGTTCGATAGTATAGACAAAGCGGAATGTCTCGCCGCGAATTTAGAGGAGCAATGCTCTCCGAACACTGCCAACACTGACCCTATCCATATTGGATCGATCGAATCCTCGGTAGAGCGTTCTCTCGCATCTCCTCGCGCAGATACCTTAACCCCGGTTAGTTTCGATGAAGTATCGGCCGCCATCAAGCGTCTCAAGCTTAGAAAGTCTCCAGGTCCCGATGGGATCAGGAACGAGGTACTGAAGCTCCTTCCTGACCACATTATAGCTCTCCTGGTCTGCATCTTCAATGCGGCCATGTCCCAGGGTCACTTTCCAGCCGCCTGGAAAAAGGCCGTAGTGATAGGAATTCACAAACCGGGCAAAAAAGCTACGCTTCCCACAAGTTATCGCCCTATCAGTCTCCTCGATACATTAGGCAAACTATACGAGCGGCTCCTTCTGAACCGTCTCCAGACCTCTATTTCAGGGTTAGATTTGTTACCACCTGAGCAGTTTGGATTTCGAGGTAAACACTCATGTACGAATCAAGTACACCGCCTCACGGAGTACATTTTTTCTAAATTTAACGAAGATCCCCAAAAGAAGGTCAACCCGGACAAACCTAAACCGAAACGCACGATAGCAGTCTTTTTCGATGTTGCCAAGGCCTTCGATAAGGTCTGGCATGCCGGGCTCGTTTATAAACTTTTTCAGTCTCGCATACCCGATACCTTAGTACATATAATCCGCGATTATCTCACTGATAGGACTTTCCGCTATAGAGTGGAAGGTGAACTATCCCCGCCCCACCCGATACGCTCAGGTGTGCCCCAAGGGTCTATTCTTGCGCCCTCTCTCTTCAACCTGTTCATCAGTGACCTACCTCGGTCCCCGGGGATCGAGGTAGGTTGCTATGCTGACGATACAGTTATCTACGCTTCCGGTTGGCGGCCGGACTTTCTTAGAAATCGCATCAATCGAGCCATCGTCACACTCGGTGAATGGTATCGTCAATGGCGAATAGAGGTTAATCCCGAAAAAAGCGCCGCGATATTTTTCGACCCCGTAAATCGTCCGCAACCCAAGTATCTAAAGCCCCTCAGGCTGTACGAAACCGAGATTCCTTGGGTACGTGAGGTCAAATACCTAGGAGTTACATTAGATAGGCGCCTCACTTTCAAAGCGCATACTGATAGAGTTCGAAACAAGGCCGCTATGGTCTTGGGTCGCTTGCACCCATTAGTTTGTCCTAAAAGTAAAATGTCCTTCAGACATAAGCTTACTTTGTATAAGACGTGTATCCGTCCTATTCTGACATATAGTTGTCCCGTTTTCGCACATATGTCAAGTTATAACTTCGAAAAGTTGCAAAAACTACAGAATCGTTTTCTTCGTAGGGCAGTAGGTGCCCCTTGGTATATCCGGAGAGTCGACCTCCACAGGGACCTGGAGATGCCGTCTATCTGGGAGTACGTTAGGACACTCACTAGTAGCTATTTTGAGAAAGCCGCGAATCATCCCAGTCCGTTAGTGGTATCAGCCGCGACTTACGACACCGTACCCGATGCGCCGCGTTACAAAAGACGTCCGCGATATATTTTTACAGATCCTCCCGACAAAATAACGGCAGCTAACTTCCAGTACCCTTCCGTCCCTCGAAACAGAGCGTGTGCGCGCCCACGTCCGCGTAATCACAGATCATGCCGCCGCGGCTTGACTGTGAATTTTGCTCCAGCACACTCGTCTAGGCCCCCTTCGGCAGCGGCTCAAGCCGAGGTCCGATCCTCCGGAATGGAGCCCTCGAGCACGTTGCTTGCGCGACAACAGTGACACTGAATTAATTTTCAAACACTAGTTTTTGACACACAACACCGATCACCCCACACACGTGCACATACACACATGTAGGTACACATAGTGGTTGGGTTGTTTTTTTATTTTTATTTTGAACCCCTTTCTCGAACGGAGTTATCTTATACTAACTTAGTAGTCAGATTCAAGATACATGTATGAGTTCCTGAAACATACATGCTTGGTACACGTGTATGTTTCACGAATTTATATATGTATGAAATAATAGTTAGCCTAAGCTTAGTTAGACTCGGGATAATCGGTAACAGTCCAAGCCGAGGCGCGCCGTGCGCCCTTGTGCTGGTTGCCTACATAAAATCGGGTGAGTGCCTTAAGCGCTCCCCTTAGTAGTCCGGTGAAACTGTGGATGCCTTGCCGGGTTGACAGTGTAGTCAGTTCGAAAAAAAAAAAAAAAAAAAAAAAAAAAAGTGTCATTTAAGTTGTACTATATAGTATATATTAACTAGTGTCGAATTATACAAACTCTACGTGCATATATTATACGAGTTCGGGTCAGTAACATGAAATTCCTTACCCTTACCGTTACTCTTACCCTTACCCTTACCCTTACCCTTATCCTTACCCTTACCCTTACCCTTACCCTTACCCTTACCTTTACCCTTACCCTTACCTTTACCCTTGCCCTTATCCTTACCCTTATCCTTACCCTTATCCTTACCCTTATCCTTCCCCTAATCCTTACCCTTATCCTTGCCCTTATCCTTACCCTTACTCTTACCCTTACCCTTAGCCTTAGCCTTAGTTTTGCCTTAGTCGTAGCCTTACCCTTACCCTAACACTTACCCTTACCCTTACACTTACCTCTATCCTTTAACCCGATTACAATTTAACACGCCTAATCGTGATACTATGACTCGTGCTATATCTACCATGTGTATGTAATTCTATAACAAGAGTATTAATGCCTATAGAACGGAGAACCACTGAGCGGCAGGGATGAGTGGACTCCGACTGGCTCTGGCTCTGCCCCGGTGGTGTTTTTGACGCCTCCTGCCTCTCCCTCCACGGATACCTATGAGGAAGAAAGTAAGCATGAACTTTTACTGCAACTTTTAACTATTTTAAACATATTCTCCATCAGATTTTCCGAATGTGAACAATTCTATATGATAGGATTTTGTTTAAAAAAAAATGTCACTTAATCGTGTATCGTTAATTTTACATGGAAAACTTTACAATATTGAATTAAACAACAATAAGTATATATTTCAAATGTTTTGTACGTTTGTTTACCTTTCTCAACAAGTAAAAGAATAATTAATCAGTTGTCCGCATTCAGAAGTCAAAGTGTTTTGCAACTAATAACGTGGGATACATAACATACTGTTCCTTAATCGACCTAAAGATATTGTGGTGTACAAACTTTTGCTAAATAATATGCATAGCGTCGTCAATCATTCGCTGTACGTATATCGCATTATTTTAAATATGCAAATTGCGACATCAATTGATCTTACTTTCGTTTCTCTTAATATTTAGAACAAATATTTCGCGTTAAAACTATATTTAACCCGAGGATAAAAAATAACTATGCATACAGGTATTATAAAAACATTATAATAAATAAAAATACAAGTAATATTTTAATTGGTTTAACTAATATCTCGTCTTGGAAAACTATATTTCGACATGTCATTAAATTAATTTGATTATAAATTAAATTAATTTCCCTTATTCAGTAAAACAATTGCTCACACTTTTAGAAGTATATTATGTATCCCGTATACATTTTTGTAGTGTGACGTAAAACTAGTGGGCATACATTTTGCAGTTGTCGAAATGAACCACTGTCATATAAAGCTTCTTGTCTGATTGGATAAATTGTTGTGTTTATGAGATTCCTAATTGGTATATATATATATATATCCAGGGGTGGTTCTAGGGCGATGCGAGTAGTGTAATCACCGTCTGGGAATCAGACAAACTAACTTTTCAATTGTTAGCAGTAGCATACCACATATGGAGGGTTACAATGAGTTCTCGTATCACACGATAAAGTTCATAGGGCCACCCCTGTTTATATCATGGCACGATTGCGCTAGTATTTCGTGAAATTTGAGCTAGGAATAATAAGCATATCACACATTGAATACGCATGACGTTTTGCACATAGGAACTACTAACCATTAATGAATTTGAAAGAAAATCCGCCTTAAAACTTCTCAGGTAAGAGTAATTTTGGAACTTAACATTTATGGAAAATTCGTTAAGGACTTTTCTATAAAGCTTCAAAAGAACTACCAAATTGGCATTTAAGTTTTTATTATATCTTTGATAGTTTAGCCACAAAATATAAATAACAAAAAAAAACGCAAAATTATTAAAAAAACAAATTTCAAAGATCCGTAGAAACTTAAATATTAACGATAGAAATTTGATACGATGTTATTTTTTGTCGAAAATTTATCAATTAATAAGACCTATTCATCCATTTTAACAAAATAACATGTCTTCACGGTTTGCGGGTGACAATAAGGTAAAAAAAAATCCTATTTATTATTTCTATGGGAAATTTTAAATTTCGATGGAGGACCTATTAAAAATGAAATGAAGAGTAGTCCTTCCGACAGAATTTATGTTTGGATATATCCCATGCCATTTAGGGGTGACAGTGAAAAAATAAAAAGTATTCGACTTTTTTGCACACCCTATATAGTATATATAATATAATAATAATATATAAATGATTTCAGCTACAGAAACAAAATATTGTTCCTATTAATTTCTTTCCGGGCGTCGTCGCCCTTAGTTATTATATAAGCATGTCATTTCTACGATTAAGCCGAATCTAGCAACATATTATGTGTTAAAATCAGTTAAGTATTTTAAGCTTCAGAGCGTACCAAAACAATATAGACATACACAGGTACTCGAAAAATATTTACCACCTTTTGAGTAATCGGTTAAAAATTGCATTGAGTCATGATCAATTTCAGTGAGTACAGAGATTTAAGATTTAAGACAGACAGACAAACAGACAGAGAGACAGATTTAAGAGTCGACACCAATTAACATTAAATTAATTGTACCTGAATACATATTATGGATTTATTTTGAACTTATAGGCCTAAATATCAACTAACAGTAAGTGCGCATAGTTATATCTCATTCACGTTCGATACGAAGCTACGAACGAAATGAATGTCATAAGTATGTTAAAAGAATTAAAAAAAAAACTCAGGTATCCCTATAAAGTAATAAATAAAAGGTTTTAAAAAAAATACAAAAGGAAAACTAAACTTCTTTGACTAAACATTATAAACAACGTCTGGATTATTTAAATGATAATTGAAACAAATTGCAACGGAATAGACTCGTTAATTAGTACCGCAATCTTCCAATTTAATATTCGTTTTCAAACTGTTAACTGTTTTCCAACTATGTCGTTTAAATTGAATTCGATATGCACTTTAGTAACACGGAAATGAAATGGTGGCAACTATATTGGAAATACGTCATTGGAACCTTTAGGCATGATAGTACTTGTTTGCAAGTTATACATAATATATGTAATCAATTTATTTCTATAGACACGTTAGATAAATGTTTTCATATTTATCTTATTTAATACACTAAAATATTATAAAAAAATAGCTCATTTCTATTTATCGTGAAGAAAGATAATTAAATCAACAATCACATTTTATTTAATTTCAACAAACTCAATGAGAGTGCTTTAATGACATCCTATGACTTCGGTCGTGTTATATACATATTATAAAAAACAAAGTCTGTCCACGGCTGTCTGTATGTCTGGATGTTCGCGATAAACTCAAAAACTACTGAACGGATTGTAATGCGGTCTTCACCAACAGATAGAGTAATTCACGGAGACGGTGTAAGTATATAATTTGTATAGGTTTTTTTTGTAAATTGCTTGAAATATAATTGTTGAAAGAATCGGAATAAGTTAAGCCGCCTTAAGCGTTTCATGCACATAAGTATATATTTTTTTATAATCCTGGCAGGACAACGTCCGCCGGGCCTGCTAGTCTGTAATATAAAAATGAATCGCTGAATGTGTTGCTAAGCGCAAATCTCGATAGCAGCGGAACCGACTTCGCTAATTCTTTTTTTAGAATATTCCTTGAACTATGAGGATGGTTCTTACGGAGAGAAAAATAAAAAAAAATGCCTGAAAATCTCTAAAAACAACACTTTTCTATACTCCCATACAAACGATTCGTAATAATACTTAAAAGTCAATTTGAACTTTAATACCATAACGTAAGGTTTAAGTGTTAGTGGAGAGGTTCCGGGAAGGCAAAACAATTGAGTGACGTTAGTATCATATAAATATTAATGTCAATATTTCTCAATATTTATACGATGGTAACATTTAACATAATCTAGAACCCGAATAGCAGAAAACTATTAAAAAAAAATAATTAAGAATCGACTGTTAGGGGGTACAAAGTTCGCCGGGTCCGCTTGTTTAAAATAAAACAACTCGTGTACGGTTTATTTTAAAGTGAGAGTACCTACTGGTACAAAGATCCTCATTACCTGTGCACATAACATCTCATTTCATACCGACAGAATGGTATAGGAATGCATAGAGGCCAAACAAAGCCCGCTAATCAGTTCAATTAACGATAATATAATAATGAGTAAAAAACACTGTTCAATTTTTATCAATTAATACGCTTTGTCAGCTTTCGCTAAACTTAGTATTATATCTATTATATATTCTCAATTGACAGGGTGACACCGAAAAAGGTAGCACTCACATACGAAACGGTCACAATCAATTCTCGCATCACCTGATAAACTTTATAAAATAATTAAAAAATATATATATATATATAAAAGAAATTCTACTATCACTCACATATTTAAAAATAGGTACACAAAGTAAGGTTATTAGTGTTCATATCGCTCGCTATACCTGACTCCGTCACGACGTACATCAACCTCGCCAGGGTTGGTTAATAACATTACTCTTCAGTCTTGTATCGAAATTGCTTATTTCCACGGCACCCCGTTTGTGGTTCACTCAGAAGGATAATATTTTATTACGGTGCACTTTATGCATCGTCTGATGGCGTAACTCAATAAGAGACTTCCGTCGTAGCGCACTTTCATATTTCCATTTACTACAAGCGAAGCAAATAACTTGCATCCAACCAATTAATTAGAAGCCCCTTTACCTTTAGTCTGGCACTACAGTCGACGTTATAATAAAGTGACTGAACTTTGTATGCAATTTCATAGCTAATTTAAAATAAACAGAACATGTTTACGGGTAGCGAACATCGCGTTTTATTATGTTTCGGTGTATATACATAATATTAAAATGATATTCAGTAGAGAGAGTTTATAGCTACCTAGTAGTAGTTGAAAAACAAATATTTAAAGAATAACAGCCGCCTTACACGAAATAAAAAAAAATATAGTGGTTTCTAACATGAATAGATATTAAAATATTATATACTAGCAGGCCCGGCGGACGTTGTCCTGCGCTGATAATAAAAAAAAATATACTCGTACTTATGTGCATGAAACGCTTAAGGTGACTAATGTATTTTATTTTATAAGGATTAATACTTTATCCGTCTAAATAGCCTTCCAATTACCTCATTATATGTAACAATTTTTAGTAGGTAGGTGGGTTTAGTAAGCTATTCTTATATGATAAGTATATATATGCCATCGCAAACTTTTTTGTACATCATTGTTGTATTATATCTCAAAAGAATTAGGTAGCGTTTTCGATGAAAGATCCCAGGCGGCTTGATTATTGCCAACACTTCCAACAATTATCGTTATATTTCAACCAATATATACAAAACCTTGGCAAATTTTATACCTAAACCTTCCTCATGTATTACTCTATCTATTGGTGCAGACTGCGTTCCAATCCGTTGAGTAGTTTTTGAGATTATCGCGAACATACAGACAGACGCGGCTGACGGCTTTGTTTTATAATATGTAGATATGTACGATAGTGATTAAAAAATTTATTATTTCCTTTTTAACAGATTTATTTTCTATTTATTTGTAGTGTAGTCACGATATCTTGAAAATTTCCTTTGTTATATAACTAATAATCAGTTCTTTATTTGAACGTAGCAGTATGTCTAGGTTTATATTAGATTTATCTTGTTATCCGTTGCAAAGCATCAGCGTGCTACGTCCGTTGTTGAATAAATTAATTATTACCCTTACCTGTTATGAAATTTCCAATAACTCAGATATTAAGCTTCCTGTTGCTGCAAGCGGGAAATATTATAGTTTAATTTTCAATTATTTTGCCTAAGTGGACTGTGCTGTAGGTTTCATCAATTTGAACTTAATTAGTGCAATTTAGATAACGTAGTTTCATGATACAAAGGATCTCTATACAACGATCGTTTATTGAAATAATAAGGATGCAATTTTTATTATACTCATATAAATAGATGGTTCTCGTGACTTCTATCTCCTGAAAATAGTCTTAAAGTTTCTAGGGAAGTACGTGATTTATATTAATTAAAAGTGACTTTTTTTTTAGTTTTTTTTTTTTTAAGTTTGTCATTACTATTTAACTTCTAAAACCCTTTTATCCGATTTTAATAACCTCTGTTAAATTGCATTATTAATGTTCATCCCCTACGGAAAAGCATAAGGATATGTAGTGTGTATAACGACTCTGAAGATCAGCTCAGACGATAATACAATGTTATAAGCAAGTTATATAAATACGATAACCTTTATATTTTGACGGCGATTACTCTTTACCGAACTGAATAATATATTTAAATAGTGTAGCATACGCACCGCCGAAATAGCCTTTGGTGGATTTCTGCTACCCTGGGTAGACCCAAAAGGTCTTACGAGAACTTTTAAGAGTTTTCGTTCAGATCCAGCTAACAACAGTAAGGATGCAATGCACGTACCTCAAGATCTTTATCTGTGTAAGACTGGACGCTGAACTTCCTTTACTTGTGGTGATGGATATCGGGTTTTTGAACTGCTGCGTATTGTGATGTGATGATGTGCAGAAGTGATATTTCGCCGAATAATAGATATGTTTCGGTAAAAAACGATGTTGACGTCCGTCACGATACATACATTCAGTTGTTACGTTTTCTTTTTTATTATTGACGTTAACGCGTATGACAACCAAAAAGTTGGCGTCTCGATACTGTTATTAACTGAGATCTGAACGTGAAAAGTGTATTCCTAAAAAGTTTTAATTATATTTTGATAATGATACAAATAGTAGTTACCTATTATTTTATATTCAAAATATATTCAAATTAAATTATTCTTACAGTTGCTTCCACTTTATAATTGTTTTTATTTTCTTATTACATTGCGTTGGTAATTTGGTTTATATTTCTATTTTAATCGAATAATTACTAGTTTGGGAACAACAAAACCAACAAATCGCTATTTATTAAATGTGTTTCAATCACTATTGAACGGTACAGGTAATTATTATTGCCAGTTGTAATTATTCGTGTTGGAGGTAAATTTTTAATACCTATGATATTAATTATATGGCAATTAATAAAAGGGAGTAGAAGAGGAAAACGTGCTGTGCCGACACTATTTCGGTTTTATAAGGGTAAGAAAAGATATTTTATATTAATGGGTATATTTGTGAAGTTTTCATGTACGAGTGGCTGGTAATTTCCTTATGTGTCACTGAGTGGTTATCGTATCATGTGTAACAAGAGATTACCGAACCTGGTAAACGATCGCTCGCAGACTACGCATTTAAATGTATCGAGTGTATGTGCTAGCAATATTGACGAGGTAGGTCATCCGAAGGTGCAAGTTGTCATTCACACCCCCCGGTCAAGGAAGCAAGTACAGGGTTTTCCAATAAGCGCGAAAGTGGTGGGCTGCCATGTGTGGGTATATTATTGTGATATGGTCTCTGTAACCTGTTGCTAATTATTCAATTATATATGCCAAATCACATTTACTACAGATGCTGTGGCCCTTTACTGCCATATCTGAAACGTTGGTAGCCAAATCCAAAACGAAATTGAACCATATAGACTTTCATGACATGCAGTTTCGTGAATGCGGTGCTATATCCCCATACAGCGAACGCCACGGTGGAAGACATGCGTGTACGATTTGGGGATAGGGTTATCTCCCGTAAAGGTGATATGAAATTGTCCCCGTTAGATTTTTTCTCGAAAGGTTATCTGCAATCACAAGTCTATTCCATTAAACTTTAATCGACCGATGTCGTTAAAGCAAACGTAACGGAGGCCACTGCTGAAATTCACCAGGATATATGCCGCAGGTTTATTAAAAATTGTACTACTCGGGTCCGCATTACCGTGAGAAATTGCGGCAGACATTTGAACGCTTTTATATTCCAAATATAATGTCATACATGAGCCTTTCAATTTAAAAAAATCGTTAATGCCTCATACACATCTCTTTTTATTCCATTTCAAAATTATTCCGACTTTGTTGGAAAACCTAATTAGGTACTACCTAATTAATAAGGTGTTTTATTTAATTACAATATTAATTCGCATTATTTTTTTAAGTAGGTACTTTCAATCCTAAACATCAAAAAATCGTGTATATATGTTATACTTTCTACTACTGTAATAATACATACATATGTATTGACGTTACGTATTTAAATCACGCTGAATTATGACATCGGATTTCGGAATTGTATTAAAATTTTCTACGTGAAAGTTGATATTATATCTAATTGAAAAGAAAATGTTAGTCGGCTGTGGGTATTCAAATATGTTAGACGTATGTATGTGAGCCATGCGTGGTTATCGTGTGGGGTTGATGAGTGTTGTGCCCCGGACGCTGCCAGTGCCTATCCCGAACAACGTCATCGAGAATTGTGCCGCACCACCGTTAGAGCCACCACCGCCGCCACCGGCTAGCCTTGCTGGCTCCATTGAAAACCAACACGACTTCAGCTTTAATTTAGAGCTAACTAGAAATCAGCACGAGCAGTACGGCGCCCAGTTTACTGAAGAACCAGGTGCACCCGCGGTTACTATTGTCGGTAAGGAAATATTTCATAGAAAAATCTACTTATTTAGTGATAGCACTCAATATAATCGCGTCTTAAGATCTGCTGTGGAATTTTACAACAAACTTTAGTTTTCGCCGTAGGAGAACATTGTAATTTAACCCTTTAATAAGACTGAGAAATTTTGTTAATATTCCTTTGGCTGAAATACTAATAATCAAATATCTTTTTGCAGTGTTTACTGTATTTAAAAGTCTATAGTCCAATATACTCATCTTAATATGTAACTGCAGTTGAACGTTCATTATTAGCTAAAGTTAAGAAAATTGTTCTGTTGATGTATTTATTCCCCTCACTTGAACTATGTACCAAGACGGTAACTATGTATTTGTAACATTGTATGGTTTAAACCATGTAATTAATAAATATATATATTATAACCTATATATATAAACATAACATCTTATTGAATTTATAATAAGTATATTTTGAGTACGCTTTTCACTCATAGAATAAAAAAATATTCTCAGAAGGCGTAAATGTTGAAAACAGTTTTTCTTTTAAGATATTTGTGTATGACATACTGAAATGTTCTAATGTTATTTCACACACAAAATTAACTTTTGTCTTTTACAAACCTAAGCGTTAATTGTTGTCTGGTTAGGTTTCAAAAATAACAGTAGATCAATAATAATACCACGAGAAAATATTAGCATAGTAAATTGTGTCATTTTTTACATGCTTCAGTTGATGAGGTCTTTGGTGACGTTCGGATCAATCTTTCGGACGAGGTTTGATTCCATATATATATATATAAATACTTCTCTATATGTTATAATCTGCTTAAACTACAATGTACATCAGTAATGTACATTTCTATTAACAATTTTATATTAATAGATGAGATTAATACATAGAATTAAAAGATGTGTCATTTGGCATAAGTAAATATTACAATTTTCAAATGTTACATTTACAAACAATTATATATTTTCTCAAGGCGGAATATTTGTGAAATCTGTTTATTACATTCAAAATGGTAATAGTATAATATAAATTGAGCGGCGATATAACATTTATCAACATGCCATAAAATTAAATACGACATCTAACGTTATGCCAAATGTGTACAAAGTTTCCATTAATCTATATTTTGTCTGTGCAAACTTCGCATGCATTCAATCCGGCAGTCTTCATAGGTCGTGTGTAGCTCATATCACTTCAAGCATGCCGCTTATAGTATAGTAATGCTATGTTTTGCTAATAAGTAATAACTCCAACTGTGAGATGTATATATATCGTAGTTCGGGAAGTCTTTTTTCTTATGTTCTATTTTATACCTATTTATAAAATATTAACAACGTACTTATTAGTTAAATGTTGATTGTTGTAGTATGTAAATCGTATAATGTTATCATGGTGTATTCATTATTAGGAGGACGAGCCACCACCGCCACCGCTGCCTCAGCTTAACCACCCGGAGCCGGCAGTGGCTGTAGTATCGGAGGCCGGCTGCAGTCTCGGCGTAGCACAAATAGTCATTACTGCCGCCACTCCCATAGTCGAGGAGCCAGAACTGCCTTTCCCGCCTCTGGAGCCCGAGCTCGAGTCCGAGCCGGCATCCGATACACAGCTGGACGACCTGGAGCGCACCATTGAGGATAATGACGATGAGGAATCCTCTCTTTCTGAACAAACTGCCGTCTGCCTCCACGATTCCCAGGATGGGCATGCCGATTCTGCACCCCATCCCGCTTCCAGCTCGACCGCTTCCGAAGGCGAATCAACTGGAGCATCCGTAGAATCTGGCCCTCCGACTGCACCTCAGTCGCCCCCGATGGCCCCACGCGCCGGCAGGGCTTCCATCCCTGACGAGCTTGAGCCAGCCCAGCTGGCTAGGCTCACCGATTTAAAAGAATCCAATGCTTAAACACTTTCGCATTCGGCAATTACAAAATTTGGAATTCTTGAATGGTTTATACAATTCTCATGTCCTTAAACTCGATACCTTACCTATATCTAAACAACCATTTTATTGAGTATTGTATTCCTTGTAATTGCACGTTGAAATTCCCTTCAAATCAAAATTTAACATTTAAAAATATTATACGGATAGGTAATAATTGTTTCATTGTCACAAATCAATAACAACAGGGATTGGTAAAAATAAGTTGGAAATAGAGAATTTTGTGAATACAATTCTGTGTAGGAGAGCGGTTGCTATATCACTGTAGATTTTAAATGTACATAGTTGGAAACCCTAACTAGCGTACTGGATCACAGCCTAGCTGTTGAAGGTTACGAAGTATTTTTAAAGAGTATGATAAGAATCGAGTTGTAATGTTGGTCGATTAAAAAGTTATGCCTCTGTTTTTTTTACAATTTTGGTAATCAGTATGTATTTTAATTCCAGTTATTAATTCTAATTCTAACATAATTAAAAAAAAATTAACGATCTCGAATATAAAACTTGCACATGTATGAATTTTGTATAAAATTACTATTTTTATTCAATTGCTTGTCGACCAACATTTGTTTCATATGAAGTAATGGAACTGTTTGTAATCAATTAATTTTTATGCTATATCACGTGATTATTAGTGTAAAAATAAATTGAAAGAGAGACTTAGGAAGATACAGGGTGGTACTACCTTCTCAATCCGAAATAACACGAGTTTATGAATAACCCTTTTTCCTTTTATGTAAAACACATGTTCATGATAAATATAAACGTGGCCAAAGCGATCCCAAAAAAATATTAACTATATCTGTCAAATGTAGCTTTTAGGAAAACCATATATGGATTATACACTTTCTGCTGCTATCATAAAACTTCCCATCTACGAAATGAAATATTATAGTGCATGTAACGGTGTTACAACTCCTTAGAGAATTAGTATTTAGTGTTTTATGTAATACGATAAATTAATTAGTAGTGTCTCAAATAATACATATAGTTTGTGTCAATCATCAATGTTTATATAATCAATAGCATAGTTTGAATAATTAAAATGTTATTCGAAAATGCAATTCGTATTCTATTATTAGCTATTAGTAGTATATGTTGTGTTATTCAATATTACAATTATAAGCGTTCCCATACACGTAGGGCATTAGAAAATAGCCCGGCTATAATCCTGGACTTTCACGTATTCGTAGTAACCGAAAATGTTTAACAGTTATATAACGTTGTATTCAAATAAAATGTTTAGTAATGTAATCAGTATTAAAATTTAATTAGTAACTTTCTGATTAAGTACTCGACGTTTCTTTAGGTGTTATGTAGAAATAAATGTAGCACACTTTTAGATAATTAATTATACTTCAACTCTATAAAACAATAAATTACCACTTGACAAATGCAAACTGTTCAATTAATGTTTTGTTACCAAATTAATGTCAGCTGTCTAATATTAGGATTATTTCTGAAGTCGATACATTTTTCATATAGCTCCTTATATTATGTGAAAACTTATGTTACGTGAACTAAGTAAATGTTAATGTTTAACGTTGATGTTTCCTCTGAATCTTTTATAAATTAAGTATTAAGTAATGCGTATTCATAATCTATATCTGTATATGCCCGTACTCGACCCCTTTGTATAATCATAGTCAGTATTAATATGGGAATATTTAACCATGAATGTTGTATTCGATTTATTCAATAATTATGTATATTCAATAGTACAGTAGTAATCAATGTATTCGTATTTAATCACATATAAATGTTTACAGTTTTACTTCAATAAACTTATTCATTTAGCAAGTAGTGACAACTGCTCGTTTTTGTTCAAGCATTCTCTCGTGCTCATTCTGAATCGTACATATAAAAAAAAAACTTTAAAGCAAACTATTCATATATCAATCAACTCCTATTGTAATTAATAAAAAGGAAACAATATGGTACTTTAGATTGAGACAATCGATTATTGGATACAAAATAAATGTAACATCATTTCAAAATCAAACACTACATGACTACAGCAGTTGTGTAAAATAAATGTTACGTTACACATTTTTTTTAATTCTTACATTATTAATATATAATAAATGATATAACAATGTACACTCAGAATGAGTATTTACCCATTATTAAAATATTAATAATTAATTTAGTTACACAACAAGTTCATCTCATTCATGAATAATAAATTAAAAAAAAATTATATGATTTATTTAGTACATCATAAAAGACATTCAATATTAATATTAAAGTAACATGCATCATGTATGCATGCATAAACATGCAACGTGTTAAAAGTACACGAAACGTAGTGTAAACGTACACATATAGAAAACTAAAATATTCTGTGTGGGAAATTCTAAGAACTATAAGTTTTTGTCAATTAAGCGCGTAGTAGTGAGCTACAGAGAACAGCAAATTACTACTTCATACACATCAAACTAGTATAATATTGACTATTTGATAGTTCAAGTCTCATCACATATTCTAGGTCAGCGGTAGTCAACCTTCACGTACTCGCCTAGTTGCCAGGTAGTGCTAATATTTTCTATCCATGCATCGGTCCCATAGGTAATAAACGTGATTTATAAAGTTAAACTTAAAAACTAAATAAAAAAATGCATTATTTAATACTGAAATTTAACTGACGATGACAAAATAAAACAAATTATTATAGCCCAATTTGCCTGCATTTGAGTTTGAATCTAACGTACCGCCCACTAATAAAGTTAGTGTTTGGTTGGTTACCAAGAGTAGGTTGTGGGCACCTGTTGACTACCACTGTACTATGCATCGTTAAAATGTAAGCTAACTACATTTCAAAGTAACAAACTCTCTGTGTAATTAAAACTTTATAGTTGTTAGTAATAGGATAAAATGTTACGAATAGAAGAAAACTTAACAGTAATTAATATAATAATAGATAAAACTTTTCGCAATTTTACATATTTATCACAAAAAAATTGGTTAGCAGTTAGTTAGTATAAAAATGATATTTTTCCAAATCTATAACATTGCAATATTTATTACTAAAACAGAGGCTTCATTTTTATTCTACGGCGTTTTCGTTACATTGAGGAGGAAAAAATTAAAAAGACCTGTCTTCACTACCAAAATATTATCAACCGGGTTGTCCTCACACAGCGGGGGCAGAAGCCGATGGATATAGAGATGATAGGCTTATTGAGAAAATTGGTATTACTAGAAAAACCATAACGCATTTGATATAATTAAAAGTTGTTAAGTCATAATTGAAAATTTTACCAGCGTAAAAAACCCATAAAATGATATTTACATTTTTATTTTATTATTTATGAGAATAACTATTTATTTCAATAACTAAATGAAAATAGAAAAGAACTGGACGTATTCAGATTTTCACACACCGTTTCGTAATTCGCTTAATACGGCCCTGATTATTAATCAGTATTGCCAGCAATAATAAATATCTTTATTGTAGTAAATTGGCAATATATTTCATACATTGTTGCTCACACAAGATTATTGGTGGCATTTACTTAGTAAAATAAGATAGATTGTCACTTCATTTTCTTATTCGTATATTACTCGATAGGGGTTTATAATAGGTCAAATCTCTATAATTATTAACCCTCCACCCGGTGTATTTTTTTTTTATGGGTTGAATGGCTTGAAACGTGTCTTGTTCATTTTACGCCTCCATGCTTCTATGATGGAAATTTCGTTCTGACATCCTATTACTCCTATGTGAACGTTATAAATATGTAAGATTGCATAAAAAAAACTATATTTAAGTAATGTAAATGTTTTCCACTTAGGTGTTGTTTGTTGTACCTACAATCGCTTTAACTTATGTATCCGAAGTACTTGACCCGCAATAAAATTTCTAAAATAAAATTATGTTTTATTTTTACTACCCTACACTATTAATTGCCAAGGCTATATGAGACGTGTGTTTGTAAAAAGTAGACTGGAAGAGCGCAACTGGTGGCAGTGCACAAGTAAAAGACAATTTTTTTTTTAAATATTTATTTACACGCAGTTAAATAATTATAAAGATTAATATTTAACAAGATTGGCTATTCGACAATTTTCTACCTTTTTTATTATTTGGCAAATTATACAATATTCAACAAAAGGTTACAAAAATTAATATCACACATATTATTAATAATCATAAATTTAACTGAAATAGATTATCAGATTGTGTACTGGATTGAAAACGTAATCTCATGACAATAATACTATTAGTTGAGAAATTAAATAAATATGAAAGTAATAGTAAAAATTAAATAGTAAGTATTTGTGCATTAACATAGAAAAGAACATAACATTAACAGAGGTTTATAGAAGATACCTACCTACCTATTATTAATGTAGTATACATTACAATAATACACTGTTTTTTTTTGTTGTAAAAATACAAAACGCTTTACAATCGTTTTGTACATATTGCATTAAAATTACAAATCAGTGTGTTGCCAATAGAATTCGAATAATCTACCAAAACATGTGAGGAAATCTATCTACTAAGAGGGATTGTAATTTAACCAAAACGTGAATCGGTTACAAAAAAAAAAAACTTAAAATTTACAAATATTGTAATTTTATTTGCTAACGGTTTTTGTAAAGTTACACAAAATATTAGAATTGAAATTACTAGTTAGTAATTAAAGGGATTAGAAGTTTACAAATATATTTTTTTTTATATTTCTACAACTCCGACTTGGAAATTACGTGGTACAATGTAATTTAACCAAAAACTTTTATTTGTCCCACACATTTTGTATTTTTACAGTACTTTCAGTATGTACAAATTTCACGCCGTATAATTATTATTCTCGCGGCGAGCTAGGACTGCTTATAAAATTAACATACCAATATTTTGTTGTCAGGGAATGGTATATATAAATATAGGTGTTTTTGGTTTTTATAAAATTTATCTTTAACTGCACTCTTGTGTATTTTTATTTCAATTCTGATTAAGTATCGAGGTTTGAGATTTGAACAAGTATACGTCTGAGTATTGAAAAGACAAAACAAAAGTTTTTTTTTTATTATAAATATTTTAATAATTAAAATTGTATTACTAGTCTCCGTTAGTAAGTCACGTACTATAATATAATATAATATAATAATTTTATTAATGCTTAGTAGAAATACAACGATATTGTAATGTTTTAAATTTCGAAGTTTAATTGAATTATATAGTAAATTTACACGGAAAATAACAAAACCATTTTCATGAAAATTTGTCGAATAAAATTACAGCAAATGTTTTATAATTTCCCAAAACGGAGCTGAAATCAGTCCGGTTTCCAAAGGTTTCCAAAAAATCCGAAGGATTTTTTTTTTTGGAAAGTTACTATAGAGTTTTTTAAAGCTTACAACATTGTATAACAACAGTGTTTGAATTAATATTGTCGACGAAGATGACATGAAATACAAATTAAATTATAGCAATAATTTTCAAGGTTAAATCAGAAGACTATATACGCTTGTCTTCATTACAGAAGCGTAACTAGATGTAATTGTGATTGAAATACTCCATGTATTTCTCAAAAATTTTTATAATTATTGGTAAACGTTTCATTGTTGTCTATACATTATAATTAATTGATGAATACGTTACTTTGTGGAAATCCATCATTAAAAATTAGGGCGGACGTTACTTCGCACTTCCGCTAAAAACTGTTATGTCGCAGTAAGACGTAACAGCGACCAAATAATTCTTAGCGGAAGTGCGAAGTAACGTCCGCCCTAATTTCTTTAGATTATAGTCTTGACATCAAATACTGTAGATGAAACGGATAGTTTCATATATTTATTCAGCTTTGATATTAACCGTTTGAAATGTTGTTCGAAAAGAGCGACAGCTAAATTACAAAGTTAAACATCAAACACTTTTGTATATTTTAATGTTTTTTATACACACAACCCAGAAACTGACCCTGTACTCTTTACAAATATATCTGCTGTATAAGTAAATACAGATATACGAAAGGGTAACTAACCCTTAATAAACCTAGTTTCCATTTTAGTAATGAATAAGTAACCATGCAGCAGGAATCTAGAAGTAAGTGTTAAGCGGGACGAAGCGAGATGAAAAAGAGAGACGGAGCATGGTGAACGAAAAAAACGGGTCGAGGAGAGACGAAGTGAGAGGCCTGATAATAATTTTTGTGTTGGATTAAAAATGATTACTGTGTTATTATCAAAATATAAAAGTAAGCAATTCATAAATAGTTTATAGATGTGTTATGTAATTATCCTTCTTTAATAAAATTAGTAACATTGATGGGACTTAAAACATTCATTAAAAAACAACTTTTCTTCACTGAACGTAAATCATATTAGTGTTACTCTTTTTGAAATGAACTCTGCTTTAGCCCTTTTGTGATTTGAAACTCGATGAAAAGAAAAATCTATACTAAAAAGGGACAAACATAGGATTTAACGTGTGGGATAATGAGGCAGAATCATTTATATGAACATTTTATCATTTCTTATAGGTTTTACTTCTACCGCATTTAAATTGACTTTTTTTTTGTCCGTAGAACGAATAATTTCACTGATAAACGTTTTAAGTATGCATGGCTGTCTTATAAACACAAAAACGGAATGACAGAGTACAAATGTAACCTGTCAACAATTAATAACGAAATAAATAATTCACTATAAAAATCAAATGCATATATTATATATTTCGAAGTAAAATAAACATGTATTTAAGATACATTCATTCATACAGCTACATTGTCATCATTACCTAAAGTAGTTGCTTTTGTACTGGTCATATATCTCGTTGAACATGTCCCTGCAGTTCAATTTCACCTTCATCTTTGAGCACATTAGAAAGACTCCGGAGAGTTTCCTGTGCAAGGAGTATATCTCCTCGGGGGGTGGGCAGAGACGGTGCGTAAGTATCGTTGGCACTAGCGCTTGGATCCTACGGGTAGTCTTCTGGGCTCCGAAATCGAATTCACCGATACCCTCGCTTGTGAATACTTCACCCATTATCATCACCGTGTCGACATGAGTTTCCTCCATTATCTATGGATATTAAAAACATTTTTGAACACAATCAATCTCATCTGATGTTAAATGATGTGGACTAGAATGGCAAACACGCTAAGCCTAGAGGGGGTATTGTGCGGCAGTCGGAACACACCAACGTTTGCTTGGTGACAGATTTTCAACGTGAACGTGGCAGCTAGCCAGAGGGGTAAAAAAGCCCTACCACCATGCTATGGTTTAATCACGGTGTTTTCCTTCACAAAAAGTTCCAACTCAGTTGCAAGGATTTCAACCTACTCCGATTGCCGCAATGTCCGAATACGCTATCAACTATTCCATTATCGCTCTTCAACTATGAAGAGTGATTAACTACAAAAATGGAATAATTTCAAATTTTCATGTTAATTTTCTCTATACCTATATTTAGTTATGATTCGGTAACAAATGTACACTCTGTGCAGGTAGTTGATATCCTTTCTCGCTTGATAACAACCTACCCACTGCCTCATCTCTTTCTAGGCTATCATCATTATTAGTGTGGGTTCAGCTAATAATTACATCTATTGGCCAAAGATGTAGCATTCTTCTTTAGCACAGGCTAAGTTAAGGCCTCTTTCTGTGTTGAATATGGTAACTGTGGCAATACTATGGCACAATTTCTAATAATTGAATGCATTGCGCAAATTCTATCTGTACTTTTACGTTACTTTACTCTGTGTGTGTGTATGTGTGTCTTTGTTACTTCTCGATAAAGGAAAACTATTTATTTCCTTAGTACATGACAAATACACGGCACTGTGCCTGATGGTATGCACAGAACTATCTAAAAACTATTGTGATAGACATAGAAATCTATAACCCATCGCCGGTCATCACTGACTGATTCCAAAACGTGACAAACAGAAAGAGAGTTTCTGTTATGGGGTTATTACTATATGTAACGAGGTCGCGGCCCAGTCGGGTACGAATTCCAACCACCATATATATTTCGGTGGAAGCTTTTCTAACGGCTTTCTGGTTAAATATCCACCCCGGGTAATAAATCTGTCACCAAATACCTATATGTATGACCATTACTTCTAACCTGAGGACTTCACCCACAGCATCAAATAAAGTCGTGTGGGGTTGTGAGCAAATGATGAATAAGAAGACATAACAATTGGTATACAATAAAATACCTAATGTTCTATAAACAAACTACGAAGGAACTCTTCACTACATAGTACAAAACAAAGTCGCTTTCTCTGTCCCTATATCCCTATGTATGCTTAAATCTTTAAAACTACGCAACGGATTTCGATGCGGTTTTTTTAAATAGATAGAGTGATTGAAGAGGAAGGTTTATATGTATAATAACATCTATTAAATAGTGGAGAAATACTGTTATTTTTGAGGTTACTCCAAATGTAACGCGTGCGGGCCACGGGCAGTAATGAATAAATCAAAAGTACTGGATCGATTTTAATCATTTTTTTTAGTGAATAACATAGGCTATATATCTTACGGGTATACGGGTACGGGACGGGTATATATCTTATACCCGTGCGAAGCCGGAGCGGGCCGCTAGTATTATATATTTTAAATGTGGATAACAAATATTTATTTGTAAATATATTTAATTTAATATAGACTATACAGGAGCACAATGCTTCATAAACAATGGGGATGTGATAGTTCAAGAGTTTAATATAATACTTTGAATGGAAAAAATCACGTGACGGCCAATTAGTTGGCAATCAACGGGAAATAGGTACGTAGTTTAATATATGCAGGAACGTACCTTAGACTCGTAACCGGTGAGGAACTTCATTTCACGTGACATCCGCAAGATGGCTTCACGATCGCCCACAGAAGCGGCCTTTATGATTTCTATGTACTGATCCATGAACTCTTTCGAATATTCTCGAGTTGCACCAAAGTCTAGTAAAATCACCTGCGAACAATTTTATATTTTCGAATATATACAGAACCGCCAGACGGTGTAATTGTATTAAAAAATATATATAATTTATTTATCTTATGTACCCAGCTCGTATAATAGATTATTCCCTTATTACAGTTTTGAATACAGAAACAAGAATTCCGAAGTGCAATACACTTTGTGAGAAATAAATCAAAGATTTTCTATCGCAATCACTCCCATAAATTTGCCAGAGTCAAAAGAGAAGGCAGATCGGACATTTTATAATCGTGTATGACAAACTTTACTGGTTTGTTTAATATCATTTTATTTTGTATAATTTTAGATATACGACTATATACAATACCTATGTCTTCAACACATCTTTGACAAGTGTATAAATAAAAAAAATAGTAACCGGGTATGAGCCATTATTATTTATTGACCCGTAATTACGAAGTTTGGAGACGGACTAATAATCAATTCTTTGTTTTGTGATTTTAAATTCCATCACTAAAATCTTATAGAAATATAACAATAAAAAAATGAATATACGAAAGAAAGAAGGGACGAAATTACACCTACTTCAATATAACTGCATTGTCGTGGAGTTATATTTGTTACATTATATCACGGACTGTCACGAGTGATAAATCACAACCAATTAACACCAGTTACTAACAACTCTTACAAATTCCTATGAACATTGCACCAGTTATTCTAAATTATTGCAATCCCTAGATAAATTTTCATTTTTATTGTTTAGCATATTCTTATTTCATATAATTATAAATAAATATATGTGCCTAGTACCTGGTAGTATAGCTGGAAATAGCCTAGAAATGCTTGAATTGATGCAATTTACAATAAAATTGTAAAACTGTAACTGTAACTAACCAAGCACTTATTTCCTCAACTCCGCCCCCTGACTAATGTACTATATCCTTTGACATATTATCACATATAACTATACAAGTACTAATATAAAAGTCCTAATATTAAATAACTTCAAATTTAATTTAAAGTTTATTTGTACCTTACATATGACATATATTCCAAACTAAACCATATTCTTTTTAACTACGCCCCCTAAACACTGCATAATTTTCAATTCTGGTTACAACTACGGGGTGTCGATTAATAATAACACTGAACCGCAGCGAGTTACCGCGAAGACAGATGAATCCTCATACTCATAAAAATATTTTAGGATTTAAAAGAACTTAAGTAAAACTCTAATAGCACCTAGCATAAGACTTAATTTTTAATCAACAGAATAATATCTCTTCAATTGGCACGTGAATTTATCACGTTATATTACTGGCGCTTTTGTTGCATATAATAATGTGACACGTGATATATTTTATCACTGTATAACTAACTAAGTGTTCCATGCTAAAGACAATATAACGGAAAAGTCGTGTTTTACAGATATAAATAAGAATGTAAATTTACGACTGTGATTTTAAAATTACTATTGGTATTCGAGATGCTATCGAAAGTTTTCGTGTTGGTAACATGTAAAACCGAATCAAATATATTATTGGCGAGGAAGTACCTGTTTAGTATTCGTGTTGTAAAAGAAATTAGCCCAATTGGGATCAGTCTGCATGCATCGGAGTACAAACATCTCTCTAAGACACAAGCGCATGATCTTGGTGGCAATGTCAACCCGTATTTCATACGGTGCATCGAACATCTTGTCTAAGGGAATGCCGTCGATCAACTCGGTCGTTATTACTTCATTTGCGCACAATTCATCTGTAATTAAGATATAGAAAATTACAATCTGCATCGAAATCGTCTCTCTTTTGAAAACGATTTTTTTTTCTTTTTTGTTGTTTCATAGGAACAATGTTTCGAACTGTATTAATAATTAGTTGTTTTTTATAGCATTTTATCTTTTATAATAACCCCTAACTATGACCCTTTTACCGATTTTATATTACTTCAATTAAATTTTATTATTCTTATTATTTTCATCATCTTACCCTTATCTCAACTCATCTCAGTATTCATACTTTTTATACACATATCATTTTCCACACTATCCATCCTCACCTTATTCGGTCTGCCTCTGCCTCTATATCCGTCCACTTTCAAACTCAAAACTATTCTTGTTACATGGCTTTCATCTCTTCTCAAAATATGCCCGTACCACTAACTAACCTATTACTCCTCAACTTCTCTGTCACTGGTGCTATTATCAAACTTCCTCTGATATACTCATTCTTAATCTTATCCATCCTTGTTACACCACACATCCATCTTAACATTCGCATTTCTGCCACATGCAATATTTTCTCCTCCATCTCTTTCGTAGCCCAGCACTCGGATCCATATAACACAGCTAGTCTTATTATAGTTTTATACAAATTCCCCTTGTGTTTCAACGGCATTCATGGGTCACAAACCACACCAGATACCTTTCGCTAATTCATCCTATTCCTCACGTCCTTGTCCATTCCACCGTCGTTTTGGATCAATTCACCTTCATGCCATGAACATGATAAAATAAAAAGAACTCTCACCCACAACAGAAGGGACGTAATACTCCGGATAAGGTCCAAGAAGTTGTCTGAACTTTCTTGTGCATTCAGCTTCACGAATGTAATCCACCTCCCAAGCTAACTCCTTCTTGGCAACTTCGACTATGTTATCAATGAACATTCCTTTAGGGAACACATTCCAAATCTATAATGATAGTTTAATTTTTTATAAACTTTAATATTGTTTTATACAATTTTATAAATACTTCATAAGACCAACCAAACACGAATATTAGTATATAGATAAAGACGTAAGTCAGTGATGATGTTCCAAAAACAGATAGACGTTATATTATAAAATATAAAAATAGGATTCTGATATGACAAGTTTGTACTATATGCACAAATCTAGGTTTAAATGTAACAAGTAAATGTATATTTCCCAGAAATAAGGGAAAGAGAGAATTTTATCAATTTATTGTACTGCAATAAAAAAAACAATGAATTGGAATAAAATAATAAAACCAATGGCAAGAAAGATAATTGTCTAACATGCAAATTGTTGTCGAATATATTGGTCAAGTTAACTTTCCATTGTGGATATTTAGATTTGAGCAATTGTACATGAAACATGTGAAATCATACACAGTCTCTTAAGTATGTAAGTTTTTTATACACTTGCCTTTAACACTCCCACTAGATTATCAATATCGCTGTTTATCCCCTTCGCTACCCCTGGATATTGAACCTTCATTGCTACTTCCTGTCCATTATGCAATACCGCTAGATGTACTTGACCTTGTAAATAATTAATATTTATTAAATTTCAAATATTAACAAAAACCTTATTTGATTTAATTTCATAATAGAATAACTTCAAAACCATCCAGTTATTTATAGCAATTTATAATTAATGCAGGAAATTAACAAAGCAAGGAGTATGAAATTACCAAATCAATTTAAAGACAAAAAACGGTGTAGGTAATCGTATAATCTAAACAAACCTATTGAAGCTGCAGCAAAAGGTTTTTCTTCAAAATTCTTCACCCGGCTCCTCCACTCAGGGCCTAGTTGAGAGCTCATAACTTTCTCTACTTGCCAGGTAGGCATAAAGTCGGCTGATTGACGTACACGTTCAAATATTCGCTGCATCTCAGGCGATATCACAGTCTCATCCTGTATACTTAGTAACTGGCCAAGTTTCAATGCAGCACCTAAGGAAAAAATTTATTTCCTATAAGCAAATGTACTCATACGGCAAAATGACGCACTGATTTTAAATAGATTTAGATTTTAAAGACGATGCATATTCAAATAGATAACCATAACATACATATCCAGAGAATTATCGTATACATAGATACATTAAAATTAACTGTATCTTAACTCAATAGGCTCCAAGACTGTTTAATCTATCCCCATGAAAGTGTACATTCCTAACCTCTATATAAAATGATAAATGTCACGCAAATTGTACTGTATAAATTTTGATCTTTTTCTTTTGTTTTACTTCTCACACACTTGGCCTTAATATAAAAAAAAACTTAATACATTAGCATAAAGTTTTATGAAACTACAATTTTTATAAGAACTACATGATTAGCAATGTGTAAAGTGGAGCAAGTGGTGTGGTACGCATGCGCTGAAGAAGAAAAAAAAACAGATAACATTTTTTTTTAAAGAAATTTTATAAGTATAGTATATTTTTGCAGGAGACGAAGTGGCGGGTATCAGATGGTATCTTATAAAGGCAATAAAGAAATGTAACACAAACCTCTAACTTTACACAGAGTATCAACGATTCTTTCAGCGTTGGCAGGTGAAAGAAATGTAGTCGTTGTTTCATCCACATGCCCTGTGACAGACTGGAGTGTGTTCCGCGCATATTGAGCAACAGTGCCCACACCAAGCCCTGCTGCTAGGGAACCAAATGAAATCATACGTCCGATACGTGAAGATGGCACTACACGAGCTTTTGAATTCTCACTTAACTACAAAAGACATAAAAGTTTTATTCTTTAACATAGACAAATTAAAAAAAATATTTATGATGTCATCAACCTCACATTTTAACTACACTACTGAATTTGAAATAAGTATTGTATTGTATAAAATATAGCTACCCATTTCACTTCTATTAAGAAATTTTAAGTTTGAAATTATTGCCACTCATGTAATTCAGCAACCATGTTAATTGTAACAAACGAAAAAGATACATACGTTTTGAATGTTTTTGAAATACTTGTGTGATCTATTAAATATCTCTTAAAATTACAAAATAAGCTACAAGGTAAATAGAGATATAAAATAATCTTATGGGAATCCTAGGATTTTAATTTCACTCACTATTGTGAAAGATTGATCTCTTAGTTTTTCTGTACAATATTAAAATGTTCAGATCTAATTCTAGTGTAATAAAAATTAATCTTATGAATGTAGCATAAAAATTGATGATGCAATAAGTCGAAGTGATACTAACAGATACTCTTATTTTCTTTTTGGCAACTGGTTTTGGTGTTGTTGTTGTATTAGGTTGGTGTTTAATAGCACTTGTTTCTGCTCTTATATTCTCCATTCTTTTAGGTTCTACATTTCTTACAGTTGGTATATCATTGGTTGGTATATCTTCAAGTGGAGTTACAAACTCAACTGGTGTTGTTACTGGAGTTTTATTGTCTTCCTTTTTAAGATTCTCAAATGTTTTATTAAATTCCCTGTTCAGTTCTTCAATCTCTTCTTTCATATGAGGATCCATATCAGCTTTAGTTTCTACGACAGTGCTCAAATTAGGCACATGCATTATTGCATAATGTCTAAAACCATGAGCTACCACCAATGCTCTTTCTAACACATCTTTTATAAGTTCAGAGTTCACTTTGGATGTGGTAAGTGGGTTAGTAGGGCAGGCCTGTATCAGGGAAGGTACACTAGAATTAAGCCATATTGTTTTAAATGCTTCTTGTTGCACTTTTGCACCTGCCTCAGCTACAAGCCAGAAACCTCGCATAACACCCATAAATTCATTAATATGTGACATATCCTGAAAGCATTAGTTAATATGTGGTTATCTACATCAAAGGCATACATAAATAATATTAATAATATAAGTGTTACTTAGTAATACTTAGCTTCATTTAATAAATTATTAGCAATTGCATAATACAAACTGGAACATCTCTTTAATCAACTATAGCTTTGACTTGAAAAACAACACATTATAAGATTTGTTTCTTTTACATTTTATGTATAAATTCAGTACTAAAAGGCAGGTTTAGTGATTTATCTAATCACCTTGACCAAATGTTCATAGAAAGCCAAAAATCAGCCAAAGAAATCAAAATAACTTTCTTCTTCAATCGAGGACTTTGCACTTTGTACCAAATCTGGTTTTGCTATTCTCTGAATACTGAAATTACTAAGTTTCTGCAGAATATAAAAAGTAGTACCAGACTGTGTCCCCAACATACTTCTCACAATACCCAGGGTGCATGTGAGCTTTTTTATAAAAAGTAAAATTAATAAAAACATGGATTTTTATTTATTTACTCAGCAGAAAACAAAACAAAAATTCACCAAACAAAAATCACTTAATCCATCCAACAAATTTTGCTATAGTGAATCAGACAAGACTAAATATAAATTAGATAGATATAATTAGATATAAATAAAATAAAAAATTATGGTGATATCTTGGTAATTTACTAAATGAAGTATATAATTATAATAAATACTTTATTAAATGTTATACTGATATATAGTTTTAAATTAATTATGGCAACATAAATTAGATAAAAAATTGGAATATCAAAAATTAAATTGAAAACTTATAAATGAAAAACTTGTTTTTTTTTGTAAAATAACAGGGTTGACAATTTTATCTATATAATTAATATCCGATGATGTTTTTTGAATAGTTATATATGAAATTAAAACTCATATCTTAATTTAAATATTTGCCTGAATAATTCTAGAATATATAAACACAGCAAGTTTGTATATTAATGCAATATTATTGCAAGAACTATTATAGTGTAAAGACAATTAACTGTAAATTTGGTTAATTTTAATATGGCAGTAAAAGCTCACAACTAATAAAGGAATGTTATAACTTTATTTATGGTGAAGAAGTCTTATTTTATGATAGATTTTTAGTATGAATGTTATTTCAAAAATGATAATATGTGTGATTATAAATAATTTATTTTATTCTATAAATATGGCAGATATAAATGCAAACTATTATGAAAATATAATACTACATTTTTTATTACTTGTAAATAAGTTTATGATTTGCTTAGCGATTGAATATTTGTCAATAGTGTAGGAGGAGCACAGATATAGGAATAAATTAAGTTATCCTTCAAGGTCACATAAATTATTGCATAATAGAAAATAATCAGAATATGACTTATAGAAAAAGAAATTTTGTACAATTTGGATAATAAAAAAAATCGACATTTGCATAATCAAGTGAAAAAGGAGCAATAATTATAAAAATAAATAAGTGTATTTAATTCATAACATTAGTACTTACTGACAACGGAAATGTTTACAAAAATTAATAAATGCGAAAATACATTTCTGGACTTCAAGACCACTGTGTCAAAATATTTATTAATATGTATTTTTACAGATTTTCAAAACAACATTTCAAAGTTATAACCTCTCTCCATTCTGATTCATAACATAAAGTAAATATGAGAACTATTGCTAGTTTCACAACACTAACACGCTAATTGGAAAACGCTAATTTTATTTCGCGCGCGATGAATGTTGCTATAATTAAAACGTCTCAAATTGCCTGAATTTAATTTTAACAGGACGACGCGAAATAGTAAACTGTGAAATAAAAAACCAAATTAATGCCTAGAAACGTGATATACAAAATAATTCAATAAATACAAATTAAACAATGCCAACTATTCTAGACTAATTAGAGTTCACAAAACTTAAATAAACTTAAGTTTTTAACTAAGACGAATTTTTAAAATGATCACTGTCGTCCTATATGACAAAGATATTTGGTGAATAGGTGAAACTCGGTGGTTATAATCCCGTCACTTAACCTCTCTAAATGGTTCTAAACGGTATTTTTGCATCCGGTGACATTTTAAATTATATGTCTTTTATGTTTGGCGAATAGATTACGCTTACTGGAACTATTTACTTTTATGAAAAGGACATTTTAAAATTTTTGTTATTAACTCGTTATATTTATCGTTTATACAATTATAGCAATTAAAATTATTTCTCAAATTCGTGATATAATAATTGCTATTTAACATTTAAGCATCACTAACACATAGTAGGTATTGCAAGCAGTAATAAAAGAACGGCAGTGCTATTAACTCCTAAAAGATATTTACCCATAAAACTGAAGCCGAAAAACCCTAAAATCACTACAATTACTTAAAAATCCCCCTAAAATAAAAAAAAACATCAATTATAACACGAGAGTTGCCAGATATCTAGAAAAAATGTTTTTTTTTTCATTAAAAGAGTGCTAAATAAAATTTAAAAAGATCTTTATTATTTTGTTCTATTGTTTTATTATAACATGACAAAGTGACTGCACTATGTCTGATGGTAACACAGTACAACCTAAAAACAATTGCGACCACCGAGAGACAAACCATTCATCGCCAGTCACCACTGTTATGCCGCGTCGACCTGCGTAAATGTCTCTTCATGTTACGCTTGAAGGACCCTGTGTTTTAGGACGGAGGGAACACATTGGTCAGGAGATTATTCTACAGGTTCAAGATACAGCATAGGTAAGACGTCGCGAACTTTTTAGTTGGTGCCCAGATTTTTTTTTTTTTTTCGAACTGACCTACACTGCCAGCAATATTGCTTTCACAGTTTCACCGGACTACTAAGGGGAGCGCTTAAGGCACTCACCCGATTGGTGCCCAGATAGAATTTATCGTAAAAATATGACTACGACAGTCATTGGATTATGGAAAGGAGAGCAAAGAGTTCAATTGAACACCTCTAGAATATGATACAGATGGTAGAACACGCTCAGAAAAACAGTGTAAAAGTAAAAGTAGTGTAATCCTTCGGAACGAGGTCGCTGCGAATACCTGTACCTAGGATATTCAGACTGTCTTCCGTTCCCAGCGATACTTTCTGACGAGCAGGAAGAGGGGTAAATATGGATGTTTTCAAAATAAACGCACACAGCTGAGTTTTGTTGGAATTAAACCCGACCAAATTACTTACTCCCCATGTTGATATGTTTCATATTTTATAATAATTTAATCACTAAAATCATTAAAAAGTATATACAAGAACGTTACGTTACGGTATGATATCGAACCGTAATCATCATTTTTTTGTAAATCAACAGAAAACATATTTCCCAACCTGCCCAACCAACCTTTGAGCATGATATCAATCGGCTCGCTCGCCTTAGTAGTCCAGTGAAGCTGTATAGGGCCATCAGGCTAATAGCGTGGTCAGTTCCAAATAGAAAAAAAACTATTATACAATTTATTTTTGGCAATAAAATAGATAAAAAATGCCAGCTCGATACTTATGTTCGAAATTCGAATCCTTAAAACAAATAAATATGATTAGCTGGATTGGGTTATCTCAGGGTCTATACTTAATATAAATACTAAATAAAAACCACATAAAAATCCTATCCCATTTATTTTATACCACCCTCAAAATCTGGGGTATATGCCCTTAAGTTAGGAATCCTGCCGAAGTTACTGAAATGAACTCTAAATTCCAATAGATAGGTATTACTTATAAAATCTCGGCAGGCAGCATATGGTGCCGGTTCCTGGGGTCACATCAAATTAATGCGCATAGGGTATAGCCATGTTGAAAGCTATATGCGGGCTTTACAATATATATTATTAGATGGTCTACATATAAGGCCACGGAATAAAGAAAACCCTTTCTTCCGTGTATAAATCTATTATACAAACAACCCATTTGATAAAATTTAAATCTCAGATTAATAGCTAAGAGATAGTCCGAGTAGTAATAGAAATTGGTCCGAGTAATTTTATAATTAATTTCTATTAATTGCCATCAGCCAATAAAATTGTTTCAAGAAGACGTTCCTATACCTTATTGTCCTCGTAGCCAAGACCATTAAAATTTCTTGAATTATAGTATGAATACTCTCGAAATTCGCTGCAACTTGCTACGACAAAAACGATGCTTGCTTTCCACTCCTATCCACAAAAATGCCTACCGCCAAACTTATGGACGCAATAATTCCCTTCCTATACAAATCAATTTTGAATTGTATATTCGACGTCGATGTATTTTAATTTATATAGCTTACATAATTAACGTATAGCACATTACTTTAGGAAAGTCATTGTAGATGTCGTCCAGAGGTCGGTGTCACGATAACCGTTAAATTAGCTAAAATCTGAACTTCATATCTTTTATCATGATCGGAACGAAGTGTTGCTATCTTTTTAATGATATCAATAATACTAGTAAACGATTCACCCAGCTCTATTTGAGGAGCAGATAAATAAATTATTGGTAGAATAACGAAATTTAAAATATATTTTATCGTTATTCCATTTACGTTCTTTATTAATAGTGAACTTTCGTGCCTTCATTTAATTTTCTGATTTATTTCTATTAACAAGAAATAGGGGAGCTTCCTCCATGATATGTTAAACCTTTATTTAGTAGATTTTTATTACTACTGTCATTAAACATTCCATAACTGGATAATAAATTATTATAACATGATTTATATGGATCACGTAAATGAGTACAAATAACCGCTCTGACGTGAAATTAAAACACGATTACATAATAATTGGTTACAAGTACGGGGAACTGCCCATGATTATGGTTAATGTGACACGTCTACTTAACCTTGCATTTGTTTCTATCACTTATTTAATCATCTTTAAGGATTTATATATTTCAATCTGTTCACAATAATCCATAAAGTTTTAGACGTTGTTAATATTTGATTATTTGTAGATTATCACTATGAAGAAATTAATGAATGAAAGAAGAGATTACCTCTGTGCAGGCTTGTAAGAGAAATAGAAAAACGAGAACGAGAAATCCATGCTCAAATTTAGACCAAGAAATAAAAGTTGGCTCCCATGTCACAAGCTGCGAAAAGCTGTGGATAATTATTAACTGCCCCCTTCATCGATTCATAGTCTAATAACGCCAATGTAGAGGGGGTATTAAAATCATATATTTAAAATATATGGACTAAATGTATGAATAAAACAATGTTACACTGATACCGTTTAATTCCTCTAGTAGGTAAATATTACATATTCTAAAATACTTTAAAATACATGTTTTTTAATAGTATATATAATAATATAGTTTATGTAATACATTAATAGTAGAATAATATAGCGACATGTTTATTCAGAGATTATCTCAGACATTACAATATTTACCTTATTAATAAAGTGCCGATTGCGAAAAAAAAATTCAAAATATAGAATATGGAGAAAAAATGTGAATAAATATGGAGTTAGGAATGTTTTAAATGTTATAATTAAAACCATTAGTACAATAAATGCATTCAAAATCAAAGACCATATCAGTAGCATAGTTTGACCAAGCTAACTAACAATGGTGGATTAAAATAAAACTTTAATGTTTATTTAGTTTAAGGACATGTCAGTCCCATCGTACCCTGTCATATTAAAAATAATGAGCCAGCCTGTACGATATCATCACATTAAGTAAGATGTTGTTCCTTAAATTCATTTTAGATACTAAGATTGTTTGAAATGAAAACAAAAATAGTTCAAACTTTCCAAACAATACAGCAATATTATATTCAAGATTTTATTGACGAGTGTACAAATACATAACTGAAAGATGTACTTACTCGTCCTACTAATTACCTGTAATTATCCATGTTTTTGCTACTAAAATCATGCTGTTTTATTCAAAGATTTATATAATTGGAAGTTACTCACAAATCAGGAGCCACATGACATAATGGGTTTGGGCAGTGACAAAAACTATAAGGGATATAGAATACTTTGGCATTTAGTTTATTTAGCTATACAGTTGGAATAACTGTGTTAAATCAATAAATTATTATATTTTTAAAATGCTAAATAGTAAATTGTAATGTGATACCATACTGTATAATGTACCACATAAGATAAAATTGGTTTTCACACCTTGAAAATTATTACATTAATATACTTCTAATGCCTGTCTCACCATTTAATTTATCTTATAAATAACATTAAGCAGAAAGTACATGTTATATATATATATATAACTGTGATTTTTATTCAATCCTGGTAAATCTCGGTAATTATGGTCACTATTCAATAACCATGACTTTATTATCACACACACACATGATATTTATACAAAAATGACAGAAATTATCTCTCTGAGATGTCAAACTATGATTGTATGTTGATATGGCTGTTACTTTGATGTTAAGTCTACACGAGATTTTTCTGGATAATAGTTATGGTAATTGCATTCGTTTTTTCATTGTACTGGGGACAAAATCACGATGCAGGTTCGGCAATAAAACGTGTGAGCAGAGCTGAGTATTTGGCACCCTCACTTGTATTTATAATTGTAATGACAATGTGTAGTGTTCATAATGTACAGCCCTCCTATCGATATTTCATCTCATTAAGGAATGAATAGAAATTACACTTTACCAAAATTACGAATGAATTAGTGCGCTTTAGGTCGCTTGATAATGATTATATTTACAGATTATTGGGGCGGTGGTATCGATGATTCAAGGGTCAATAATTCGTTAAAATAACGGATATGTTTCCGCTATCCATAATCTCAACCTTTTCCCTAGACACAAGAAATGAATGAGTGTGCGCGTTTTAATGCACACCAAGAACAAGAAATTTGTAATAATGTTGTACTATTTGTACAAAAACGAATCAACAAAGAGCTAAAAGGAAGAGATACAAATAAATACATTCTATATTACTTGCAAGATTACTTTTGAAATTAAAAGAAAGAAGAAACAAATAGAGTGAAGAAAATAGAAGACATTATTAGAAATGGTAAGGAATAAGTTTAGAAATCAGTGTTGTGAACCCGTTTGTATAGAATAACTTGGTAACATTATAAGTAACCTAAAGCAAACAACAAAGCATTGTCTGGTTTGTTGAAAAAAGTGGTTCCCTATGGACTCATCCACTGCAATTGGTATGTCATCGTTAGCATACTGCCAACAGCGTGGGTGCACATGACTATATAAAATATGATTTATGACACTACCCGTAACGAGATTTTGTCCCTAGTATATAATATTGTAATATCGATATGTAAGGAAATTTTAAATTTAAATTTTACTATTTTGTATCAAACGTAACGTGATGCTCATATTTTCCATGATCGTTTTGAAATAAATGTCTGGCAGCGGTGTGCAGTGTGTTGAGTTGTAGTCTTTCAAATACTTTGTGATCTGTAATAAGACATTATTGTTACACTTATTAAACACTTGCCATGTGTTTCATATTTGAATATATAACAAATATAGCTTCTGTTTTATTACATCAATAAATAAATTAAAAAAAATGAATTCAGACTTTGTTTACGTGAAAACAGGTAAATTTTGTAAAAAGGTACAATATCATTTTTGGTCCTTGTGGCAGATCATATCATCAAATAGTGATAAATTTATGGGGCATATCAATAAATGAATAATTAAAGTATAAAATGCTGCAGTTGTCTAAATTATAATATTTTTTATATAAGTTATTACAAAAACCTAAAAAAAATATCTTCTAATAAAAAATTCTGTCTCATATATTCTATTAAGTCTCAAGTTCATATCTCAATTTTTTTTTACTAATGACCTTCTTATGATATTAATAATATGTTTACTCTTTACCTAACAAAATATTATATATAAAAACGTGAAATAGAGGTTTAGTTTTTTTTAATCTCTTTTGTTATAATACCACAAAATATAGCAGAACGTTAAGTTTTAGTTAACTTGAATAGGATAAGAAATGTTTATTACCAGAGTAAGAGCAATCCTTTGTGTTTCATCAAGACCAGACTTGTCAATATTGTTGCGGTGAGCTTCAGAGTGACCTATATATTTTTCCAAGGTTACCATTAGCTCTGGGAATTCCTCAAATAATGTGAAGTGACGCTGCTGTATCAGCCTTAACAGCAGCTTGTTACCACAATTAGTAGACATTTGGCCAGGCCTGATGAATACAATATAAATTTTAGGAAATATATATTCAATTACACAAGCTTACTTTTCCAAATAAAGCTTTACACATATTATTTGCACAAAGCATTGGCTCTGTGTTTATATATTTAACAATTATATTCAAATTAGTGATTGTGTTCGGCCATAAATTGGTTGGGGGTAGGCAAAATTATTTTAGATACTTATATAAGTCAAAAATTGTTGATGATGAGGCACTTGCCCTCGGACTCAATTGTAAACCCTATCGGCGTGGCAACACGATATACTGTTCTATGTTTTTGTGTGTGCATTTTTAGGAAGCTGGTGCTCTCAACTATCGGCTATGGCGGCAGAGAAGACTTATCAGGTAAGTGATCCCTTATCGCGATTGTAACGAAACACTTTGGCATATATTTTAAAGGAGTATCTACCTCTAGCCAATTTAATCTATACAGTTAGGGATAGAAATCTAAATATGGAAATTTATTGCCCTCTTATTTAAGCAAAGTTTTTAATGACTTTAACCAAAATCTTTTATTAAGACAGGACACAAATAGAATAAATAAATTAAGAGAAATATGGAACGAGTTACTAAAATACATACACTAAGCAGATGACCTCATCTTCAGTCCGTCTAACCAGTTGCACAGGCCCGTCATACTGAGAAATTAGATCAGCTATATTTAAGTTTACATATGAGCGCACAACCTCCTTGACGAGAGTAGACCATGATGATGGCATGTGATTCTGGGCTAAAGCCAGCAAATCATCAAAAGTGGCATCAAGAACCTGTTCAGAATAAAGAAATTCCAAATCAATAAAATTAAATCTTCTATTCTATGAGTTACAAATAATTATTTTTATTCTCATTTTAGCTTACCAATCCCTTTATAGGGTAATTGACAGCTGCCCAAGTAGCAGTGTATCCTCCAATACTCCAACCAAAAAGCACTATATCTCTAGGATGATAGCCCAATTCATTTATAGCATATTGCATCACAGCATCAATTGCATTTTGCTCTTGGTTTGGATATGGTTTGCCCTATATAAAATAAAGTAACATTTGTTATGTACATAAAATTATAAATAATGTTGTTTGTTTCGAATAAATAAGAAATAATAATGCCCCAGAGGACTAATTGCTTAATTAAAATATAAGATAGACTAATTACAAAAATACTTTTACCAAAAAGGATTTTTGAATCAGACCAAACTGCTGAGGCCAAAAGATGCAATGACTTTAATAAATAAAAAGAAATTAAATTCTTATAACATTGAATTAGGTAAGAAATCATACATTGTCTAGCAGACATAAAATTATTATACTTACAGTACTTCCAGCAAAACCGGGATGATTCCAACCAAGGGCTGAATATCCTGCTTTGATGGGAGCTACCATTATTCCAAGCTCATAAAATCCAGAATTACCCTCGCAACATATTACCAGTGTTTTGGCATTATGTGATGGAACTTTACTCTCCACATACATTGAATCAATAACATTCCCATCTGCTGTCAATAGTTTAGCTCGTTTCCCATCTAACACTTCTACCAGCTCAATTCTTCCTTGGAATAAAGGGGCCCCTAAGAAAATTAGGAGTGTAATTATTGACTATTGAAAAGTTAATATCCCCAATGTTGGTGTTTAGTGTGACCATAGATGTGTCTAGAAAAATTCTAAATACACATCCTGTTTTATTTTATTCAAGTTGTATATGAACTGTGAATATTCTTACAGGTATGGAACTTTGTGATATGATGAAAAGGTTCTTAAAAGGAGAGTGTATATTACAAGAGAGTTTGAAAATAAATAAAATAAGATTATTACTTCTATGAATAGAGAAGATTATGTGGTGTTGCCATAATTAAAAATAACCTGCAGTATGTGGTATTCATAGTATATCTATATATCGCTTGGGTATACATTATGAAACCAAACAAGTTTTCCTTTACGAATGCTCAATTATACATTTTTATTACTCATATGCTTAACATGAAAAACTTTATAGGTGATGAAAGATGATGATAGTATGTAATTAAAGTAATTGGTGAAATCACTTACAAAACAAATTTTGGATGAGGGTTAATGAACCTGGGTAAACAAGTGTTAGACCAAATGTATGTGTGGCTATAAAAGCCACAATTTGAAGTGGAATTCTTAGATATACTGGTAAATCACTGTTGGCGCAACTTCTAAAAGGGTTGGTCCAAAGAGTAGATGATCTGAAAATATGACTGTGAGTTACTTTATGTAACATATATTTGTATTTAGCAATTAAACAATAAAATATTAATAGACAATCAATCATTATTATTCACTATAATTTTGACTAAAACCATATGATTTACAAAAATACACATAAATACTCCTTTATTAGTCGCTTAGCATTTGTTATTCCAATTTCTATTTATAGTTAAGTACCTCTTAACCCTACACTGACCACGTTAATATATTATGTCTCTATTTTGCAATTTATTCCAATAAGTAATTTAAAATTTAAATACTAGTTTTAATTAACTTTCCTGTTGATTTAATATAAATTTAATGACATTTATAAGGCGTGTTAAATACCTAAGTATATTTAAGTTTAAATAATTATTGATATCAACAGTCAAGTGGAAAAATGTGGAATAGACAATGTTTTCTTGTTAGTCAATTAGAATTTTAACTGACAATATAGTAAATGCTACTCTCATTTCAGTCTTAAAGCAAAACTGAAAGAAAATTATAATATAAAAAACTAATAACAACAATCATTTATAAATAAAATTCACCTGTCTTTAGAAGACACCGCAAAGGTAATAGGCCAAGAATTGAAGTCAAAGTCATATTTTCTTATGCCTTCCAAGTACTCTCTCTTGTTACTCATTGGTTTGTTGAGATCCTCAAGGAACTTGACATATCTGGAATTATGAGCTCTTCCACAAGCCCTGAGCAGGAAAGCACTTGCAAGCAGACAACTCAGACTAGTGCATAAGATACCAAAAAATTTGAAATCATCATAGTTCACACCTCGCTTATAGAAGAACATACAAATGAAGGGTGATGTGTAATAACAGACCTTCGATAATGCACTGACCTGAAAATAAACATTAATCACATATATTATTCACTTGTCCTATTAGCAAATTCGATAGAATCTCACAAGTATCTGGAACAGGAAAGGTCTAAGATTGTAATGGCTTTGGATTTAGAAAGTAAGACAATAACATAGAATTAAATTAATTAGTTCATACATTAGGCATAAATTATTATTTTTATTATCAACAATAGTATACTGCCAAATTTATTTAAAAGCTGTTTCAGTTTGCTGTTCACTTCAGTTATAATGGAATCATAAAATTTTTGGATTACAATATAGCTTCAGATTTAATACAACAAACTTATTTACAAAAACAATAATTATAGTCATTTGTTAATAATTAAAAAAAAAATTGAACTACTCATAAAAATGAATTTATGATAAAAGTAAGGAGCAGTATGTAATGCTTATGATGTGTGTTGACTATAGCACCACTTTATAAATCATTTCTCTTATACAAAACTTCATTTAACTTTAAACATGAAACTCACCGATGTTATAATTTTCTCGGAAAAATATTCCATCCCCTGTGGAGTGTACATATTCTAAACAAAAAAAAAGACAATAGTTATTAAAAAGACTCTTATATATTGGGATAAATTCCTTAATTTATTCTTCAAAAATAATATTTAATATCGGAACTATCAGCAATAAAGTGTATGGTGTGGGTAATACCATAATAAAATAAAAGATTTTGAAAAATTGCTTTACATGTTTATATACCTATCTGTTAAGCTGCATTGAAATAGTGATTAATTTCAGTTTTATTTTGTGTGACATTGTAGAAATTAATGTGGTATTACGAAATCATAGGCAAAAATCTTAATCGTTTTAGTTTTTGGTTTGGCTACTAATATTCATAAGTTACAGATGAATTTTTTTTTAATTCTTTTTCTCGAAAATACTGTTTTATGAGGCGTAGTGGCTTTATAATCAGGGGCGAAATCTCTATCAACTTTAACTGCTTTCACTTATAATTTACCAATTACTAACTAACCGATCGATTCAAAGCTCAACCCGCGCAATATTGCAATGTATTGATTTTTATAGGGTGGACTGAAACGGGTGAGGATGACGTCGGATATATTTACATCTCATTTTATGTTTCCTCAGCCGATACAAATAATGAAATTAATATGGATACTTACGCTCCTAGTTCCATCTCTGTATATCTTGTATAGACGAGGAGAAAATAAACACTGCCAAATGAGCTTCATGATCGATCACAATTTTTATATGACTACTCAAATTACAATTTATGTAATGACGATATGCTAAAAGCATATATCCACCCTATTTACATTTCAAAATGTTAACTAATTCGAAACCTTTATTCCCTTTTCGGAGAGGCAAGCTAATAGACCTAGCCAAAAAGAGATATAAAATACGAAACTATATACAACCTCCGGAAGAAATACAAATCACAAACCCAAGAGAAAATTGATATAAATATTCTGTGGTTGCAACACTGAGCTTTCACCTACCACAGATAAAAAAAAATACGGTTTTACGCACAGACCTAAGACAGTCAAGTTGTCAAACAAATTTGCATGAGATAAGTTAGGAATAGTAAATAAATAGTATAACTACCTACCACAAGAAGCCCATTATAAAAAAATTGTAAATTGATAAAACACCTTCAGTAGAGTTTTTTTTAAGTTTAAACTAACATGTGTATCATAGAGTTTTTGGTGAGATCTTGCATTCATTGTCATGTAGTGGATTTTATATTTTATTCATAACCTTGTGTTAATTGGTCTATGCCTTGTAATATTGATGGAGTTTTAAGTAATATAATTTGGTTATTGTGCACAAGTGAAGTGGATGGGACATAATATCACGGAGCATAGATTCTGAGTTGCCACAAAATCTCCCTACAGAGTTCTAACAAGACGGCCACGATCTTGTAAGTTCATTGAAATGATCGTAAGAAATTTGTAAGATCATTACCTACTCGACAATGGAAATAATAAACTACTAGAAGATTGGTTAGCAAAAAAATATTCTGAGCTTGAACTCCGACTTTTGCTTGACATGGACCTTGACCCCGCAACCATCATCTTGAACTATAACCATTACAAAACCGTCACCTGCGTTTCCAACCGGAAAAAATACCCCACCCCTCTCTCCTCAGATACCAAAAGGGTTGCAAAACCCGTGCAACCAAAAAAGGCTGCCATCGCAGGTGACACCCCCAGTGCCACGCGCTTCCACCCCGGCTTCTGCCCCAGCCTCCACCTCTAATCTCATCTCAGCCCAAGCCTAAGTCGTTGGTTTCGTGGCGCTGGCTAAGAAGTCTCACACCTCGCCTCTTATCACAATCCAAGTCAAATAGTTGTTGGTGTCTATCTCTTCTCATTTAAATTGAGAAGGGGATCACATACACCTCTGAATAACCCCGTGGGTATTTCAAGAAAAGGGAGTCATGAAGGGAGGGAGGTAACTTAGGGAGGCTAGATATGCCTATTTTACCTATACGCTATAAGAGGAACTCCTCCTCCACATTTTTATTCATCACGTCCCTGCTAAAATCTCGATTGGCAACGTGGTAGTTATGAGAAGTCGCGAGACTTCTTGGTCCGGAAGGTGCATCGAACTCCTTTCTTTATTCCGTGCATCGAATGTATCACTTCCGCATTAAAGCTTCCTTCAATTTGGTTCTATTCATTCTCGATCGAACCAAAGAAGGAAAGGCCATTTTCATTATTTAGTCCATATGTGGCCGTCGAGGTTTCGCACAAAATAGACGTACCCCCGCAGTGTCACAACTACAAGGCGTTCTGTCTTTTTGGTATAACTACAGGTACAAATATGACTGGCCATCCGTCAGTTACGATAGTTTCGACGTATCTCCGGCCTAGCAAAACAATAATCAGATCTGACTATGAGCCTTTCTTTTCGCTTGCAATTCCCTTAACGGGTGACCTCAGTCCTCAAGAGTGACAACATCATCTAAGACAGTTCGAGTATCTCTCACAATGGAGAGTTGCTCGAGCATCAAGTTCATGAGCTCGAATATGGTGCCATAGCTCCTCTCGAACCCTCACACTATTAGGATCAATGTTCATTGACAATTTTAGATGTAGTTCTCTTAAACAATGTCTCACTTCAAGTACGACTTACTTAGATCGTACACAAATTTGACTGTGACCATTGCGTCATCCAGTTTTACTCCAGATAGGTCATCCGGATGACACCGGCCCGTCAGCTTGAGAAAGATGACATCTATATAGCGTAACCTAACCTACTATGCGTCATAACATCATTGTTGTACACTTGCGCCCACTGAATTCCACTGTAAGAGCACAAATTTAAAACAATTTAACTTTAAATCTAGGATATTTGATGTTATTAAAATTAAGAAGAAGTTGTCAAAATAAAATAGGTGTTTTAAATATTTTGAAGAGAAACATATTTAGGAACGTTGGGGAAATAATTTCGATACGCATTAAAGTTATGACGGTATATTAAGCATTATGCGTTTTGGAGGTCACAATATGATGGAAACGAAAGGTGATCACAGTAAACACAAATCAAACCGAAGATGAATTGGAACGATTATAAGAAACAATACTATGTATAAAATATCAAATTAATAGTAAGAAATGTAGGCTAGCAACTTATTGGAGGAAAATATGAAATATGGGGTTGTGACTGTATAATAATCATACAATAAGATTTGCCGATTAACTGTTAATTTCCTACGAATTTTCACAAACGCTCTCACACCAAATTTTGCAATAAATATATTCATTGTTATACAAAAATGTAGATTTATGTGGAAAAAAGAAAACGAGATAAAAAGCTGTTACCATTTTTTGAAACTGTATTATGAAATAAGAAGCAGTCCTACACTAAAAGACTTTAAACATTAGCAAAGTCTGGGGTTACGAGTATAATAGTGTTACACGATCGTTTTGCTACTGGCCTCAATCACGCATAGTTTTAATAGACTTAAAATAAAAATAGTGTAGTTTAGTTGAGACCTGACCAAACTGAAGGGGTTACATTTGTTGAAATCTTTAAGGTCGTACAATTAAAAAAAAATAGGATAGGGAATTTGTTTTTTAAACATAGAAAGTTAATACATATAATGGATGTAGGGTTATTGGTAATTCGACTTATTCCCGTTAGGAGGTGATAGGGGTGACTATTTGTGATTATTTTAACCCCATATGCATTATGCAAAAGTGAACCATTTTTAAGTTATCATGTTTTTTAGCTTTTTTCAAAATAAGTCAAAAAAGCAATGTCAAAAATGTATTTAAAAAAAAGTATCAATTGAAATCCCAATTTTTTCTTTTATTTTATAAAAATTATTGAACACTGGTTATTTATAAATATTAAAACAACAATTATCGGTCAAATTTAAAAATGCAAGATGAAAAACGATATTATTAAAAAAAAAATGATATTTTTTCCACTAAAAGTCCTTAAAAACAAAAAAAGCGTTATGAAATTTGGTTTGCAGATTATTTTAAAAATTAGCTTAGCTTTCCAACAATGCATACCAACTAGGGACTTATTTCAAAGAAAAAGAAAAAAAAATATCACAAAGGAAGCAGGCGGAAATTCATATTCGAATTAAACTTAAAATCGCTGTTCGAATATCTTGCAAATAGGTTTAATGCGTACCTAAGTCAATGCAGGTAGCAAACTGGAAGGAAATTCGGATTCGGGATCACTCTATTTGTGAATGTGGCTTAGAGGACAGATCCCTTTCTCACATATTTTGTAATTGTTCTAGAAACAGTTTGTCTTTCTATGATTTTCTATCTCCTTCTATTCCCCGTCCTATTAACATTATGCCCCTTAACTCTTTTTACGAACAACCACTTAATTGTAGATTGCTTGTCGAAATTTAATAAAAACAAAAAATAGCTTTCAGATTTCAGTACGTTCTCTTATGTATGTTTGTAACTTAACAATAAAACATATGTAGTTTGTACAATCTCACTCGTTGTTTGTACTATCCATGTGACGTTGGCGAAATTGTATGCGCACAGATGTTATCATTTTAAAAGAAAAAAAATACAGTCGTCTGTGATCTTTGGCTTAAAACGTCATTTAGTGAAATGTTTTTGAATATACCCAGAATAAAATAAATATTACTTTTACATACATATACATAATTGATTTTTCTGAAGTCATGAAACATGATGTTTTTTATGAACGTGTGTTATTTCTTTTTGATACTGACGCCTATTTCAATTAACTGCCGAATACACAAATTACATCTGACAGTAAGAATATTTAAATATTTTCGTAAAGGATGTTATTGTCTCTTACCTTGTTATAGTGCTTAAAAATCCTTGAATAAATAAATCAATGGAACCATATCTCAACATATTTTTATCGTTGAAAAATACATCGTTCTGTCTAAAAGAGTGATTCATTATTTTTCTTCATACTTGGTTTTAGAAACTACAAAATACATTAAAATTTGTACCAATGCTCTAGGTAAAAAACTTCCAATGAAATTCGTATCACAAATTCGTAATAGGGAGTTGTTTAGTTTTAATAATTTGATGAATAAAACAAAAAGTATTTCTCTTTCTTTGATTTTCTGACCTTTTTATAACCTATGAACATTAAAATTTTCATAATTAAACACACTAGCCGATACCCGCGACTTCGTCTGCATTGTTTATTATTTTAACAATATATTTTATGCACAAAAGAAAAAACAGTAGCACAACACAGCTTGCCCACTTCTCCACAGCAAGAAAACATATATTGCTGAAAGTGCTTATAAAAACCATAGTATCTTGAAACTGTAATAATATTATATTAGACGAAGCTGTTGTGATAAATTTAGATAAAAACCAATTGACTAAATAGTAAATTAAGAAAATTTATTGAAATCTATCTACTGGTTTAAACCTCTATAATTTTATTTATATATATAAAAAAGTATGGTTTTGTCTCTGCTAGCTATTTATATTAATTCAAAAATATCTATACAATAGACTCTATTCCAAAAATGTATTAATGATCTACAGTAAAATATCTTATTATCCCTACATCATTATGCTGATTTGCTGTGTAATTACAACATTCCAAGTCAGCTTAGTTAAATTACTAGGGTATTGTCTTGTGTTAAACAAGACACAATGTAATTCTATTGAAATAGTTATGATAAAATTTAGCAGCTGTGAATTAAAATATATAGAAAAGTAAACGAAAGAAGCAATGTGGTTCACTTGATCGTTCTGAATGATTTTATGAAGGTAGTAATGTTAAAATCACAATTTAAATAATGGTAGTCCGCTTTTTATACAAGTAGGCTACTTAGTTCATATGGGTCATGAAAAGAATGTTCCCAAGAAAGTCACGCACTTCAGCAAGTATAAAATAAATTGAATGTTGGTTTTTTCTATGTGACATTTTACCTTGGTTCATTGGCTTTGCACTAACTTTATCTCTGTCGTTATCTGGTAAATTTTGACCATATAATTGTTGATATGTAGATTACTTGTCTGAATTTAATGAAAGTAAAATGAAATTGTAGATTTAAAAAAAGACATGTGTGAATGAATTGTGTAGTATGTATGTGAACTAACCTTGGGTGCTTTACATTTGGTTAACATATGGTTTGATGTTTGTCTTTTTTTATATGTTGGCTGACTGGCCTTTATGCTGGCTATAATTTGTATCAATATACAAAGGCTGTTTAATACAACCTCCTTCCTTTATGTAACCGTATATGTGGTATTGGCAGAAGTGTGTATGTACACATATTAAAACCATTTTAATTGAACAAGGTTAATTGTTAATTTTTAGACCTTATAATTCCTATTATTAATAAGAAATGTAAATTAACTCTTGTATAAGTTTTCTGATTGTGCTAATTTGGTGAGTAAGGATAATAGATCATTAATATTTATTATCAATATCCTATATGTTCCTTTTTAATTTCTGTAAATGATATGGGTATCCTTAAAAAAGCCAATTGAAACAAAAATGAGTAACAATTAAAAATTACTAAAAAAAATTAGTAGTCTGAATAAATTTGTAGTTTCATGATTTTGGAATAGTTGTAATCATTTATATGAATGTTATCGTGACATTGTATATGCCAGGTTTTGTATTTTTCTAAGCATCTCATGAAATGTATTGTTTTTAGGCGTTTTTTTTATTACTTTTGTGTATAACTGCATTTTCGTACACTCTTTTGCTTTATAATGGATGGCATCCTTGTTTACAATATTTGAAATAGTATTATGGAACATGAACCTCTACAAATATGAGCTTTTAGGCTATTTAAAACATCTCAGGGACAATCATTTTCAAAATTATTCCATTTTATGTTGACATAGTACTATTAATTCCAGCTTTTAAATGCTATGGTTATAGAATGTATTAGGAAATAACTTTATATAAGCAAAAATTATGTTAACCTCAGAACACTTCTATAAAAATTTGTTACTTAACATAGAAGTTTCTGCAAAATATTTAGTTTAATTATAAGTAAAAAGGCTAAATGTCGAGTTGCAGATATTAAGACAAAGTTTCAATAACTGATTGACCCTTGAACTTTTTGAATTTTGCCTATTATTTCTTACTCATAATAAAAACTATTTTGTTTTGTTAAAATTTATTAATTTTCTGTGTTAATAATTGACAACTTCATTCTTCACAGTATGATGAGCGTCGATATGTGGATTTCACTACATTTGGCTTCTTCAAGCATGGCATACTCGAAGTGAAAATGGTTAATTTCATGATACCATCAGGAACTATAATTTATGGAGAGGTAAAATATGCCAATAATATTAAATGTCAAGTAGATAATAATACAATGTATGAAACAGGATAAATATTAATAATAAACAGTGTGACATTTTAAGAAAATACCTACTTATCCTGCTTTGCGAGTTGAAGGCAGAGTCTAGATTGACTATCAGAAATGTGAAAATCTATGTATTGAAGTATTAATTGTTTTGACATTTATTTATAACTCTTCTAAATGTACAATGAATGAGTGTTTTGCAGGAGTTTTTTTTAATTTGTTCCTAACATCTTTCTGTGGGAAAACTATTGCTTAGAATTAAAATAGTAACTGTACAATGTTCTGTCTCATGTTTATAATAACATAATGTTAGCTGATATAACTAATAATCTTAACAAATACTTTTGTATGAGTTTTGTGTGAATTGGAGATTTTATTTTTAGTATGGATTCACATTGGACCGAACAGTGAATGTCGCTATTAGTCCATACTTGGCTCAGGCAAATAATGATGTCTGTTTTCTAAAAGAGACTATTATATCACCTCAGCATCCAGCCATTGTTTTTCTGAAAATGGATTTTAATAAACTAAGGTTTGTCTACAAAATTACCATAATATACCTATTACAACTGTATCCAAATTCAAAATATATGGAAGTGAAATATAATTAATCATTTTTAAATTTCATTATTTTGTAATGTTCCTTCTCTGAGATACAGTATCTAGGAATACAGTCATATATTTACTTTAGCTTTGTATAAGCTAAATATTTTCTTTATAAATTGTGTTCAATATAGTTTTATATATAAAATGTATTTGGAAAGTAACAAGGAACTGAAAATATCAAATAATTATTTTTTATTTGAGAAACTTATATAAGATATAAAAACAAGTTTGGATTATAGCTACAGCACCACCTATCTGATTTAATTATAACTAAGAAACAGCATGGAGCAGCGTAAGTACAAAAGAAAAATCATGCAAATTGGTCAAGGCTTTACAAAAAGATTTACATACATTGGAATTTTATATATAAAAAATAACATAATCATACAAATAAATAATTTATAAACATGTATTAACGCCAAATAAAAGCAGTAGATCAACATAAAAACTGATAGGAAATGCTATTTTCTCTGTTACTTGATAAGGCTTAATTCTCCAGCAGATAATCTATATTATTTAAATTATAGTTTTGTATTAATTATCCACTGTAAAATATGTTTAGTGTATAATGTATTTCTAACATAGTCTATGAGATTTCTAGCATATATCTAAGTAATCTACTTTTTGTTCTTCCTTGATTTTTATAAGGAATCTAATAATATTGTAGTTGATTTTGTTTATCTATACAAACCATAGTTGATTGTGGCTTGGATCATAGTTTCTTATTAGGTTTAATATAAATGAAAATTAAAAATTTTGTATTATGCATACCATTTAGCAATTGTCTAGTATTTATAACTCTAAAGCTAAGTATGTTTTATAAACTCATAATATATAAACATATGTATTGTTATGCATTATGTAAGCATTACCGTACGCGATTAGGAACGCCTCCTCCGTGCTGTCATCCGCGGTGTTCCTTCAGAACTCCCCACCGCCGATATCTCCAAGTGCCTGGAATTCTAGTATCTTCTAGTCTAGGATGTACACCGTGTATACCACCCTCAGACGAAGGCCTCCTTCAACTTAATGCTGGTCACACTGGACCGTAACAAGGAAGGTAGGGCCATTTTCAACCACACCTCTGTGTGCGATTTCTCCCGTATCTCTATAGAATCCGCTTGCAAGTCCTATGTACCCTCGCAGTGTCACAACTGCGTTAATTCCGCCCGGGACTGCCACTTGCGTCCCAGGTACGTCGAGTGCCTCGAGGATCACTCCACTAGGGAGTGCCCCCGCACTTCAAGAGTTTTCCGAGTATCTTAGCTGTGTGCTCTGCGGGCAACTGGGTCATATTGCGGGAGCCCTCGCGCGCCTCGTACGTCCCGTCCCCGTCATGCCAGGCATGCGATCCCATCCAAGGCGTATGTCTTAACTTCCCGGATGCAACCGCCTTTGTTCCTACTAAGTCAAAAGGTTTTCCGTAACCTACCGGGCACCCTCAGTACACCGGCAGCATCCGCACCCGCGCCGATAACGTTCTCCTGTCACGCAAGGGCCCCGCTAGCTCCTTGGGCTCCTACAGCCATGCTTCAGCCTCAGAAGGGTCAGTCCACTTCCGCGCCATCTACCGCGGTTTTCATATCGCCCGTCGGTATAGATTGGATAGCTCAACTCCTTCTTGTTCACGCCGTTCAAGAAATACTCGCGTTCAACGCGCTCGTTAATACTATCTCTGAACTCAGGTTTTTAAACGTGATATCAGGTTTTCCAGTCGTCGCGACTACGTTACGTCTGACCCGCGTCCGATTGCTTTCAAAACACGTGTTTTGTGCCCACGTTCGTGTAATCGCCGTCCGTTCCGTAGCAACAGGAGGGATATCCCGCTCCAAGCACACACGTCGCTGCCCCTGTGGCAGCACCTCGAACCTAGAACTTCGAACCTATAGCTTACGCGATACAATAACTCACCGTTAGATTCGACACGACACTTTTCAGATTTGCACACCGACATGCACAGACACACACACACGCACACGCACGCACACACGCACACACACACACGCACACACACACACACGCGCACACACACACACTCACACACACGCATACGCATACACACACACACACACACATACACACTCGCGCACAAACACGCACGTGCACGCACACACACACGCACACATGCACACAATTGGAGGGTTGTTATTTTTTCCGCTCACGTAGCTTGGTTAGTGTCAGTATTAGCCAACTGTCAGATTCGAAATACACGTATGAGTTTGTGAGAAATGCATGAAAATTTATGTCTCACAAATGAATACTCGTACATGTATATAAATAGTTAGCTAGCTTGTTTAGCTTACATCGATGCGTGAACGTTGCAATGTACAGAAACAGCCCAAGCCGAGGTCCCGCTGGCTCTTGTGCTCATTGCTCAGTCGGGTGAGTGCCCTAAGCGCTCCCCTTAGTAGTTAGGTGAAGTTGTGACGCCACATAAGGTATCACCAGCGTAGGGCCGTTAGAAAAAAAATTCGTTATGTATAATCGTATGTAATTGTTTGTTTTAGAATAAACGTTACCTGCAAAGCTGCTATATTGCATCTTTATCAAAATCGTTATGCGATACCAAAAAGTGAGTATGATGGATTATTTGACTTTTTTTGTAAAATTATAACTATTTATGTTATTTTTAACCTAATAAATAGGTCAATATCCACTTTATTTATTATACTCTGATAAGGAGTACCGAATATATTTTTCTGTCTATTATTTTTTTTACAGATACATCAAATATTGAAGAAAAATGTACATATGATGATTTACCGATCACTAAAGAGACTAAAAATGGTATGGATTATTATAATACAAGTGTAAGTACTTTTTTATAATTATTACTTAATCAATTCCTAAAATATAATCTGTAGTTTGTTAGCATTATAGCTCGTTAATCTCAGAAAGCAATGATTTAAAAAAAGCTATGTTGCCTGCTCGATGATGCTATAAGAAATTAGTAGGTGCTTTATGAGAAACTGACCTTATCCACCCCGGATTACTACAAAACAGTCGATATTTAAAATGTTATATACTTGCAAGGTTCTTAATATATGAATTTTGTTTTTCAGTTTGCGTTGTATGTTGCTACGGAAAAGGAAGAAGGTCTTTACAATCTGTATTTTAACAATTGTCCTGAAAAAGGCATAGGGATGACACCTGTTAGTATGGTGGTAAGTTAAGTTAAAGAAATAGTTGAAAATTACACACCCTGTATTCATTGGTCTCTATACATAAAAAAATATTTACACAGTACATCCGGTAGAAGTGAAATCCTCAAAAGATGATAAAATATTCGAATAAACGACACATTTGAGCAATAGATCATTTTAATTATGATAATTTTACCCAATGCTGTACACACGCATAAAACGGTCGACCCAGAGCAAGAATTATTTAGTTCAATAAATATATTGCACTATTACGTCATAGTAATAAGGACACCGCAAATAAAAGAAATACTGTATATTAAATTTTATCTCGTTCTCTCGCACGTTAAATCCTATAGGTATATATATGTTTGTTTCATGTTACGTCGCTTTATTGTTTCATTGATTTTCAAAACACAACGACGCTAAACAAGTTTTCACTTCAAAAACATCAATTCATAAAAATTTTGATACGACCTATGTGAAAAACATTTTCTTGCATACTTTAGCCAAATTTTACAACTGAGAAGAAAATAAAACTAACTTCATATGTCCTTATAAATCGAAACCTATTCAACATTTTCGTTTATATTTCTGGCCAATGTGACACATAACTTTCCTGAGGTATTTTGTATAAATAACACGAAAACAAATTTTCGCAAATGATCATAATTTTTAGGTAGAAATATATGAGAGTAACGCTGGTAACTACTTATCAGCTGGTGAGATACCCCTACCTCACCTATATACGGTGACGTCGTTCGTGTTCCTGTTTTGCGCTATCCTCTGGACGTACATATTAAAGACCAGCCGGCAGACTGTCTACAGGATTCATATAATAATGTGTGTCCTGGTGTACTTAAAGGCGATGTCGTTGGCATTCCACGGTATCAATTACCACTTCATTCAGATTAGAGGGGAGCATGTCACCGCTTGGGCGATACTGTATTACATCACACATTTGTAAGTATCTATATTTAACTCTACCATGTTAATTTTATCTATATAAATAAAGGTTTGTCCTTGTGTGCGCATTATGTAAAAACTACTGGATAGTATTTTTTTGTAATTATATCTTTTAAATATTGGGCTCTTATATTAGAAAAAATGTCAGTTTACTGTAATATATAATTATTACATTTTTGAGATTTCATAAGATTTCATTATTTTGTATTATTGCCGTATGTCGTGGTGAATTGGGGATGAGCGGTGTGGCGCGCATGTGCAGGAGTGGGGAAGTGAACGGATAACAATGTTTACAATTAAATTGTATAGGATAATAAACAGCCCAAACGAAATCGCGAGTATCAGCTAGTGTTTCAAATTAATATATGATATGTATAAATGGATGATAAAAAGGCAGTGTTTCTGTTTTTTTTTCTCCAATATTAACGATGATAAAAAACAAATCTTGTTAAATTTTGCAATTTTAATGTTATTACAAGTTTCATACGAATTGTATGAGCTATTTTTTTGTTAAATATTATAAACTCGTTATAAAATACGTTGTTTTTGGGTTAATAATACATAGTCTTTCAGAAAATTAAACGTGTATAAGAGAAGGTCCATTATGATTTTGTAGATATTTATTGTTTCGGAAGATTTATCACTTTTGCTACGAAATGATTATTAAAATATATATATATATAAATGTAGTTTGTATTTGTTCCAAGAGTAACATATGAATTAGGAGGAGTAATACATAGTAAATAAAATATATAAGTAAATAGTAATAGAATAGAATTGGTTAAAATGTGTATTTAAAGTTACGCTATAATGTTGTTGACAGGTTAAAAGGGGCTGTATTGTTCGTGACAATAGTCCTCGTAGGTACAGGATGGAACTTCATCAAGCACATACTATCCGATAGGGACAAGAAACTGTTCATGATCGTCATACCGCTGCAGGTTGGTGTTTTGTATTACATTGATCTATTTTTGACAGGTTAAAGAAGAATATTGTTTGACAATATAATGGAACTAGCCTTTGCTCGCGGCTCCGCTCACGTTAATGTCGATTTTGAAAATAAAATACCGCCCGTGTTATTCCGTGATTTCTATAGGTGAAAGGTGAAAGTATTTTTTTTTTATCGATGTGATGTCTATCTCGTGTCTATATGAAAAAAAAGTGTATATTTGTTTGTACACGATATCTTTTTAGTTCATGAGAGATATTTATTGTGGAATTTGACGTTATTTTTTTTCACTTTATCGTGTTTTAACATGAAAACGTCTTAATCGATTTTCATAGAATTTTCTACATGGAAAGTATGTCTTTTCTTATTTTAAAACAGAAAACTTATTTATTAATAAAAAGAAAATATTTCAACATATCAATTTTTATAATATGTGTAGGTGGAGAGGGAGTGTATTTCAATTCAAAATTGATAGCCAATAATTGTTACCACTAATATTAAAAAAAATTTATAAAATACTCGAAATTATTTACCCTGTAATAAGCACGTGAGAAGCAGCGGGCACAGCTAGTCGTTTATGTGATACATTTAAATTAAAAGTGCTAACAGGCTAAAGGGTATTAATTATTATTAAAAAAAAATGTAGGTCCTCGCGAATGTAGCGGAGATAATATTAGCCGAGAGCGAAGAGGGCGCTGCAGAACATAATGCATGGCGCGATGTCTTCATACTGGTGGAGTTGTTGTGTTGTGGAGCTGTGCTCATTCCTGTTGTGTGGTAAGTTATTTATTATGTTTTTCTAATGCTATCCTATCGGTGTATCGGCGCGAAGTGTAGTATATAGTCACACAAAATGCAGATGTGGGAAGACATTATCGTTATACGTTATAAACTATCGGATTGCGTGACGAAACACGCAGCACAATAACTGGGCCGGCGGTTTTTACGCATATCAAAGGAATTCATCGAACGCAAATTTGAAGTTATTGGAAAGACACAGGTGTGGAAACGGTGTAATCTGCGCCTTTATCGGAATGATTTTTGACGTTAATTTTAGTATTAGTAGTAGTCGAAGCTTCGTCACGCAGATATGGGAGTAGCATTACATAGATCTATTGATGTTTAACATTTTCAAAATGCTTATATTTCAATATATGTTATCTTTTAAAGCTTTAATATCATTCAATATTTCCCCTTGTTTCGTAAATGGTGCATACTTACCAGCCTGCTCCAATTTCCGGTAACTCGGTTCATCGGTCCAAAGCGACGCGACGGTGGCATAGGCAAGGACGTGAAGAATAGGTCAAATGCAGGGTTGATGAAATGGCGAAAGGTGTCTGGGGTAGCTTATGACCCACGAATGCCGTTGAAACTCAAGGGGAAGGTGTATAAAACTGTTATAAAACCAGTCATTCTATATGCATCTGAGTGTTGGGCTACGAAAGAGACGGAGGAGAGAAAACTACACGTGGCACAGATGTGAATGTTAAGATGGATTTGTGGTATAACTAGAATCGATAAGATTAAGAATGAGTATATAAGAGGCAGTTTCAAAATAGCACCAGTGACAGAGAAGTTGAGGAGTTAGCATATTATGAGAAGAGATGAAAGTCATGTAACAAGAAAAGTTTTAAGTTTGAGAGTGGACGTATATAGGAGTAGAGGAAGATCGAAGACGGTAGGGATAGATTGTGTGAAAAATCAAATGTGTGTAAATTCTGAGATGACGTCGAATAGGGGAGAGTGGAAAAGGAAAACATCTTATGCCGACCCTACTTGGAGGGATAAGGATAAGAAGATAATGATGATATTTCCTCTAGTTTCGTGTAAGATCTTTTCCCTTATAGTAGGGTTCATTTGCGCTTCACATAGGTCATCAAATTATGAATTATGTTAGATTCAATCCACAATAATATATAATAGAAAAAGATTTCATGGAATGCTAACATGTTAAAAAAATGTTATAACGAATAAAAAACCCAAAGATAATTCATTAATAGTCTTTTTATGAGACCGTTTTACAAAATAATGACCTTAATGAAACTGGAGCAGATACGAATGTGGTTTTACTTTAATACTCTTGCTCCATCTCCGTTGATGTTATTGTAACGACGCTACCAAAATTTACTATAAATAACATGTTAAAAATAACACGCTAAACGAATGGCTATATTACTGTAGCTTTGCTACCGAAAAGTTGTCCTCGATGAGTTAGTGAGCTTACGGCATTTGAAGTAAAATAAACTATTGTTCTGATGAACTATACGAATGCTATTTGGTTATAGCGTACGGTGTTTGTAATTGGAAACATTTTGTGCTGAGCGATTCTTATAAGGCTGTAATCGGGTACTATGTAAATGAAAATTTGAAGTAGCTATTTAAACTTTAGTACATTTTCTTCTCTCCTTCTACATTTTGGTTTGACTGGTAGACGAGTCGTTACTATTCAAGATTTGATTGAAGAAGTCATTATAAAGTGGGTAATTTTTATAAAGCGATTTGTTTTAAAACGATGATGGCCTCCACGTTAGAACTTGCTAAAAAGTTCTTGTGGCATCCCAGCGTTTAAATTCCTTTTTGTTACTTATACTCCATCCATTTCATCTGTGTAATTAAGTTATATTGCACATCTAGCTACCAATATTATACATTGTAGTGTTGAATCACGCAAGATTATCAATAAAAATTAAAGCCAATTACATGCCACCACTAAGAATTCACTAGGTCAGTAATTTGTAAGCTATAATGGCTTAGTTTCTAACGTGTTTGGCCACAGCGTCGAAGGACGTAGGTTCGAATCCTAGCAACTAAGTCGTAGCTTTTGTTGAAAGAAACATTGTGATGGAACCATAGCATGGTGGTAAGGCTTTTCTAAGTCCACCTGTCTGGCCGCCCCTCAACCCTCAAGTGGAAAATCTATCGCCAAGCACCGGTCGGTGTGTTCCGGCAACTGCACTTGAGAGCCAATCTCCCTCTAGGTTTAGCGAGACTATCGCCTTAGATCACATCATCATTTAACATCAGATGAGACTGTGATCAAACACTAACCTATAAAGTATTAAAAAAAATGTTTTCTGCCAGAATAAAATGTGCGTTCTTCATTCAAAACAGGCAGTGCATAGAATGTATCAATGCTTATATTCTAACGCTAAATGATCTGTATCTATCGTAGTATAATACGATTTTCAACGCACATTAAAATCATTTGAGGAGTTGATAAACTCGTTTTGCGAGATATCGCTTAATTCGATTAACTAACAAATGTATTATTGCACCTACTACGTGATACCTTAATATCACTATCAGTCGAAGTCGAGCCACCATCAAGTACAATTCATTACGGCGTAGTAGATTAAGAGGATTGTTGAACTGTAACTGATATTTTGTGTTTTAATTGCTTAGTATAATTAATGCAATGCACGCATTATGTATGTACTAATCCATCTAAACGAATGCCTTTAGAGATTAATAAACAACGTTATAATCAGTTGGAAATACTCCCGTTAAAATTATAAATTCTGACAAGCTGACAGTTTGACTTGTATAAAACGTTTGTTTACACTATATGATTTCATAGGACCTTTATCTTAATGTAGGGGATGTAATAAGAGTTAAGGATCTAGCTAGGATGATTATATTGATTCATTGATTCCCTAGTTCCCTAAACTTTTGAGTAATTGGGCGATGTAATAAAACTCACGTCAATGAAGGAACCCAGTCCGTCGAACAAAGAGCATGGAGATCTGTCGTAAGCGTAGTGTCCGCGCAGTTATAAAATGATTTATATAATTATAATCACTACATATTATAAAACAAAGTCGTTCGCTGCGTCTGTCTGTCTAACTGTTCGCGAGAAACTCAAAAACTACTGAACGGATTGTAGTACGGTCTTCACCAATAGATAGAGTAATACATGAGGAAGGTTTAAGTACATCATTTGTCAAGCTTCTGTATAAATTGGTTGAAATATAACGATAATTGTTGGAAGTGTTGGAAAAAGTCAAGAAACCTGGGAGCTTTAATCGAAAACGGTGCCTAATTCTTGTGAGATATAATAAAACAATGCATAGTGAGATATTTCTCTTTTATAGATCTACAAAAAAGTCTGCTATGGCATATACCTATATTTTAAGGATAGATTACTATACCCATATATATATCTTCTAAAAAATGGTCACATACGATAATGTAATTGGAAAGCTATTTAGACGGATACAGTATTAATCCTTATCAATTTAAATACATTAGTTACCTTAAGCATTTCATCCGCACAAGTATATATTTTTTATTATCAGAGAAGGACAACGTCCGCTGGGCCTGCTAGTAATTTTGTATTTACAACTGAAGTATTTGTCAAAAATCTGTCATATTTACTAGATAATTTTGAGCAATAGAGATTGATATGTCATTAGGCTGCTTAGTCTTCAATTTTGACATGAGTCAACAGCGACGAAAAGTGTTATTGTGATAATCAATGTTTCTTTAGCGCCGACTTTCTCTTATGCTACTCCCATACTCCCATACTCCCTACGTGTATCTCCACGAAGTTTTGTCTATGGTTGCAATTAATGCAAATGTGGAAACACATTATCGTCATGCGTTACGAACTATCAAGCTGCATGCCGATAGAGACAGCACGATAACTGGGCCCGCGATTTTTAAACACCTCAAAGGAACTAGGAAACGCTAATTTCGAGTTGTTATTGTTTCTAACTGAGTTAGGGTTTGATTGACAGGGCTATTAAGGGCTCATGTAACCGCTCTATATGTAGACTAGACCCTTCTAAGTGACTCTGGCTTATGATACTATGAAAAAAAAAAAAAAAAAACGAAACACCGTTTAAATATAGAACATGTTCGTTTGTTAATTGTATGCGTGGATACAGTTATTTCTAAACGATTATAGGTCCATACGTCATTTGCAAGACGCGTCGACGACTGACGGCAAGGCAGCGATTAACTTGCGAAAATTGAAGCTGTTCAAGCATTTCTACATGATGGTTGTTTGCTACATCTACTTCACTAGATTCGTCGTCTCTATAGTAAAGGTAATGATGATTAATAATTATATTTGTTTCTTCGATCGTTTCGGTGAATGTGAATTAAATTTCAATAAATGACACTGTATAAATAAAACTGAAGTTGTATATTGTTTGTTCGGGGTAATTTGCGAAAGGGTTGAATAGATTTCAACGATTTTTTTTTTTATGTGACTGGAGGCAAACGGACAGACTTAGGGTTACTTGATGGTAAGTGATTGATATTTGGAACACGAGGGGCATCATAGATGCGTTGCCGGCCTTTGAGGAAGGAGTAGGCTCGTTTCTTGAAGGTTTGCGGGTTGAATTGATCCGGAAACGCTGCTGCCGGGAGTTCATTCCAAAGGACCGATGTACGTGGGAAAAACGCGATAAAGATCATGTCATGTCATGTCTATGGTACATCTTTTACGGTTTCCGATAGGGGTTAAGCAATAATGAGACTTATTCGAGATAAAATTAAATAAAACAAACGGGTTAAGAGATTGTCATCATCATCATCTTGTTCCACCCTTATCCCACCTAAGTAGAGTCGGCTTAACATGTTTTCCTTTTCCACTCTCCCCTGTCGAATGCCATCTCCGTATTAACATATTTTATGCACATATCCTTCCTCTGTTCCTATATCCGCCTACCTTCATACTTAAAGCTTATCTAGTTACATGGCTTTCACCTCATCTCATAACATGCCCGTACCATGCTTGCAAAAATTCTCCGTATCAAATCACATTCCGAATTTAAGAATTTAACCGTAAAGGTACTTCGTTCCTGACCGAGGTCCTCTGATGACTGCATTGCTTTTTTTTAGCAAACTTCTCTTTACATATAAATAACGTTTAAACAGATAACGGTACCATTTCAATACGCGTGGATTGACGAGTTTTTCCGTCAATTGGCAACACTCGTGTTCTTCGTAATGACCGGCTATAAGTTCAGGCCGGCGGCTGCTAATCCGTACTTCACTCCGAACCACGAGGACGACTTTAAGCCCGAAGTGTGAGTATAAGAATTTATTTTCTTAAGCGATAATTGCTCAATGTTAATGTGTTCGGATTCCCAGTAAGAGGGGGCATTAGGGTTCGAAGGGAGAGGAATAAGAGTTAGGAATTCATAGAACGAAATCATAGAAGTTTTGTCGACTTACTTAGGTTATACTGTATTATTATATGGTTTGCTGGTTGTATTGTTTTGAAGCGATGATGGCTCAGTTGGTAGTGTGTTCGGACACAGCGTCGAAGGACGTAGGCTCGAATCCAAGCAACTGAGTCGGAGCTTTCGGTGAAGGTAAACATCGTGATGAAACCATAGCATGGTGGTAGGGCTTTTTTTAAGTGCGCCTGCGTAGCTACCACCCTCATATTGAAAATCTGTCGCCAAGCACCTGTTAGTGTGTTCCGGCAGCTGCACTTGAGCGCCAGTCTCCCTCTAGGTTAAACGTGACTTACCATAGACCTCATCATCATTTAATATCATATGAGATTGTGGTCAAAACGTTTATCTATAAAGTATTTAAAAAAAAAATGATGGGACATAAAAATTGTGTCTGATGTTTTTTACGCCAAGGGTAGCAAACAAGTAGACGATGCACCTGATGGTAAATGTTTACCGTCGCCTATAGACAACTGCAATATCAAAGACATCACTGTTTGACGATATTCAAGAGCGTGTTTCAATCCCTTTTTGAAGAGCTTCATATCATAGCCCTGAGAGAAAACCGTACTTAGTACCCCGAGAGAACCTTAACCCTCATACCCTCACCTCATATACAAGTTGGATTACCCGATATCGGAACATGCTCGGATATTTTAAGTTTAAGGATCACCCAGTCTATATCCAGTAACCAAGCGGAGTGGTAAGATACCTGTACCCGAATAGATCGCGACCACCGTACATAGAGAGATAAACCTAGATTGTAGTTTTGCATGACAGTGACGTTCGGCGAAGAGCTGTACATTGCTCGGTGATGACCGTTGTTCTTGGATTTTATTATGCTTACAGTCAGGCATAGTGTCGCCATCTTGTCGTGCTACTATAAGAAGAGTTAATATATAATAATTTTGATCACAGATTATCGGATATTGGTGTCTTGGAAGGGGTGACTAGGATACCGAAACGTGGTGAGAGACGGAATGTTGAAGACTTGCAGCCTCTTATGCAAGAAACTAGTTACAATTCAGATTAAATTATATAAATCTTTCGTATAAATAAAGGCTAATCTCCTCGAGGTTTATATGTTATTAAAAAAAAAATCTTCCATTTTCCAATGTTAGTGATGGTAACATTATTGAATTTTATTTACCTTCTTATTCTTATGATGAATCTTCGAGGAGTAATTTTAAATGAAATTTGTAAATAAAAAAAACTACATCAAATTCAGTCTGTAATACTATGGTTGTGTGAAAATATTTTATTCTATTTTATGAGTCGTTAATGTCCCCACTTCTGGGCAAAAATTTTCTTCCATTGTTTGGCAATCTCTGGCCGACTACGTAAACGGCTTAGTCATTCATTACAAAGTATAAATGTGTTGTATGATATATATTTCAATAAAATGTTCGGAAGTGTTAAAAAATATAGGGATTACTCTTTTAGCAAAGCTCGATAATACATAACTACTTTAGTTCAATCGTTATATGTTTAATTTTCATATTAGAATGCGACTCCAAATGTGTATAATGTATGTATTTACAGCGTTTCCCAACCTAGAGTCGCGACCCCCTAAAGTGGGGCTCCGATTTTGAAAGTTGAGGGGGCGGGGTTCCTATGAGTTAAACATTTAGAGTCGTATAGGATACTACTACAATTATTTTTATCGAACGTGTATTAGAAAACTAAATATTAGCAGGCACATATGATAAAAAAGCGAAATAGTTGATGATAACGAATTTAAGTATCAGCGCTGTTTTTTGTTGTTTTATACGTTTGACCGGGATTTAATATACTCCTAGGTCATGTGAGAAAACAATACAGTCGCTATAATCATTATTTCTGAGTTATTACAGTTAAAGGACAATATTCGTTTAGTTGAAACTAGTTCTGACAAATAAAAGAGTTCCAAGTAAAGCATCACGGTGTCGTTGTTGTCGGCCAGAATATAACTTTTATTAACAAGTTTTATTACAGTTGGCTTGCATTTTAATTAGGAGCATGTCATTCGAAATCAATATATGTAATGCGATCCTTTTTTATTTATTGAATATATGAAAAAGGTTGTACTAACTAATACTGTATCAAGTAGGGTCATAATTCCGCGATATTGTTTTTGAAAATTTCTAATATCTACGATTTGATGTTATTTGTGATGTACCGGAGGTTGTTTTTTAGAGAGATAAATATTTCATTTTCATTATTTCTTTCAAGTAACATAGTATGATATAATTAAAATGTACTTATGTAAATAACAGGGTCGTGACTTAGTACGCGTTAATTTTAGTTTAAACTACACTACACTATACTAAAACAATACTACAGTGCTAGTGCTCTTACGTACCTATTTACAAATTCTATCTCTTCTATATATTTTAACAAAAACATAATTCTTTTAATAACACGAGATTTGTAAGCGAGAATATATTTAATTTTGAAATACGTCATCACGTTTACTCAACAATTATTATATACACGATTTTTTATAATAATAAAAAGTGCTATTTTTCCCAAATCAAAATATTGATAAATTTTACTTCAGCAGTACCTTCAAGCAGTATTTTTTTTCGGTAGTGATTAGACCGCGTGTTAAGTTTTCGAAATATATTCCCCTCGATTTAAAAGATTACCGTTATATAAAATTAATATTTAGTGCAATGATAAAATTAAAAAAAAAAACGTCTTTCACATACATCACATATCGTAAGTTTTATGAAATGTATAATTACTTAATTATATTATAGTAAGTTATGTACGTTAAAACAATGTCTTTATAACGTGGAATATTCGGTACATGCATATATTTTACGAGAATCCAGTAATGTAGCTAAGATTTTAAAAGGGGCCCCTATCAAAAGCTCTGGTGTGGAGTCTCTTCTAACTGCGGAATGATATCGTACTTATTTATCCACGACCTGTGTTCTAGGGACAGTTTGAGGCTACGGATATTTGGTGGCACAAGTCAATGGGGCCCCCTTTAATTCGGGGCCCGCGTGTTATTGATACGGCTCATACAGCGGTATCTACGTCACTGCGAAAAACCAAAGCGAATTCCATATACCTAAGTACTTAAGTGTAATTTATGCATCTCTTAGTTTTTTTTCTTTACGCCTGTCAATTGGGCACTCGGGTCGACTCGATTCTGTTATGGTTTCAATTGAAATTATCATGTATGTTTTATAGTAGAAAATAATTACTCGACGATTGTGTATTTAATATTTTATGATGTTTTTTAAACAAATTACCTAATATAATTGTAGATAATATTCGACTCTTATGATTTTTCACTCGCTCGTTTTCATTCGCTCTGTATTTGTTTTTTTTTATATAGTTTTTTTTTGTTTCTTCAATAATGTTAACTATACGAGTATTCTCGATAAAGTGATTAAACTCATTATGTAAATGCCTCATGCCGCGTTTAATTTCTAGATTTTTTTTTTTAATTATTAAGACGATTTTAATATATCTTTGGTTGTGTGAGTTACCTTTACACATTACTTTTTTCTATTGTCTTTGTTATTATATACATTTTTTTTTTAATATATTTTTTTACCATTATCACCTTAGAAATAAGTTTAAGAGAACGTTTGTTTGATCTAAAAACAGTTTTACCCCGAGTGTAGCGCCCACATAATACCCGAGCTCTTAATATTCGCGTGTTTTCTAAAATTGACCTTTGTTGACGGATTACGTCAACACGTTACAGTGTAATCTGAAACTTGAATGTGAACGTTTCCATTTGCGTGCGCGACTTGCGCTCGACCTCACTGCAATGTGTTCGTTACACGAGGTAATAATAATGTATTGCCAAATTATTGTATTAACTACCCGAGCGATGCGATGCGATCAAATACATTGAGTTTTCACATCTAAATGTTCCGTCACGTGACTCTGAAGCACATTCTGTAATCTACAACCTAATTATGTATATCACGATAACAAAGCGATAGCTAACTATATAAATATAAACCAATCAATTAGCCATCATTAATAACTGCAAGTAAATTTGCGAAGTCGGTTGTATAAAACAATTACGGTACCCGGATTTTGATTTGGCACCGCGTCGACGAGAATACCGAGATAGTCGGCTAAGTTCGGCCTCATATAGTGTTATCTCTGTGTCTATCACAGTAATTGCGTGGTGCGATAGAGAGAACGCTATACAAAACCGGAGCGAGCCGATCACATCCGGAAGTCGCACTCTTCTTCCCGACGTACCAAATGAAATGCTGGGTACTGTATATACATTTATTGTCTATAAGTAATTATTGAATCATCACACAATGATTTTTTTTTTGTGGACGTTTACAACAGTACATACCATCACATTATAAGTGAGATTGATAACTGACCATTTACTATGTTACAATATCATCGCATCGCTCTGGTGGGACCAAGTTACCATGCTTATAAAAACAAAACATAACTTTCATTGTGTCAATAAAGATTTTGAATTATTATCGTTCCTTTATGATTGTATTCACTCGAAAGTTAATGGTATACCGTGTTAAGTTATACGACAAGGAGCCATACATCACCAATATGTGTAAGTTTTATTTATAACGAAAAATATCACGAGTTTATACTTATACAACTTTGCCCAAGTTTCCTTTACGCCGGTGCGTTATATATTTTAGTAATCGAAGTATTCAGGCACCCAGACAATTAATGGAAATTCAAAATTTCATGTACATAAAATATATATTTTGATTACATGCGTGCAAAACAAAATATTGACTAATAACGATGGCCATAGGTTAATATTAAAATTTTGTTCTAAAAAGGAAACTGACATCGATTCTCGTTTTCGGTTAAAGGTTTATGAGTAAGAAAGGAACTTATAGAATTACTTGACAGTGATAAGTCATTCCATATATAGTTTACATGTTATTTTCATTTATGTTCGCAGGTTTTGCCTCTTGACAATATTTACTTATATATATATTTAGTTCATATGTTTTAAGTCAAAATGATGTTATAGAATTACGAAAAGCCGCGGGTGTTTTATATTTAACTTTGCCGTCAAAGACTTGAAAACTATATTTTTTAAATCACAAAAAAAAAATCACGGTTACCCGAACCCTAATAAATTACGTATTTCGCAAAAAGCAAAACAATCGAAAAGCACTGCTAATGCAAAATAAACCGAATTTGGAATGTTGATGTTGATATTTTGTTATCGTTTCGCTATCGCAAAATACGTAATCGTGAGGACGAGTCTTTGAAGTGAATGATGCTCTAAGGCAGAGTTCTCTAGTGGTTCTTACTAGATAAAGAAGAAGGGACGTATGTCACCATAGTTTAATTATACAAAATATATATCGAATTATTGCTTCATTAACTTTTTAAATTATTCTTTTGACATTGTTATGAATAAATCGTTTTCATTTTTACAGACAGTTCGTTATATAAAAACAAAAAAAAAACACCTTATTTTCATATCGTATTTGTCAATTATAACTTTGTTACTACTATAACAGATAGACAATTATAAATGTAATGCTACGAAGGATTTCTAATCTTAAATCTAATAAATATTGATTGACACTGAGAAATATTGTCGTTTGAAGACCAATGGACATGTAAAGTGTCATCGATTAAGGACGATCCCTAGTATAAACTATATTATATAATATACTTAAAATAGAATCGACAGAATATTTTTGTAATATATATATATATATGTATATATATCGATTTTTGTACACCTATCGCTTAAATAAATACCACGACGCTACTATGTATTCACATCTGTACGTTCCGTTAAACGTGTCTAATTAGATACAAACCTAGATTGTTCATAGCTTTCACGTGTTTTGGTCCCGAAGGGCGTATGTTTGGCTATTTTATACAATAATCTGTGTGACATTGTCTAAAATTACAAGAGGTAAAATAAATATTTCAGTGTGTGATTCATAAACGTGTACAAAATAAAAATAAATGATATTAAAATTATTTCCTGTTTTATTTTATATCGATAATAATGTGCACTAAAATTTCAATAATACGAAGTGAAAATATTACGATAACTACCTATTTATTTATGCCATTGTATTAGCGAATAATTAGATACACGGGGTGTATAGAGTTTTAATATATCTTGTTATATACTAAACCAAGGGCAGTGTGCGACAACCCAACACGATTACCCCACACACATGCACACCTAGGCACACAGTGGTGGGCTGTTTTTTTTTGCCCTTTTCGGACTGAAATAGGTCACACAACATAGTAGTCAGATGTAAAATACACATATACATTCGTGAAACATGCATGGTCACACATGCATTTTTCACGAATTCATATATATGTGTATGAAATGGATAGATAGCTTAGCTAGCTTAGTCAGATCGGGAAAGTCGGCGACAGCTCAAGCCGAGGTGCACCGAGTGCCCTTGAGGTGATCACCAAAAACAAATCGAGTGAGTGCCCTAAGCGCCCCCCTTAGTAGTCCGGTGGAACTGTAATGGCCTTATTGGCTAGCAGTGTAGGTAAGTTCAAAAAAAAAGAAAAAAAAGTGCGACAACCTTCAACTACAATGTATGTTGGAGCAACGATGACTCGAATGATAGGGTGCTTGGACACCGCATCTATCGATATGTATTTGATTCACTGCAACGAGCTTGACTCTTCGGTGAAGCAAAATTGGGTGTACAGTTTTTTCTAACACACCCACATACCTGTTCAGCTAACTCACTCAAACAGAAAATCTGTTCTGTGTCTAAGCACCTGTTGGTGTGTTGCGGTATCTGCACTTGAGAGCGAGTTCTCTCTACGCTTAGCGTGTTGCTACATTGGTTCGTATCGTCACTCAACATCTGGTTAAACACTAAAATCTATAGATTTAAAAAAAAAAAATGGATAACAATAGAAAAATGCTTTTTTTTTTCCAACTGACCTACACTGCCAGCATTATGCTTTCACAGTTTCACCGGACTACTAAGGGGAGCGCTTAGGGCACTCACCCGATTGTTTCTTTAGGCGAAACATCTCAAGGGCACTCTCGGTGCACCTCGGCTTGAGCTGTCGCCGGATTCCCGACCTAACTAAGCTAGCTAAGCTATCTATCCATACAATACACATATATGAATTCGTGAAATATGCATGTTTCACGAGGAGGTGAAACTTCTTTGTGTTATATGTATTAAATTATATATCACTACATATTATAAAACAAAGTCATCCGCCGTGTCTATCTGTCTCTCTGTATGTTTGCGATAAACTCAAAAACTACTGAACCGATTGTACTACGGTTTTCACCAATAGATAGAGTAATATACGAGGAAGGTTTAAGTATATAATTTGTCAAGGTTATCTGTAAATTGCTTGAAATATAACTGTTGAAAGTGTTGGAAAATGTCAAGCCGCTTGGAAGCTGTCATCGAAAACGCTGCCTAACTCTTTTGAGCTATAACAAAACAATGCATAGTGAGATATTCCTCTTTTATAGTTCTATGAAAAAGTCTAGTATGGCATATACCTATCTTTTAAAAATAATTTACTATACCCATCTATCCTCTAAAAACATGGCCACATACAACGAGGCCATTGAAAGGCTATTTAGACGGATACAATATTGGGCAGGACAACGTTCGCCGGGCCTGTTAGTATATACAAATATGTGAGAATGCTCATAAAAAATATACTATAAAATTTCCGTAGTATAAATACTTACCTATATATTTACTCATTTGGTATATATTAGACCCAGACAAACACTTATACATAATTTTACACATACGCAAACACATGCCTACCTTACGTTTAACACCTGACGCATAACGCGTAACGAAAATTATTCCCTACCTTGCCAAAAGAAGCTTAATTTAAAAAACCAAGTCATAAATCAACTCTAGATGCTTATCAACTTATTATTTGTTCAATCAATTTTTCATCAAATAAAAATCAATTGTACTTTATTTTAACAAGAAAGAAATTGGTTGTCTGTAAAGTCGGTTTACGGACGATAATTTTACGTTATAACGTCATAAGAAAAGTTTGATGAAAAATTGCATACTTTTATGAATAGAATTTGATTATTATCACTGAATTGCCCGTGGAGTGGAAAAGAGAAAGATGCTTCAGAAGTCCAACGCTTAGGCCGATCGTGCCTCTATATCGCTTGTTCCGCGCTCTTGCTTGCACGCTCGGTTCAGGTGGAACGTGACAATGAGTCATGCTTTTTCGTGCGTGCTGCCGGCGTTCATCGATTTATAAGACGTTATCACGTCAAAAAAACATTTTATAATGAAAATCACAAAAGTATTTAGACTTGCATACTTACATATGTTATTGTTATATGTGGCTTCCTACGGAATTTAAAGTGTAATTTCTTTTTATAGTCGAAAATAAAACTGTCAATGTGTAACTTTGTATATATTAATAATGCCGAAAATTAGCTGTAATACGTCAAATGAATTATAAAATAGCTATTTAACTTTTTCTCTCATCTTCAACAGTCTAGCAAAATAATATCAAACTTTAAGGTTCTTGCAGAAAGTCAAATATGTATATTAAAATTTGACGCTATGAAATATTTAGTCCAAAATGTAATACTGAGTAAGGGCTAATCAAAATTTTTTTCATAGATTGATTACAACACTGAGCTACATATTGTAAACCATCTGCTTTTCTGTATTATTTCAGTGTAAAAATTTTTAGATTCGATGATGACCATTTTACAAATGAAATTACTCACTTATCGTTGGATATTGTGAGAGAAGAGTAAAAAAATATCGACGTTTTAGGCACACTCTAATTTAACAACAAATATATGTTATAACAATCAATATATGTTATTACCAAGCGAATACGAGGTTGCGTCTATAGTAGGTAACTAGAAGCAAATGTTGTGAATTTCGGTACAGGAGGTAGGTAATATCCGGAAACATTGAACCAGTGAAATGTTTTTCCTTAATAATATTGTTGTAGGTTCAACTGTTAGAGCTGTAGGGTATATTCTACTTTGTAAAGAATGTTTACAAAATCGTACATGGTTGCGCTATCGGTCGATGTATTTCTATCGGGCCACCATGGATTTTTTTCATAAAGGTTGCTGTGAATCCAATTGCTTTTTTTTTAAATAATATTTAATTCAGGAACTTAGATCGATAAAGAATGCCCCCCCTGTCGTGTAAAAGGACGGTCCGTTGTAATCGCAATATTTACAAAATTGAATTAACATTAATAACAGAAAACAAATGTATATAGATAATTGGAAATCCTATATCGTATATCTAGAGTGTAAGAACACAAATTAATTGGCCTTCAATATTTAAATCGACAGAATTAACCACACTTTGGTAAATAAACGCTCGTTACAAAAAGTTATAAAATCGTAATGAATTTCGAATGGCCGAGTGTGATATCATCTGACGTGTCCTGAATTCTTTGTGCTCTCATTACTAAAATATCGGACAGCAATAATTTCATTAAACAAAGGAACATTATAATTGTACCTTACGAGATAAGCGATTGGCTTATCGCCAGACAGATGCATCGCTAAGCTGTCCATGATTTCAAACGATTCGGGATAGAACTCGTCTCTAAAACTGCTCACGTATATTTTTACATTATCTTTACCGATGCTCTTAATGCTAATACACTGGCAGTAATTAAGTTTATCTGAATCATGAGTTCGACAAGAAATCTTTACCAGTAGGTAGCTAATTTTAATGTTTATCGGTGTAAGAAAAGATTACAGACGTAATTCTAAAAAAAAACGTCTATATCGATTTAAAAATAATATGCTATTTTAAATTATTATGTTGGTATTGACATATTTTTAAATAATCTTTTGCTGTGAGATGAGAAGCAAAACCAGCAATTTGTGTTAAGAAAATGACTATTTACCAGTCGAGGAATCCTAATTTTTTGTTATAAACACATGGTCTCCTTACATATTTATACTATTGCGGCGAAATCGCTAGTAACTTTCGATCTCGTATCACAAGTAAGGCGCCGGTTAACGACTGGCGTAAATAATGGAACTCTCTTTATTACAGACATCTGTAAACACAGTGTCTGCTCTGCAGTCTACATAGATTTGTTTGGATTGTAAATACCATTTTTTGTTTTGACGGTAGCATAAGTGAGGAATACATATTAATTTGATACACCGTACGTTTTAAAGATTTGATTTATGATCGTTTTTAAATGGGAAGGTCGAAGCGGATGGGAAATTCATCGGTGTAGTGAGAAACTACAAGCGCTTCCTGTTATTTATCTCGAGAAATGTAGTATCAAGGCTGTCAAACGAAATAGCTTCAGATTTCAGCTTCAGCAACTATTTGAGAAGATCCCGTCATTCACCGTGCAAATTATGAATAGAAAGTTATTTTGGTAGACAGTGCTGCAGCTATTTTAATAAATTAGGTATTAGAATTCAGCATTTCTGTAGAGCCTGTTTATACAGAGTTACTTCAATCAATGTAAATTTAAGACTCCGTTCTGTTATTTACTATCCATTATTTTATTAAAGTTTAATTAGAAGTGGCGGGCGTCCGGTGTTTGAAAATCGACCTTATTATGGGTACGAAGTTTTCCTTCGCGTGTTTAATATACTTATACAGCTACTGAACAATAAAAATAATAAACAAAATCCATGTTTAGTAATTCGTGTATAAAAAATATATATATACTAATATAAAAAAGAAGAAGCTGCGGCTTTTAATTTGCCCGCGACATTATGACAATTATGTTCGATTGAATCGCTACCATTATATGTCGTGTCGTGACGTGTCGCGTTCCTGAATCAGTCGGTATACTCGTATATCCAGTAACCAAGGTAGTAGGGTCTGTATTCTACATCTGACAGCATCACTACCACCATTCACATGATGATAAACCCGTCACAGTCTTTTGGTTTCTCTGGTTTCGGGATCAGTCGTTATATATTTACCGACGTGGCTTGCAAACAGATACGGTGGCGACCGGTGATGTGCTTACCATGATACACAGTTCAGTCACTTAGCTGTGCTTGGATTGAAAAAAAAATCTAAAGCGAAAAAATATACTTGATATATGTCGAAATTAATTACGAAGATTAAAATCATTGTGAAAGAGAAAGATTATTGAATTAGTTGAATCTTCAGACTTCATCATTGTATGCATGTTTCTTTATTTAGTTAATAAAATAAAGTGTGTGTGTGTGTACTTATGTACACACGTTAGAAGTTATACTTCTTTGCCGTAACAAGATAAAAATCTTTTCAAAAATTGTATCTTTCGTCTTATTCTACGTTTGTAGAAAAAACGACACTAATAATAGAAAAAAGGTATTTAATACATACATACTTTTTTTGAATAAAATGTTGACTATAGCTAACTTCAGGGTGTCGGTTTTTCATGACAGTGTCCGCGCACAGCGTAGAAATTTACTATCATCATTTTTCCCTAACGCGCCAAAAGCAGCACAACTGCAAAAATGTACAGCTATCTTAGAAATTAAATGTTAAAAAGACTAGCTTTTCCTTGCGGTTTGTAACAAACTTTACAACCAATACAAATACAATAATAACGTTTACGTATGTTCCAATGAAATCATAAGAGAAACACTACAGTAATAGAACCCAATGTGTTAATAACCCCTGGACCGTCCAAAACCATAAAGGTTTAAGTCCCATAATAACGAATGTAGACCTCATGTCATGAGGCACAGATCCACAGTCTGTCATAAAAATACCTGATTTATTACAAAGCTTTGAAAAATAACAAATAATGTATTGTAAAATGTATTTTGAAATTATTTTTCAGTTGTACGAACTTTTTTATACTAAACCATGAAATTTACACTGTACAATGCCGTGGAATTGAAAAAATATATATACCTGGGACTTAAAAAATCAACCTAGGGGTTAATATTTAATAAGTAATTTTAAGTATGTTGTCTGTTGTTATGTATGTTTAAGTGGTCGTGAGTACAATCTTAGGCCACGTCTAAAAGGAATGGTGTAAAAACTGCCGGATAGAGAACAGCTATTGCACTACACCGATAAACGCCACAGAGTACGTTATACAGGCTGGATTTTTTTAATGCCACCTAGAGGGAAAGTATTCTAAATAATAGAGATGGCAAATTTTCCTCCAAAGAAACATGTATTTATTTTTGAAAAGAAATAAAACTGTATTCAAAGATTTTTGAAAATTCTCTTGTTTCACCCGGGAATCGAACCGACTAAAATCTGTAAAAATTACACCCTGTAACTTTATTGCATCGATCGGTAGGGTCAATCACAAGGATGAAATCTTTCTAACATACTTGGTAAATTGAATGAAATGAAAACCATGAAATCTGTACTTATAAAATAAACGGGTCAAGCCAAAGCACTTTTACTCAAAGACCCATCTGTTTCTGTTTACTTTTGTTAGTAATTAATAATTTATCATTGAGGTTATTTATCAATTAAAATGACAAAGTTAAGTACTATTTAGATAACGTACCTGTTTGTAATGCATACTCCTTTCTTAGATGCGACATAACTGCGTGTTCCTTTGGGGTAAAATTTTCTATCTCTATTATTTAGAGTACTTTCCCTTCAGGTGGCATTAAAAATATTCAACCTGTATATAGACGCTTGGTGATAGTTCTCTAACTTGAGTATATTAGTTAGCCATGGGAATATTGCAAATTATTTTTATAGTATTGCATCAAATTTCTCTTCAGCTTAGGCTTATTATAATATTAGAGTCCAGTGCATTTAGACCTGACGTTTGAAGCATGACACCATTAAATTATACGCCCATAATAACTATTTTTTTTTTTTATACTTTATAGGTCAGCGTTTGACCACAACCTCATTTAATGTTAAGTGATGATGTGGTCTAAGATGGTAGTCACGCTAAACCTAGAGGGAGACTGGCTCTCAAGTGCAACTACTGGAACACACCAACGGGTGCTTGGCGACAGATTTTCAACTTAAGGATGGTAGCAAGCCAGGCGGACTTAGAAAAGGCCCTACCACCATGCTATGGTTTCATCACGATGTTTTTCTTCACTGAAAGCTCCGACTCAGCGGCTAGGATTCGAACCTACGTCCTTCTACGCTGTATCCGAACACACTATCAACTAAGCCATCATCGCTTTAAATTATTAAATAGATCATAATCTGGTTAAATACCTTCTTCAGCCTATATCATGTATAATTTTTAATATAAATGTAAATTTAACGCATTTCGTTTTCTTTAAAAAAATATGTGGTTACCTCGTTGAACATTCGAACAAACTCCTGATATTGATTACTGTATAGAATTTTTGCACAATCAATTGACTAGGACTTCAAAAATGCGGTACACCCGCAATGGTGTTGGCCTGCAGCCACTGGCCAAACGCGGCACGTGGCGATTCGCGTCTGCCGCCGTCATCGGGAAGACGGCGACGTAAACATGCCTATTTGCAAGACTGATCTTGGCCAGATCTTGACCCATTAACACCGGTACCGATGTCAGAGCTGTCGCTTGATATATTTTTAGTCGGGCGGGCGGGCGCGGGGTTTTTGTTTCGTGTTTACGTCGCCCGCGGATCGGACAGCATTCGGCCGACGCGCGTGGCGGGACCATGATCGCGGGAAAATGAGTACTAGAGGGATAAGGCGGAAGAAGTCATCGCTGTCTGAAGTGAAAGTGGCGGTGATCGGTGCGCCCTCAGTCGGAAAGAGCGGTACGTGATTTGTGTCCAGTGTTCAGTTTGTGTTAGTTCCGCGTGATTAAACATAAATTGAAAGTCGATAACATATATTAATTAGTTTTCCGATACCATTTTTTGAATTTGATTTATATTTTAAATTTGTATATAAAGAAATAATTATAAATAGTTTTCTAACTTTAAAATATATAATAAATACAATATAAATACAAATAACCGTGAGGGTACGGACAGCTTATGATTTTTTAAACAATGAAAAAATTACTATATAATTATATTATTTCGTTTTGTTAAAAAAGGTACTTTACACGTTTTTTTATCCATTATTATACGGAGGGAGGTGTTTATATACATAATGATATATAAATAAATTTAATAGTCCTACGTGTCAGTGAATGTCACATTAGAATTTTTTTTAAAAACACCTTCACCGCAATAATGTCGATGAGGTACAAGTGTTGTTTCAAGGCTCCGAATATTTTCAGATCGTAAACGGTGGCCACCATTAATGCGAGCGGATTCGATATGTAATAAAAATCATGTGTTTAATAAATATAAGTATTCCGTTATTGATTATTCATATATTTCTGTAAAAGTTTTATTCAAATCGCTTGCCTAAAATCGTGCGTTATTTATACAACAATATTGTTTTTTACATGTGATATGATAACATTTTTACTAAAAACAGTGACAATATAAATAAAGTTCATCTGAGCTCTACTAAATATGTTGTAGGAAAAAATGTTAATTTTGTATATTTATTTTTATTGTATCTTTAAATAACATAGACTACAAATTGTGCGAACAGTCTGATAGTTATTTTTTCAACTATTTGTCATAGAATTTACATACGTATATCGATATTGCAATCTCAAATAATTAAAAAAAAAATCAAAATCATAAATACTTTATTCAGTTTAGGCACTGAGAAGGCGCTTATGAACGTCAAAGTTACCACCGGTTCGGGAAACAACCCAGTCATCGAGAAGAACCGGCAAGAAACTCGGTCTGGTTTATCTTTTCATTAAGCATATTATGACTCATATTTTAAAAAAACATAGTTATAAGTAATTAGTAAGTGATATATAAATAATGCTGAAACCACGAACGCTGAGTTGTATACAGTACATTATGTGATATACATATAAATATGCACCTTGAATTAATGAATGGTATAAAATGTTTGCTATATATAGTTCCGAGTGTTGGAAGTTGTTTAATCGAAGTTCATTAAAAACTTTTCATCGTCTCTTCGAATCATCCACTCGGAAAAAAACTTTCAAAGTGCAAAGTTTCCAAACAGTAATTTCGAACTTTGAATCCGTGCTTTGCGATGAACCAGCCATGCGAACGTTGTTTCCTGAGCGTCTATTTTTTATTTGTTACTTTATTATGCATCGTACGCAGTAGTTTAATAAAGACTCGGTAGAAACTATAAAAATATTACACAGAACAAATCTTTATAGAGTACGTGGGTGATTTAGTTTAATATTTGAAATTTTTGAATTTATTTTACATCTATGATAGTTCAGATATAGGGTCTTCGCGTTACTTATGCGGGATAACTGTATGGGGTTCTTCGAAAGAGAAGTTAACAGGATATTAAAGGGTCGGCAATGCGCATGTGATAGATACCATCGGTGTTGTAAGCGTCCATAGGCTGCGGTGTTCGCTTACCATCATGCGGCCCGCACGCTTCTTTGATACCATCGTGATATAAATAAAAAACTTATAGGTATGTATGTCCTGAGAGTTTGGGTGAGTGCCTTAAGCGCTCCCCTTAGTAGTCCGGTAAATCTGTAGCGGCCTCCGGGTCAACAGTGTAGGTCAGTTCGAAAAAAAAAAAAAATGTCCTGAGAGCTACTTTCGTGAACATCTTCCTTTTCTTAACTTGGTACCATCATAGGTTACCGCGAGATTTACGATCAGATAAGATTTCTATTTATTAATATAGCTTATAAAAATAAATTACTTAGACTTCAAACTAAATATACACACACGAGAGACCAAACAAATAACGCTTATACTCATCGCCGTGAAATTCTCATATAAATGTAAAGACCATGTGGAGCCGGCTAGTAGATGTGAGAAAGTACATTGAAGGCTGTTGTATACGGATGGACTAAAACGGTCTCATCGTATGCTACGAGAGATAAATTTTACAATATCCAATACATTTAAATGAATGTCGCTTATAACAAAATAAAACCACTATAAAGCGGATATGATTGATTATCCTTTTTCATAGGTACTCTGGGAAAATGAAAATTTAATATTCTCTACGAGACAGACAATAATAGTTTTCTTTCGTATCCGTTGGTATTGGTATCGCTGCGTAAGATGCCGCGATCTTTTGCATCCTAATTCATGCCTATTTAGTATTATAAATGTAAATGTGAGTGAGTATGTTTGTTACAATTTCACGCTTAATCAACGCGACCGATTACCATGAAATATTGCATGCGCGTAGTCTAAGATAAAGAAAAGGATATAGGGTACCTCACATTCAAAAAAAGTACTATTCCCGATGGATAGGTTAAGTGTAAGTTAACGATAGCAATACCCTAAACATAGGCTGGTATCTTTTATATAAACGAATTGATAACGAGTTTGTGGTATTCCGCGCATCACGCAAAAGCTCCAAGAGAAATTTCAAACAACTTATATAGTGGCTCTTATAAAAAAACATGATAGCTTCAATTAATATAAGGTATCATGTAATGTAAGGACTGCGCATTCAGCGATGTGTATGTTTTTGCTGTGAAGAAATGGGGTAAGCGATATCTTGCGCATACGCAGGACAACGTAGACTAAGTCGCGAGTATCAACTAATTATAAATACGAATTTGTTTGTTACACTTTCATGCCTTAACCAACAAACGCATATATAATAATATCATAAAAATGGTTATACACCTTATCATTGTTACAGAAAATAACATACCTTTTATCTAGAAAAAGTAGCCTGAGGGATAGAAAACTAAAGTTTTTATACACATTGCCTAAATGTAGTCTTCACTAGAGAATTTGCTAACCAATCCGCATACAGTTCACTTGATCCAGTAAACGATGAAAACTCACCGTTTACTTAATTGGCTACTATATTTATGGTTATAAAACATGTTTTTTTATGAATTTTGTGATACATATTAGGAGTACATATTATATTGTTCTCTCCAAATTCTTTTCTGATACCGTCCGAAAGCAGAAATAATATGCGAATGCAATGTTGTAACGAATTTTGACAGAAAACTTATTGCTATCATCACACAGTATCATAAATCGTAGTCGTTACTCCCCCGTAGCGTTAGAAATGTAAAAATATTCTTACGCTAATCACGAATTTACTCCACGCGAGATGACACAGAAATTTATTTACTCATTTTAAATAAGATATATTTATGAACACAGACAGTTTTAATACTAATATTTTTTTTTATGTGGGCAAATCCATCATATCCTCCCGAGGGAAAGGGTGGGTAGTTTGAGATTCATACTCACTAAAACCCCACGGTGTACGTCTACCGGTTTTGACACGTCATCGGCCGTCGCCTCCGTCCATCGGACCTGTGCAATGGGAAGATGCCCCCCCTCCCCTCGGCCCTTTCTCCCAGGCCCGGCTACGGTGGTAGAAGGAGGCGAGCGTAGCGTCACCGCCATCCACCGACCCTCCGTTGGCGGAGACGGCTGCTCTAAGGGTCCATGTCACGGGCCCTCTCCACCGCCTCCTTCTGCGAGACGACTTCCTCGCAGAAGGATGTCACTACATTCCAAACAGACTCGCTGCCGAGCATGGCGTTTACCACGCTCGGCTGCGAGAGATCCATACCTACCGCCGCAGCCAGAATGCGGCGTTGTTCCTCCCACGCAGCACACTCAGACAGAGTTTGCTGCGCGGTGTCCGGCTCAACGCCGTACTCGTGGCATAAATATAAATCTAATCTAATCTATGCACAGTTAATAATGATATTTAGTCATTATATCAATTAAAAAAATGAAATCAGTACTTGTACCTTGACGTCGATGAGTCGAAACCTTTATTTATAAGTTTCCATTTATCCATACTTCAAAACCCTTACGTCGACTAATCTACAAACGTTTTTACACTCTTTTGCAGAAATCACTCAATAATATTGGGAGTTAAAAATTAATTAAGTACCTACCTGTATTCGAATTTCAACCGCTGGACGACCACTACTATTATATGAACAATTTTAGTTATACATCTTTGTAATTACTTTCTCGGAAACAGTTCGAAGAATATGCGTAAAAGTTTGTATTCGGCTAATATTTTACTTTCTAGATAGGCGTTATCCCTGGGCGACTTTTTTTTACTCCGAAAGACCTTCTATCGATCAGATGTTTTTTAATAATGATTACTGACAAATTTCGTAAGTTTTCTGAGAAAAATCTTTCATTAGTTCTTACCATGTATTGCAGGTGAGAACAGATATAGAAGAAGTAATTGAAAAGAAAATTGCTATGAAGTGTGTACTTAAATATCGTATTAAAACTATTATAACGTTTCGATATTGCAATTGTATTTAAAGTGAAAAACAGTTATTCACGCGTTCTAAGAGAAGGTGTCTTTTACAATAATTTGCGTAGTAATATATAGTTATTTATTTACTTCTTCCTCCACATGTTATGAAAGTGCTGAACTTAAAAAATGTAACAAGACATGAAAAATATATTCATTTTATAATTATATCTCACTAGTTATTGCCACGCAATTATCAAAATTGTCAATGTTTCACTTTACGCCTAGTTCAGTACTGATTTACTTTTGTTCAGTCATTTATGCTATATATGTTTCCTTTTTTTTCCTTTTACACCACTGTATTATTAACGACAATAAAAACGTCCCATAAAATCACACTTAACAAATTTAAATTTATAACCAGCATCTTTCCTTAGACTTTATTAGTAATGTAAAACATTTACTAGCGCGCTGAAAGGTTTAAAAGAAAAAAATATATAAACTCTCTCAGAGATAAAAAAAAAAAACACTACAACCGCATCGTTTCAAACGTGCCCTCGTGTAAACATACTGTGACTATAAAACCACTGTCGGCTTGTCTCAGTGTAAATGTGCTTCAATTATTAGCGCGGACTCATGAAACGTAAGCGACAAAGTACAGCGATCGCAGCGCCCGCAATTAATTATTTTGGCTACGTCCCAAACAGGCGTGTATTCAGGGCTAATAAGGGGGGACGGGGACTCATAGGTTAAGCCTTATCATATTTTCACCAACAGAGTAGAGTAACCTTAAAAACAAACGATGTTTATAAAATGTGTAGCACCATTTACTGCTATACTCTATAGAATATGGTTCACCATTTCAAACAATAGCTGTGTCTCGCGATTGAACTCGCTTTTAATTTGTCCTGCTCTCAATCCAGTATTACGTCGCTCAACTTTGTTCTCGCTAAGGTTACTTTCTAATCTCCATTTAATATAATGATTGCGCCGCTCTTAAGTGTTTTAGCGTGATGTTAGATAGTACATGACCTTTCTCAATAAATAGAGTATACAATGCAAAAATAATTTGTTAAATCAAACTGGTTGTCCCACAGACTAACGCGTTCAAACAAACAATCTGTTACGATTTTTAATAATATTATAGAAAACAATTTAAGAATTATGATTTCAATACATTATTAAAATTCACTATGAGTGGAGAGATACGTAGAAGTGTTGCCAGAAAATTAGTGTGTGCAATATCATATCTAAAGGTATATGCTCACTGGTTCGGACATATGGAAGGAATACGGAGCGTATGATGAAAAAAATGCACGCAAATTCGTGTAGCAGCAGAACTCGGTAGCGACCGAGGCTGACTCATTTTGATCAAACAGGAAACAAACTGAGCGTCGGGAAATTAAAAAGTAATCAGCACCAGTGCGGATGCATGTACAGATTACTGCGTCGTTTCTCGACCCGGGGTTGAAAATATGTCCTAAAAGCAGGACGTGTATGTAGTACATTTTATTTTTTAAGTATTTTCCATTAATAATATCTATTTGATGTGTTAATAACACAATAAAATAACGGCCAAATCTAACGATAATCTAAAATACTGCGGAAGCTTTTTCCACAATTATTAAGCATTACAACACCTAACAATTTACAAAGAATTTGTAAATTTTGACTAGAAAATACCTACGAATCGTCACCATTATTCATACCGACTTTAATGAGCACCAACTTATCATATTGTAGTAGTATCGTAACGTTTTATTACTTATCTTTTTAAGAATTTAATGGTTCCTGATACTCGAAAGTTTGAGAAGCGATGGTCAACGAATCGAAAGGAAGCGATACAAATTGACAAGGCCAGTTTAAAGTCGTATCTACTCCATTATTTTTTCCTCCCCTTAGTAAGGATAGTGCATGTTTATAGGCAGATATGTACATGATAGAGACAAGTCCATTAAGATTAGTGTTTATTTTTTGGCTTAATAACTCTGTATTAGTATATTTAAATATGAACTCGTTAACCCTGTTTTTTCAACGATGATTTACATTTCTATTATGTTGCACTGTTGTCTGTAGTCGTAGTGGATGGAAAGTAACACTTAAATGCTATTAACCAAATTCATCAAACCTCGCAGTCGATGTACTACGGAATCTACTTTTGTATACTTACTAGTGAGTATGTTGTTCAGTTGTCGACATGCGACCATAAGTCATAAAATGATTTTTTGCTAATGAGAAAAAGAATATTGTACCTAGTAGACTTAAAGCCTGTTTCAGAGTGTAGGCGGATGGCGAGTGCTTGAGCGGGTGCGTGTAGTTTAAATGTACGTAGACGCCAAGCTAGTATTTACAGTGATGCTAGCGGCGCGGTCCACGTATATATCAGCTATACGCGCCCACCCAAGCACCCACATCACCCGCCTGCTCTCTGAAACTGGCCTAAGGAGTGTAAAGTATGACGATGGATAGTAGCCCGGTGGAACTGTAGCGGCCTTGCCAGGCTAACAGTGTAGGTCAGGTCGAAAATAAAAAAAAATAACTCTCATCATTTTTTCATAACGCGCCTAAAGAAGTATAAGTTAAAAAAAACAGTATATATTCCAAAATTGTATAATATTACTACTAAAATGAACAGTAATACTTTTAGAAATCACGCAATAAAAATAACAGTTGAAAATAATTCCAGCATAAAAAACCCCGGGGAAGAGTTGCGTGCGATTGTTAGCAAACTATAATGTATTACAATTTACATTATTATTCGTACTAAAAAGCTTAGGAGTTAAAGAAGGACAATATAATCATAAGTGAACACAGGTAGATAGATGGTGGTCATCAAAAACGGTTATATATAATTTTAAAAATAAGTCGAGTTTAATAACTCGTCTAATTTTGGCACCATGATTGTTACAATTGGTGCGTGAAATCCAATACACATATGGGTCACCGATTACGTATTCCAGTATCACGTTTAGTGCTAGGAGTATAACGTGAATTGTTACGTACTAGATTTACATATTGCATGTAATAGACAACCGTTGGTTCAAAACTTATGAAGACTTAGAAGGTATTTCGGTATTTAAAAAAAAGAGTGTGTGTACTTATGTCCACGCGTTAGAAGTTATATTTCTTTGGCGTAAATAGATTTTTTTTTTTCAAAAACGTTTTCTTTGGCCTTATTCTACGTTTATAGAAAAAAAGATACTAACAATAGAAAAAAGGTATTTGATACATACATTTTTTTTAAATAAATTATTGATTATAGATAACTTCAAGGTGTCGGTTTTTCGTGACGGTGTGCGCGCGCATCGTAAAAATTTACTCTCATCATTTTTCCCTAACGCGCCAAAAAAAGTATAACTTCAAAAATCAACATTAAAAAAAAATCCGTACTAAATAAATGCGAAAGAGAACTTGTTTGCTTGTTACGCTTTCACGCCTTAAACGATAATTATATTATTTTGCAAACAGGTAAGTAAGTAAATTACTACACCCGAGGTAGGCTAGGTCCGAGCTCGTGGTAGGCACGAGGTTAGGTCATTAATTTATAACGCCAGAGAAGCCACGAGCAAAAACTAGTACATTATAAGCCCCGCGATTCTTGTGAGTTATATTAGACATATAATGATACTTTTAGTTCTTGAATTAACTATTTTTTTTATTAATAATTATATTTTTATAACCAAATTTATTTCAATTAGACTAAACAAGATAGATACAAATGGTATCAAGATAACAAAATATTTCTAATAATTATACCATCATAATAAGAACACTTTATTACGGTGCTTTATGTTGCTAGAAATATTGAGCATCTTTTCTATACAATTTAGTCACAAGATTTATTTATACAGTATATCTAAATATAAAAAATATATAAGCAAGAAAAATGATATATAAAAATATATGCACAATTATACAATTTAGCCACATGCATTGTTCATATAAAGTGTGTCAGTTGAACTGAACATCCGCACACGAAATCGTTTTTAATCTCTTTGTATATTAACAACGTTTGCATATATTTGAATAGTAAAATTGTTTTCAACGTGCGACGCACTGAACTAGTTACTTCGAAAGCGGCGGATGCCGTAAATACTATCGGATAATACAGAAAATCGATATCGATGCAATACGAAATATGAGCGAAGCGGTATTTTACACTTGCATAACTTTATCTCCACATACGATGAGATTTAAAATTGTAAATTGTTAACAGTCAAATAAATTCACTGCTGACTAAAGCGCGCATTTAGTATATGAGAAACTTCTAGATAATTGTTGTTTTGTAACACGTTGTTGATAAGTAAAGGAATTATACGGTGGATTTTTAATACGGTAATCACTATAGTTGAAACAATTTCTTCCGGTAGGTTTTTATATGTGTAATTATTATATAGTGAATATAATAAAAAACTGGTTTACGTGGTGTTCTGTCAAGTCACTAAATCGTTACATCCAGGAGATGGATGGAGGAGATTCATAAAATATAGACTTACTCGTATAAGTTTCTTGTTTCTTGTTAACAACTGTCCATGATTCAACAAGGAGACCCGAACCAATTAAAAAATACTTATATAAATGTACACGTAAACATGGGGAAGGGGGATGGAGGCAGTAAGGAGCATTGCTTACATTTGCTGAGTAGAAGGAATAGGTGGATAGAATTTAAAAATTTCTGCCTACATAATACTTGAATCGTCCCATGCATGTATATTATTATTATTATTGTATTATTAACAACTAGAAAAAAGGCGACGTAATCCAATGAAGTCGTAAGGTGTTTTCGGGCACTTACATTGATAACGCCGGCTAATCTTCACGAGATACATCAAACTAATGTACTAATGTAATGAAAATTGTGTATCTGACAAGTGCAAAACAGAAACCACAGAATTTATTTTCATTTTTAATATTCATACAGTATTAATTTGATGTTTTAATTAATTTTTGAAGGTGGTAGAGCTACGCTGAAGCTATTACTGGTTTCAGCATGAATGGGTCGGCTCGCCCGGGATAGTACCACCCTCTGACAGAAAACCGACGTGAAGTAACAGTGCTTGCACTGTTGCGTTTCGTTCGGTCAGCAAGAGCGCCGGAGGCCCACATATTTAAAAAGCCTGCAATGCACTTGCGACTCCCCTGGTGTTGCTAGTGTCTATGGACGGCGGTGACCCACCTGTTCGTTTGCCCCCTATAACATAAAAAATAAATAAATACTTCAGTTACGTAATACGTTCGGTATTTAAAGTAGGATTACCCTTTACAGCATTTGATTTTACGGAATATTTTAGAGAACACCGCTATGACGCGCAATAATAATAAAAGTTGTGTATAGAGCCTTACGTAGCTTATGTGGCTTTGATAAACTGTAAATATCAAAGGCAGAGTGCATTATCTCCCCGACTGAGTTTGACTCGGCATCTTGCAAAAAAGAAACCGTTTAAGAAAATTTGTAAAGGTTATTTAAATACAACATTTCATCGAAATCCTTAAAGCGATTTCTGAGGAATCAATTACATAAATAGAATGTGTTTTGGTTTATCTGAGATCGATAAACTCCAAGACCGTTCGACCGATCACCACGAAACGTGGGCATATCTTAGGGTTTTTTTTATGGACAGGGTTTTTATGCTATCGATTTTATTATAACTCGGTACTAGGTGGCGCAGCAGCACATCGACCTCTATATGGATTACTGATCTTCTTGAAATTTTGAATGTGTGTGGATATTTGAATATGGTACGAATATTTACCCCACTTCTCAGTATTAAGTTAGATACAGGTATACATTTACTTCGTTCAATTTTTCCGCGACTTCATCTGCGTGTTTCTTGTATTAATGGCAATGACGCCTTTTTCTAAAGCTTCCACATGCACACAAGAGTTCGGATGAGAGCAAGTATTAGGATGTATAGGTATTTATGTAATATAAAACGAGGAGACCGCAAACATAAGAAACACTGCATAGTGTATTCTATCTCATTCTCTCGCACGTTAAATTCTGTAGATATATATGTTTATCTCTTTTTAATATCACTTCTTTGTTTCATCGAGTTTTAAATGACAACAGGGCTAAAGCAGTTTTCACTTTAAAAATATAATGTAATATTTTTTACATATCCTTCCCTTCTAATGCAAAGTGATATCTATGCGAATTTTAATTACAGCCGATTTAGAAGTTTATTCGAAAAAAGGTAACAGGACAGAGTTATCTTTGCTTATAGTACATTCTAAAAACAACGGTGACCCCCAGAATTCGGCAATCCATCAACGGTCATCGCCATCATGTCTGCTTGCAAGCTACCCCGGTCACTTGCTATACCCGTCTGACCCCAGAACGACACACGGCTAAGCGTCCCACTATGGGGGGTGTTATACCCCGTGTAGTGTGGTCGCGATCCCGACATATGGAAATACCTCTCGCCCAGTATTATTTTGAAAGTTCGACATAGTTAATATCATTAAAATTAACAGCAACTACAAGTTTTTAGACTTTTAAATTTACATTTGATATAATAATTTTAATATTGACAGAAGCGTGTTCAAGAAATATGAGGAAATATTTTAAATTGTTATATATAGAAATCCGGTGTTCTTAATTCTTCTTCTGAAAGGTTTGCCGTTTTTATTTTAGATCTGACTTATAGCTGTTGGCCTGACAGGCCTTCACAGTTTCACCGAACTTTTATCGTGAACGCTTAGAGCACTCATCCGAATGGTAACTAGCTCAAGGGTGCGAAAGTAACCGAACCTTGGCTTTGGTTGTTGCCTTGAATTTAACAAAGCGAATCGAACTATACGAACCATGCTAGTTAAGCTATATATATATCTGGATGCTTTTTAGTTATAGGTGGAACCGGAAGGTGGCTCTGTTGTCATGATTTAGAATTTTCTTTATTTTAAATATGTTTCGATGTTCTCTTTAATATTTTGATTTCTTTACCTTAACTTATGACAGAGTCTGCGTACCGGGTCCGCTACTTTTCTGTCTTCAAAATGCCTAATTACACACCATTTATAAAATCATATGACGTCATTACTAGTTATTAGCATCCAAGAACCCTACATATTTTTTTTATATATTTGTTATTATTTGTTCTATCTGATACCAAAGTTTAGAAACTTAAACAGATGGAAGTTTAATAAAATTAACAGTTAATTCCTGTAATATAAATATTTATAATTTGTTACCTTAACCTTTAAGTTCTACAGAAATTCTAAGTACAAAATAGAAAATAAAATCTGTAATAATATCAACGTTTGCTACGGAATAAAAACCCATGCGACTATATATTTATCTATGCGATGCAAATGAGACAGGAATTTTATATGTAAATAAAACGTCTTGTTAATTAAGACATAGGCCGAATTTATAACACTTTTTTTATGATTTCCCTCCTATAATCTTTCTTTTAATGAACGTATTATGTCTATTTTTTTCTTTATTAATTACTGACCGGTTGCCGTGATTTCGTTTTCGTGTAACAATGGTCCTGTTGTAACCGTTAGTGGAATTGGTCAGAATGAAGAACACACACTTCAATTTTATTTATGCGTATAGATTTTTAACATTTAAAGAATATACTTGCGGATCATAAAGTTTTTGGAACGATGTTCCTTAACGGGGCTTATGGTAAATCCTTTAAAGGTAAGGACTTAATCATATAAAAATGTATATATATATAAATAATATGTAAAAAAAATTCTCTGCCTCAATGTGACTTTTTCTCTCTCTGTGTATCGTGTAAGAGTAAGTGTGTGCGAGAGATAAAGAGAGAGAGAGAGAGAGGGAGAATGTCGTATAAAGGTAGCATAACACTTTATCCTTACGTGATGAAATTCTACAAATATAAATAATCTAAATCATCGTACGGAATCACACTCGGAATTGATTTCGCTCCTGACCACCCCTTTGACGACATAGTAAAAAAAAAAAGTTTTAGCATTTAACTACAATCTCACTTGCTATTAAATGATGATACGTTTAAAAAGGTAAGCGTGCTAATCTTAGAGGAAGACTGGCTCTCAAGTAAAATTCTTGTAACTCCCTTGTCGATACCTTTTAAAGGTACGAGTCTATAGTTGGAATATTCCTTTTAGAATGGCCAATCCTCTGTATAGTTGGAATACGCCTTCTAGAATGGTGAATAGCTTAATGGATATAACAGTTGTTTGGGTCTAGGTTACGACATTCGTTCATGTGCCGAGTCAGATGTTAGTGTAAAATCTATTTTAGCCCAGTAATGCAGCTTTGGCAAACTATAACAAGTAATGTATGGTACTTATACGCATAAAATGCACGTGTGTTATATATTTAGGTAATAAAATAAATGCTTTGGCAGACGTTAATCTTTATTGTTGAAATGTTATGGTCAGAGTATAATATAAATATATAAATTACTATTACACTTTGTGTGGTTTATAAAAATTGTAGCCGTTTTGAAGCACTGCACCAAGTACCCAACCCAATATTAGTCTTTAAGCTTAAATCTTGCGCGAAAATAATACTGGAATGTTTTATCTGTTCGACAAAATAACGGCTTTTAGTTTTGGAACGTAACGAGCGGAAATAATCCTCTGTCCGGATTGAAGTATCTTCTCCATTCAATGTAATACTTGTATTTAGTATGTAGCTAGATGTCTATAAATAACGAAAATGTTTGTTTATTTATTTTGTGTAAATCAGACCGTTACGAGAAAAGAAAGAAAATACATTTATTGTAGCAAATACGCGGACAATACAATAGTGAAAACAAAATGTGTCACAAAAATATGTATGAACTAAATTAAATTAAAAAAATAATAAACTTTACAAGATATTAAATTATGCCATGGTACCGCTACAAGGGCGCACCATTCAACATGAGCTGGCTGCCACCAAAGCACACCTGCTGATTTTAATTATGAGCTTTTGGTTAGATGTGGTAGGATCCTTTTCCGACCGTAACTTTATCTTATAGCTTACTAAATACCTGAAAATGAAATACCTTATTATATACAATATTTTATATGTAATTATATATATTGTTCAAATTAGGAAGTTTACCTCAATTTTTTATTAATCCCTATTCCGAGTAAATAATCAAAGTTCCCGTCTGCGTAAATGGAATTTGATGGGATGTTGCGGTTTGCGGTACACTCGCCCATTTCGATCTAGTGTAATTAATATATACATTACTAGCAGGGCCGGCGGACGTTGTACCTGCCCTGATAATAAAAAAATATATACTTATGTGCATGAAACGCTTAAGGCGGCTTGACTTTTTCCCATTCTTTCAACAATTATCATTATATTTCAACCAATTTACACAAAACCTTAACAAATTTTATACTTAAACCTTCCTCATGTATTACTCTATCTATTGATGAAGACCGCATTATAATCGGCTAAGCAGTTTTTAAGCTTATCGCGAACATACAAACAGGTCGAGAGACATGGCGGACGACATTGTTTTATAATATGTAGTGATTTCAAGAGATGGATGAGAAAAGATTACATGTGGCAGAAATGCGAATGTTAAGATGGATGTGTGGTGTAACAAGAGTGGATAAGATTAAGAATGTGTATATCAGAGGAAGTTTGAAAATATTACCAGTGACAGAGAAGTTGAAGAGTAATAGGTTAACATGGTACCGGCATGTTATGAGAAGAGATGAAAGTCATATAACAAGAAAAGTATTGAGTTTGATAGTGGACGGACATAGAGGTAGAGAAAGACCGAAAAAGGTGTGGATGGATAGTATGGAAATTGTTATGTGTATAAAAGGTGTGAGTACTGAGATGACTTTTGACAGGGGAGAGTGGAAAAATAAAACATGTTGTGACGACCCTACTTAGGTGGGGTAAGGGTAAGATGATGATGATGAGTGAATTTAAAGTTTTATATAACAAACGTATAAGGTAGATCATAAATCAGAGAGATTTATTACAACTGTCCAATCATTTACTTTTTCATAAAAACAACAAACATAATTAATATTCTTAAAGAGAAGAATTATATGCTAGCAACACTAAATATGTAAGTTGAAAAATGGTCGTCAGATCAGCCGTTGTGAATTTTTGTTTAATTGTGAATTATTGTACACGTTTCCAATAATAATATCCTTCTAAATTTTTTAAACTATCTCAAGATAGTAATAAGTGTAGTTAAGTTCTTTCTTAATATAACTCGTGGTTCAAACTTATTACTTGTAATTTATACCTTTCATTTTGATCTACTTAGGTATAATTTTAATATATTTTTAATTTTTTAATCTTGCATATTTTACACTAAATGTTATCATTATTGTCAATCTAGTTAAGGTCTCTGTCTACTGTCAGAGGTTTTGTACTTACTTCACAATAAAAAAAATAAAAAAAAACATGAAGGAAAAAGAAGACAATCTATTTTATATAAAGTATGTATTGGGTGAAGGTGTACGTACCCACGGGACTATTCTCAAGAAACGCAGTATTAATATAGATTCGTAAATAGTTTTGTAATAGGTTGTAGGCGTATTACAGAAATAGTATGTACCATATGTTGCATGTACGAGAATTGCGCAATGTAACAACGCTATGCAAATATTATTTTACTGATGTATGTACGCTTATATTTACACGAATAAATAATATACATATTTATCCCTTTTTTATACATCGGCTTAGAGTTGGCAATAAATTCTTACAAGTTTTATTTATATAAATGATGTTCTTAACTATGGAATGTGTTAATCGTTTCGGAGTGTACTGATGACGTCATTATAATTAAGAATGAGATTTTCTATCTAATCTCTGCGAGGGTTTAGCCCTCTCACTATTTTGTGATAGTTTTACCCCCAGATGTTCCCAAAATCGCGGATTTCAGAACTTTTGTATTATAGATTTAACTATTATTTGTGAATCTGGTGGCACCTTGCTACTAAAGGTTCTTGATATGTATAAAACGTTTGCTTTTAATTTTACGTTTGGTTGTCATCACTACATATTATAAAACAAAGTCGTCCTCTGCGTCTATTTGTCCGTCTGGGTGTTCGCAATAAACTCAAAAACTACTGGACGGATTGTAATCCGGTCTTCACCAATCGATATAGTGATTCACGGGGAAGGTTTAGGTATATAATGTGTTAAGGTTTTTTTTTTTGTAAATTGTAAACTGTTGAAAGAATCGGAAAAAGTCAAGCGGCCTTAAGCGTATACATTTTTTTATTATCAGGGCAGGAAAACGTCCGCCGGGCCTGCTAGTACCTACTATTATAAAATACAAAGTTATACTCGCATGTTCGCTTGTTTTACCGTTTCCACTATACGTTAGCAACAAAGCTTTTGAAAATTCAGCCCCTAAGTTGTTAAGAGGGGGGAAGAACGTTTGTATAACAATCCGTAGTTTTTCTGTTAGTCAATCAGTATGATAATTATTATTTTATATAAATGAATACAAAATCATAAGTCGAAAATAATTAATGCATAGAAAACGCGTGCAAAACCAATAGAAATATCTAGCTAAATAAAATACAGTTACCGAAATATTATTCCAAATAATAATAATGTAACAATGTTTTCGCACTTGCCTAATTATCTAATTTTTTTTTTTTTTATGTGAGAACGTCTTATAAACCGACGAATGCCGGCTACATGCTCGAAAAGGCATGACTCATAGTCACGTTGCGCCTGAGCCGAGCGTGCAAGCGAGAGCACGGAACAAGCGATAGAGAGGCGCGATCGGCCTGAGCGTTCGGCTTATGACGCCTTTCACTCCATCGTACCTTCCTTCACATCTTATAATGTGTATGCAAAAATTTAATGATAATTGGTTAACTAGTCAAAGCCTAAAAAGGTAAGAAACAAACAAACTCAGACAGACAGACGCTTGGTCGGGATAAGTATTTATATTTAACAAAACGTAAAAGAGGTTTTGCTGCTACAACTATTATTTTTTTCATTATAAGCATTTCAATATCCAGACATTTGGAAGATAGTAAAAACATAGCTACAATCAAATCATTGACTCGGATAAAAAAATAATTACTGATTATTGTAACCTACTCATCTCACCAATTGACTGGCTAATTTGTTTTTTCTCAGCAAAAAAAAATAAATAAGGTAGTATGTCCATGTACTATGCCTTTAAGTATCGGTATGGTAAATTTTATAGCAATCGATTTTTAAAAAAGTCAACACATATGTAGACTAATGAAGTCACTGTCTCATTTACATTATTAATATGGATATTCATGTTGTTTATCGATAACTAGTATAAAATAATGTCGCTATTCGCATCTGTCTATGTATTTTGTACAATGTTAAATTTATAAAAAACGTTGAAAAATATATTTGTATGATAATCAAGTCCAAAAAAATACTTTTTCGGTGCTTACATAGCAGCCTCTATATAAATTAATGTAGAGTATAATATTTCGAATTTTAATATAAAAAAGTAATAAATATGTCTACAGGAAATTTCGCTTTAATATATATCTATCTTCTAAAGATACCTAATACTCAACCCTTTTTGTCTTATCTATACATACTCGTATAATAAGAATGTAAATCCAACGTGTCTGTACTTTATTTATTTTTGAGAAAAAAATTGTTGCAGGTGTCTAGGAATAAGTAATAGAATCCATTTCGATCATTTTTAGAAATGTCTGTCTGCCTGTCTGTCTGTCTGTTTGTTTGAACAGTATGACGATAGATGCAGCACGATGGCATGGCCCACGGTTATTACACACATCAAAGTAACTTGAAAGCCCTAATTTTGAGTTATTATTGAAGTGACAAAGGGGTGACCATTATTAGTTTTTAGCCTGACACTTGACATTATAAATATACAAGATATACAGATATAAATTCAGATTGTTTCATTAATCACTGTGTTTTGGATTCCGTTCCACGTGGACGAAGTCGCGGGCACAGCTATTCTTATATATATATATATATATATATATATTTGAAAATGTTGGGCTATTTGCCTAAGTACAGTATATCGTTTTAATAAATATCATAGAAGATAACAGTGATCTAAAATTACGCACAACAGAATAAAAGTTTATTGTGTGACGAGACTTACGAAATTTATACGAATTAGATTTACTGTAATCGTAAAAGTGCCAAATCAATAATCACCGCCCATTAGTACATTGCATTTACGCAAACCAACTGTGGGTCGCTAGTTATAATAAGTACAAACAACGTTTATTACAAAAGTCACTGCAAATCAAAATTATCATAACGATAATTTGGATGTATCTAACACAAGTATAATTATCTAATCGTTTCTATCTACACAATTAAATGTATATTGTCGTGAAGATAGAGCGCGACCTAAAATAAACGAATGTTTGGTGACCTCAGTGAAATTTATCCTTCGCTTGCTTTTACACTATAATGTGAGACTTCGAATAGACAATATATTATAGTAACTCATCAATCTTTTACAGCATCCTTGATGTTATTCTATCACTAAGCATTATGGCGTAAGTTACGATGCAATTTACAATCTATATACAAATTTTGATGAATCAAGATTCAATGAATCGTATGTAACGATCTATAGAAAATTAGAACGTTATGAGTTTTACACTATTCAATCGTTACAGATATTATTACTATTGTATTTTACAAGTTTCTCATGGAGAACTTGTTACTTTTATTAGGTAAAAATATTATCGCTTCGATTGCTGTTTCGTACCGTATTGTTATTTCACTTTTAGCTATATTATTACAATGAAACAATAAACTATTTCAACATGAATTTAAAAATTGGTCGTCTGTAAAGTTAGTTGGTTTACGGACGATTGTTTTACGTGATGACGTCATTAGAAAAGATTGATGAAAAATTACATATTATTATGAATTTAATTAAATTATTTTATCAATGAATTACCGATGGAGTGAAAGAGATATAGAGGCGTCACAAGCCGAACGCTTAGGCCGATCGCGCCTCTCTATCGCTTGTTCCGTGCTCTCGCTTGCACGCTCGGCTCAGGCGCAACGTGACTATGAGTCATGCTTTTTCGAGCGTGTAGCCGGTATTCGTTTATCAGACGTTATCACGTCAAAAAATTTAATTTAGATAATTAGGCAAGTGCGAAAACATTGTTTCATTATTATTATTTGGAATAATATTTCGGTAACTCTATTTTATTTAGCTAGTTATTTCTAGTGGTTTCGCACGCGTTTTCTATGCAGTAATTATTTTCGACTTATGATTTTGTATCCATTTATATAAAATAATAATTATCATACTGATTAACTAATAGAAAAATAACGGATTGTTATACAAACGTTCATCCCTCCTCTCACCAACTTAGGGGCTGAATTTTCAAAAGCCTTGTTGCTCACGTATAGTGGTAACGGTAAATGAAGCTGCATGCAAATTTTCATAACTCTAGCCCCCAGTAGTTTGGGTTGTACGTTGATATGTCAGTTAGTTTCACACTTTCCTCATTTTTCCCATGCATATGTAAGTTCTAGTACATAATTTTAATAGGGTTCCTGTTCAAGTGAAAAATGTATAAATGAAATTAGAAAAGAAAACGCTGTTTGAGACTTAAAGCCTCGATCTCCTGACGAATATTAAATTATTGTTTACATTTACGTGCATGACATACCTAAGTGCTTCGTGTGAATTTTTACCTTATATTGTAGAATTTGATGCCTTTGTTTATTCGACTTTGGTCGATTGACTCTCACACATCTTGACTGTAAAACACAATAATATATAAACATTCCTAATTGATTAATCGATTAATTACTTTAAAAAAATCATGATAACCACTCGACCATGGCCGGTGGAATATCAATTCGATGTCCGCAGGTTCAAACCAACGAATTTTCCGGAATTCGCGTAGATTTACTAATTTAAATTGGCTACACTGTCGGATGACGGTGAAGGAAAACATCTTGAGGAAAGCCGAACCTGAGCAATGCTATTGTAGTATTACAGTGTATGTGAAAATATAGAGTCGCGTTTTTCGCGTAGTTTGAAATCGATAATTTGTTGTGGGCCGGCGTGGTGATTGTCCTCATACCTTCTTCCGGGAAGAGGCCTATGACCCTGCAGTGGATCACTTATAGGCCGATGTGATGATGATGATTCATTACTTCAACGGTTACTACGAAGTAACGAAGTATATGTTATCGGGTCCTCATACGGTGTACGGAAAAACGCTTCGATAGTTGAATTTGCAATAATTCCCAGGATCGATCAAAAAGTTTTAAGTAAATCTAGCCTGATGATGATAGTTCTCCAATTTCGCTCAGGAAATATTCTGTCAAATAGGTTGACACATCTATTTAATGAGAAAAAGATCATCGCCTAATGGCACGATTTGTGGTGTGGTTGAGGATGTCCATCACATTTTAATGGATTGTGTTCGGTATGAAGGTTGTAGGAGCTTTTTCAAGATTACTCAATCTGTGAAGGTAGGAGGTACTTGTTATATGCTGTCAGACTCGCTGTCTCAGATTGTGAGAATATTGTATACAATCGCAATGTTAGCGTTTAGGATTTGAAAATGAATTATATTGCAGATATTAGTATAGATACCTGTGATAAAATTACAGAGCGTCATAGTTGCTATGCGATAAAGCCTATATTAAAGATATAAATGTATCTCTAATATGCTTATCATAACGGTCTGTTTTCTATTTGCTGCCATTTCGTATAGCATGACATCTCCGATTACAATTTTGTTGAATGTTGTGTCATACGAATCTCTAAATACCTAGCATTGAACCAAGATTAAACAACTCTGTTAGTAATGTAACACGGAGTTATTGGTAATCGGGGCTCCTTTTAGAATAGCTTACGCTTCCTCGGAACTTCGTGGTCGCTTTCTCAGGGAATTATTGATTTAGACTATTATGGTTACAGATTCGTTTTATGTATTATTATAGTTAATACATTGTAATAAATATGTTAATCATTCGACTCCGTTCTGTTTATATTTACATTTGTTTATTCCTATGAAAAGTGTAATAAATTCAATGGGAGTAGTATTAAAAGCATTGTAGAATAAGAATTATTTAACGTTATTTTAGTTTTTACGACCGAATATTGACTAGTTATTTCTTATTATAATATTTGGACAGTAAATTCACTGGATCTGGAAAGAGGATAACAGGATCTAATAATCGTTCATAAATGAAACAATAACAAACAACATATAAAAAGCACATATAAAAATTGTTGTCTATATATCTGAGACTAATAAACTCAAACACTATTCGGTAGTTCACCATGAAAATTGGCACAGCGAGTATTTAATACCGGCGGCTTATTACAACTCAGTAGGTGGATGTGCTGCCGCACCGATCAAAAAAACCACTGCGCCACCGCCGCCAATTTTAAGGTCGGCGCGCATGTAGTTAGACATGCGCAATATGCAACATGAAGTTCCATGTTGCTATAATTCGACACTAGGTGGCACTAATATATTTTTTATTACTATTATCCTTATCCTAAATAATATTATAAATGCGACGGTTAGTCTGTTTGTTTGTTCCGCTTTCACGCCTTAACTACTCAACCGACTCTCATGAAATTTTGCATAAACGTTATCAGGAGTACAAAAAAGGACGTAGTGTACTTTTTATCAAGATAAAATGTATTGTTCCCGAGGGTTAGTCAAATCTACGCTAACGCGAGCGAAACCGCGGTTAAAAGATAATGCCTTAGATTGTAAGTGGACGCGGACTAAGTCGCGGGTGGGCCAGTAGTAATATACAAAATTGTAAAAAGAATTGTTTGCGTCTAATTTTTCAATCCGAAAATTGTATCTTTACAATTCATACGAGCTAATCAAATAGATCGTGTTTAGCGTAAACTCGTAAAATAATCGTGTACGAAGTGACTTTTAGTAGTTTATTCACATTTCGTTAAACATTTACAGCGAATAAGATTGTGTTATCGTTGTAATTTAATATATAAACATTTTATAAATATTCAAACAAGTGTATTGAATAAACAAACATACAGCTGGGATGAAAGATACTTTGAGATCATGAGTGTAAAACGTTTAACCATGTGGTTTTTATTCTTTGTGCGGCAGATATGCTATCTACGTTCGAATGTTTATTGGTTCGTATAAAATCCATTCATAATACTATGATTTCTTCTGTATATCGAGTCACGAGGATGATTTTTAATATAATAGTGGGAATGATTACATGTAGCTACTACATATTTTGAAGAAAGAATAAAGAGGTAAATTCAGATTATAAGAAAGAGTCTAGAACAATTATTCCCAAAGTGGTCCAGGTGGACCGTTTTACGTCGATATAAATATATATACTATCTATGCGGTTCTCACGTGCGTTCTTCCCATTGAATAAACTCCCAGCGGCAGCGTTTTTGGACCAATACAACACACAGACCTTTAAGAAACAAGCCTACTACTCCCTCAACGGCCGGTAACGCATCTGTGATGCCTCTCGTGTCGCAGATATCCATGGGCGGCGGTGATTACTTACCATCAGGTAACCCGTTTGTTCGCTTGCCTCAAATCGCATTAAAAAAAAGGGATACACAATTATTAAGCGGGGGCTATGAAAATTGTTCTATTTTCCATAGTGTGAAAAACTAACAATGTTGGCTTGACTTCATATGGTAGTGTTGAACTTGCAGGGGGTCCACCGGAACCAGTAAAATTTTGAAAGGGATCTATGAGAAAAAAAAGTTTGCGTGCCTCTGGTCTAGAATCATGAATATAATCATGAATATAATGCGTAGAGAAAATATGGTATAATACGTCAGAAAATATGGACAATACACAGCCTGTAACCGAACTATTTGAAGTGTGAGGTTTCAATATGCGCCCGAAAATTGGATTGGTTTACAAAATTCTATATCGAGTATTCTATGTCTATTGATCACATGTTGTATATATATACAACATACACAGGGTGTAGTCACAATGTATTCTAGTTTTGAATCTTATCCATGCATATTTCTATAACTTACCTACTTTATGTTCATTAATTACTATAGGTATAATATATTTTCGTACATATTTCGAACACCCTAGTGTTATATCAAAGACTCTGTACTATTACTTTCTGTGGTATTCTCCCATCATTATTAAACGGAAAAAAGTAGTCTGTACTTATGTACACGCGTTAGAAGTTATACTTTTTTGTGTAACAAGATAAAAATCTTTTCAAAAATTTCATCGTTCGCCTTATTCTACGTTTGTAGAAAAGACAACACTAACAATAGAAAACAGGTATTTAATACATACATACTTTTTTGAATCAAATGTTGACTATAGCTAACTTTTAGGTTTTTAGTGAAGGTGTGCGCGCGCATGTTAAAAAATTACTCTCATCGTTTTTCCCTAACGCGCCAAAAGAAGTATAACTTCAAACATATTCTAATTAAAGTTTGAGCTTTGAAAATTAGTGTTTTATTGCATATTAGTTAGTACCCACGACTTCTTTCTTCCAATCATAGTTGTGTTATTTTTTGGTGAAAAATAGTTTGTTGGTTTACATTTTTCTCTTTTCTTATTACTATTTATATTGTTAGATACTCTAAATCTATTGCCGATTTGTACGTTGAAATATCTTATGTCCATAGGTAATTGTCTCATAAAAGTTTTTCGTACTATTTTCATTATTGTTTCCACTATCCTTTCTTCAAGTTTTCACAGTACAACTGTGATCATTAAATCAACTAATAAGTTGCCTTCCTGTATTTTATACGATGCTGTTGCGAACGGGCGCCCAACCGGCTCTAGTGGGATGGCGAAATCCATAAAAATTGTTTTTCAAACCGATTTAGCTTACTGGCCCGATGTATTTGCGTCATGGTATCAAATACCTGTTGAACTGAAATGATATTTGGCATGATTTATGTATCGCTAGTGTTTATATATTGGTATGAATGCCATATCGTATGTATTTATCGGCGCAGTGAACATTTACGATTAGGATATTGGCGGAAGAAATAAATCTATCTAATAAGTTATATCGTAATCTAAAGATTTTATTCAATCAACGAGTGACTTTATAAAGGTCAAGTCAAATATGTTAACAGATCATTAGATTTTATGACGATGATTCAGTTCTAGCGTAGGTACTAGAATATTACTTTGTATTACAATTGGTTTGAAGTATCAACTTTTAGTATCACAAGCCATTGCTCATGCATATATCACATTTGATACAACCATAATTTGGCAATTTTTAGTGCTTGTAGGTTTAGCAAAATAACATGTTAAATATATTATAGTGGAGTAGGTACGTACGAATTTATTCTAATAACTTCAAGGAATTTCTTTAGATTTAATGTGCTATCTTAGACCTTGTCTAAAATACAGAAAATGGCGAAACTGAAAAAATGTAATTTTTCTTTCTTAACAGGGACAAATAAGCTAGTTGTTGTTTTATTTAGACTAGGAAAGCGATGAGCAGAATACGTATTCGGACACAGTTTCGATCAAAGTAGGTACGAAATTTTGCAACTGAGTCGGAGCCTTCGGTGAAGGAAAAACATTTTTTCAAACTTTTTCAAAATCCAGCTGATTAGTTACCATCTTCAAATTGTAAATCTGTCGCCAAGTGTCTATTGATGTATTTCTATAGCTCCACTTGAGAGCCAGTCCCTCTATAGGCTTAGCATGTTTACTAGTTTAGACCGCATCATCTTTTAAAATTGCTGAGATTGTGGTCTAACGCCAAAGCCTACACAGTATAAAAAAAGATAGAACCAAAATTAAACCCACTAACTGATTATCCACTTTGCTAGTGCTAACACTTCTTATTTCCGAAAAGAAGAGTTTTGCTCTGTTGTGGTGACTCATCGAAATGTACGTATATAATGAAGCATGTCCTGTGAAATACGGAACTGTTGGCAGCATTAACATAGTCGCTGGATCTTATAAGACTGTGTTGAAATAATAATTTGTAAATAAATAACGAAGATAGTGGTGGTTAATATATTATATAGCAATTAATATAACGTGAATTCCAGTAATAATTTCAGTCGTTATTTTATAATCGTTAAATCTGCTATAATTGTAAAGCATTAAAACCGAATAAAAACGAGATACAAATGAAGTACTGTTATTGGTCGAATTTAATGCTGTGCCAATTTTTGTAAAGGAAAACGAACTACAGATTACAGTCATAGACAAACTATACGACCGTTCTGAATATAATAGCGTAAAATACAAATTTAAGTATATATATACATATATATTCTATCTATAATATCAAGATAACTTAAGGATAAATAAATGCCAATAATTTATAATAATATTTTAACATTGTTTTGTATTAAGCTCTCGACTATTTTACTCGCAAGCCCTAACATATCCAATATCCATATCTAAAGCAGCTAAAATATTAAGAAAGACTGTACATTTAAATATAATTCATTAGTTAAACACTTGGCTTTTATAATTCGATTTGAAGATTTCATTGATGATTGACTAATGCTAATTTTGCTATATCTAAGAATAAATGGTTGTTTTATATCGTTGCTACTTTGTTTAACGGTAAAAATATTTTTTTTTTCGAACTGACCTACTCTGCCGGCTTATTAGGCCTTCACAGTTCCACCGGACTACTAAGGGGAGCGCTTAGGGCACTCACCCGATTGTTTTTAGGCGAAACATCTCAAGGGCACTCGGTGCACCTCGGCTTGAGCTGTCGCCGGATTCCCGAACTAACTAAGCTAGCTAAGCTATCTATCCATACAATACTCATATATGAATTCGTGAAAAATGCATGTGTGACCATGCATGTTTCACGAATGTATATGTGTATTTGGTATCTGACTACTGTGTTATGTGACCTATTTCAGTCCGAAAAGGGCAAAAAAAGATAAATCGCATTTATTTATTACAGTACTGTTTCTTAAGTTGTTATAATTATAGTAACACTTGTCGCGATTCGCAATATAAAATGAGCATTTCTCAAGTAACGTGCTAAGTGAAAATCGCAATAGTTCTTATCCTTAAACAAAGGTATACATGAGTTACTTTAATAAAGCAGCTTGTTTTCAACTTCAAATTAATTTCATAATCTAATGAACTTCTCTTTCCTCATTTGTTTATTTGTTGGAACACTTTGCCTCTTTACTAGCGATTCAAATAATTATTTTTTTGTCACTTCTACTGATAACAACTGAAATTATGTATGAGGCACCTTTGTGATTGAGTAAGAATGATTAAAAAGTTTATATTAATAATTTATTTAATAATCATAATTCAAATACTAATTGTGGGTTGATTGTACAAAAAATGATTTTTTTTTCTTATCACCTTATCAGATAAGTTGATTAAAGTTTCAATCCTGAAACAGGATTAACACTTGTAGCTTCGAAGTAAAGTATGAGCGTTTATGATAGTTCTATGATATCCGGTGCGTTTCATAACAGCTCTACCTCAAGCTCAATCTTCTATAGCACCTATAAGTAATTTAGGATCCTTTTCAGGAATCATTTTAGTGAACACTCAACATTAGAAAGAAAACTCCTCTGCTACTAGCGATATACAGAAAAAAATGACCTCAAACTTTTTAGTGCCAAAGTTTAGATAATTTAAGAGATCTGGACTGATTATTCCGATATAAAAATATCAAACAATAATACATATATAAGTTTTCCGATAAGCAACATGAAGGCCAATGCACTAGGCCGTGAACAATTTAGAAGTTATAAATTTATATAAATGGACACTTGTAGGGAACAGAGCCAAAGAGCGCGCTATATATTACAAACTGTCCGGGAACGTGTCGTGAACATCGTGGTTCCACTATTCTTCCGCCCACATTTATCAGAGACGATTATATTTAAAATACTAGACATAACAATGTAGTAGTCGCACGTGGCTATCGCCAAAAACGTAGTTGTCATATTAGAGTTAAGTTTTTATACGGAATGCGTATAATTTTGGGTATACAGCTTATTGATTTGTTGAAGGGAATTCGTAGAATATATTTTCATGGAAACATTGTACTATCGAACGTTCTTTTTGAAAGTAATACGTGTATGTCTTTGGCAGAAAGCCTAGTATTAATATTTAATTCGTACTGACTAGATATTCTATTTCCCGCCATCTACGTACGTCACTAAAGGCCTAGTAATAGTCACATGAAACATACTACACCGTGGTGTTCAATCCTTTGCACGACTCAAGTCCATTATTCAAAAAGAATGACACAATTAGGAAATTCCGTTTAGTAATAAAATTTCATACCCAAAAATGATATCTCAGGTTGAGAATCAAGTGGGGAACCTTAGTTAATGTAGAAGGGGACAGCTGTGGCAACTTTACGGTAGCATGTAATAGCGTACTTTATAATGCGGTAGGTTACGGCAATTGTGCCCGACTAGATCAGGACCATATAAAAAATGTGTAACACACGCAATAGTGACACGTTTAGTATGTCAAGTAACTAAGTTTGGAAGTAAGGATATGAAACTCCGTCAGCCGTTATATACAAAACTCTTTATTTTTTTCAAGGAAAGAACTAATTTACGCGTATAACGAATGTCTTAGAGACTGTTAAGTTAATCAAATGTATTCAGTACAAGAGCAGCCAATAGACTTTTAGATAGACATGACAGAGATGCTTGCTGTTGTATTGTAGATCTCTTTGTGGTGTTTGTTTTTAAATTTCACTGTGAAGACCATTAAATACAGTGCCACTATTATGTCGTGCTCTAAATAACACGTGGCAATAACTACACTATGCCCGATAATATACTATATTATATTGATTATCTTATATTATACATAATACGTTATAAAGATATCAGAGAATAAATAATATTGCTTAATGACGGTTAAGTAGGTGTACAATTCGAAAAATTTGACACCATGTATTTTTTATTTTCAGCGCTAACCGTCCGCTTCTTAACTAAACGATACATTGGGGAATACGATCACCAACAAGGTAAGTTCTTTGTTATCTAATGATAATACAAAATGAAACCCCTCTCTGTAGAAGTAATGAATTAATTTATAATTTAATTTATATCGAATTTCATTAAGATTGATTGAGAGCCTTCATCGTCAAACGGTTACAAGCAGACACAAAAAGAATGATACTTTTTTTATTTATCTTAATAAATCTGTAATTCTGTCTAGGTATACATTTAATATTTCTTCGAAAAATTGACACAAGCATTTATTATAAAGGTAACTGTGTATGTAACGTTAAAAAAATGTCGTGTCTCCTGTCTGTTTGTACCTATATCAAAATTGAACTGGAAGCAGTTCAACCGGTTCTTATTAAATTTTGTGCAAAGAAAGTATATGTAGTTTCAAAATGGATATGCTATAAAGGTTATCAATAACAATTTTATAATGTGTAAACAATTAATTGTGTGGTTTCATGAAACCACGATTCAAGTGAAACTTTTTTTCTGATCGTAGGCATTTACTTGAAAATATTCGAAAAATTATTCGATTTAGGGTATAAAAATCGCGTTTTTAACCTTAACGTAATAATTGGCAAATAGGAATGATAATGGGAAATCAATAGTAGACAAGATATCCAACTATATATTTTAATTTCAATCTGCGTAGAGAATACATAATAAATACTATCATTCTTTACATTACCTCTATTCAACTTAGTTATACTCGGGATATTCGGTGATAGTCCAAGCCGAGGCGCGCCGTGCGCGCTTATGCTGGTTGCCTATATAAAATCGGGTGAGTGCCCTAAGCGCTCCCCTTAGTAGTCCGGGGAAACTGTAGAGTCCTTGCCAGGTCAACAGAGTAGACTGTTCGAAAAATAAAATACCCCTACTTCGCGGCCGGTTGTAATGCGACATGCGATAGATGGTCGACAAAATTTCATGCGACGCGATTTAAAAAAAGTTTCACTTAAAAATATTTACAAAAATTAACACGTTAACTCATTGTCAATCAAATTTTTTAAAGTATATTAATTTCATAATTCAATAAATTAACGAGTTGAAAATAATAACTGCATAATAAATAGGCGCGGAGCCGCGGATAAATTATAGTTTATAACAATGGAATTTGTAATACATGTTTATAATTTCAGAAAGTAAATACAAACACGAAGCGCTATTGGATGGAGAACCTATACTCTTCGAAATATTAGACACATGTCCAAAGGTAACTAACTCATAATAAATTAACATAATAGAAATCGTGTCTGTTTTGTACGTAAGTATTGATAAAGATTTCTCTTTTATGTAGGAAGAAAAATAAATCACACACTAATGTAACAATTAACCAGCGTGATGATATAAGTCAGCTCCATTTTTCAGCCCTTAATATCAGGTACAAACAGGAATCATAAAAATAAATCTCTGAAAAACTAATCTTCTATTAATTTTCCACACACTGAAATTTCCAAAAAATATAAAAAAGAATTCTAAAAAGTATTAACCACGAAAAATATATTTTCACTTTAAGAAGTACACTCTCATAAATGCGAGTCGATTATAAACTAAAAGGTAGAATAATAAAGTAACATATTACTTGTTTCAGAGTATCGATGAGTTGCCTGGCAACGAGATCGCGCAATGGGCTGACGGACTCTTCATGGTGTACTCAATAACAGATCGCGAATCGTTCAATTATGTGCGCAGGGCAAAGCAGAATTTACATACAGACATACCGTTAACACTCGTCGGAAATAAGGCAGACATGGTTCACTTAAGACAGGTAAATTACAGATTAACGAACATCGGGAATCGTAATGTTATTAATTTTAAGCCATCTTCGTTTAATAGATTACATATATAACTTCTATTCTAATAAATAAAATAACTTCTACTAACCGTGCTTTTTTGTTTTCCTTCACCGGACTACTACTAATAATGCATTTATCTCAATGATTACTATAATTATAATTTTATCAGTAAGTAGAAACATAGTTTTCTGTGGACCCTCAAACTTACTTTTTAGTCTTAGGTTTTATAACACAACCCCAATAGTATATTATCGACTTGCCAGATTGTAAGTCTAAACGCCATGTCGAGCGGGTTTTTCAAATCAAATCAAAAATACTTTATTCAATTCAGGCCCTAAGAAGGCGCTTATGAACGTCAAAACTACCAGGTTTGGAGTCAAAAGGCTACCTACAATAAGGTTGGATCAATATGTGGTGGCTCAGTTGATAGTTTGTTCGGACACAGCGCTGAAGGACGTAGGTTCGAATCCTAGCAACTAAGTCGGAGCTTTCGGTAAAGGAAGACGTCATGATGAAATCATAGATAGCATGGCGGTAGGACTTTTTCTAAATCCGTCTGTTTAGCAGCTACTACCCTCAAGTTTAAAATCTGTCGTCAAGCACCCGTTGGTGTGTTCCGGCAGTTGCACTTGAGAGCCAGTCTCCTTCTAGGTTTAGCGTGACTACCATCTTAGACCATATTATTTAACATTAGATGAGTTTGTGGTCAAACTTATAAAGTATAAAAAACAAAAAACAAAATTTTGGTGATGCCTGGAATTGACACATCTCTCTGTACATCCACTGAAAATAATTGTAACGTTAATGTATTTTAAATATATGTAACTTAGTTAAAAAGTTAAATACGAATGATTTTCTTGGCGTTTTTGCTCGATGTAAAAAAAAAAGTTCGAAAGATGCTGGCGTATAACAATGGAAAGATGATCAAGTATTGTAAGAGGAAACTTTAATTATCATATTTAAACGACAGGTGAGCCCGGAAGAAGGAGAGATTCTTGCAAAAGACTTTGAATGCAGTTTCGCGGAGGTCGCCGCAGCGGAACAAGTCAATCAAGTAGGGGAAGTATTCCACGAACTATGTCGCGAAGTATTGGCACTCAGACGGAGAGCTAAACATAGCCTGCTCGATAGAATGTTAGGCTCTAAAACTGCGTACAGAGTTTATTCTAGAGGAAAAAGCGACAGCGCTTTACCTAAAGACTAAATCTAGATAATAGTCGGGGCATTTAGTTATTTATTCGAGACGTTTCCTTGCGATTTTTCTAATCTATACTCGTATATTGTAGTATGTTAGTTTATCATAAAATCGTATGCTGTTTGATACATTCTATTTATATTATTCTGGTGTAATATTGTTCAAGGATGTTTACAGTTTTCAAATTTTATCTCATTGCTTAATAAAACAGCAATTCATCACTTTTAATATTACAAGATAAATTATATACAACATTTGTAATATACTCCTTATTGTGTCAAAATAAAAACTCCATAAGTGTTTTTTTTATCATACGATGTAGATGGAGTTTGTTTCATTGTCAAGAAAGACGGTTATACAATTATTATATTATTAATAGTGGTTACTGATCTGTAAACTATGTTAACTAGTATAACATGTTCTATAATTATTGTTATGCAAGGGTCTATCTATATATACTATAAGTGTCGTATCTGGAAATTGAAACCATTGTAATCAAGTCTTTATAATGTATGAGTGAATTTATATATTTGTTGCAAATTTTGTAACGCAAGAAAAACAAATTATTTCTTGTATTCAAAATATGTTCAAAAATGTCATGTGTAAAAAACATAATATAGGCTTTTGTTTAGAAATTATTTCTGTTCAAAAATGTCATGTATTAAATCAAATACAAGAAAAAAACATAATATAGGCTTTTGCTTAGAAATTATTTGTGTTCATATTCGGATAAATAATATTATAAAGCAATATGTAATTTATTATACTAAATGAAATAATTAATTTAAATTTTTTAAAATTATACCTTGTTGCTCTGTTTCCAGTTTTGAATTTCCGGTGTCGATATTTACTCTCTAGACTATCGACACGTGCGGAGAAATGCACGATTTAATGTATCTGTGTGATAGTAGGTGATCTCTGTATAATCAATTAGTGTTTGATGCATTTGATTCTTAGTGGACATGTGATTATCTACTTATTGAATTTATTATGAATGAACAATAAACAAATATGTCGAAATTTGTATCATTTATTATCCTATAAAAACATTTATCTATTACACTTCGTATTATATTTTACTATGCGATAATTTGGTATTTAGATAGAAATCGTGAATAATGAAAAGGCGACAATATGCAGTGGAAATAATGAACTGGGTCTATGAAATGACTATCCGTCACAAACTCAACCCCCATAGTCATAATCACAAAGAGTAATCTGTGCCAAGTGGCCCTAAGTAATCATAAAAGGGCCACCCTTCACTGTAGGAGCGTACGCTATTTCCAACCAATCACTTCGCGTTACGTCACACAATTGACAGTTGTCAAATGACAGATTTAAAGATGGCACCCTATTCTATATTTTTATGACAGTTGATTTATAGTTTACTTTATATTAAAAAAAAAACAACTGCAGCACAATTTTATATGTAAGATATTATTTCTCTGGGACTACTATGTTCGAATTTTAGTGTTCAACATTTTTTTTATATCATGGTGTTTGTATATATGCCAGCGGTTAGCATAATAGTAAGAGATCGCTGAGGCTTATGGATGATTGCTATTCCAAAAGCATCATATGAACTTGACCGATCCAGTTATATTGACAAACACACTTAAAGATAATAAAATAAAAAACAAAATGATACCAAGTTAAATATAAATAATAAAAGAAATGTTATATGTTTTAAATTTATTTCTGATTTAGTAAATACAGCAAGTTTGGAAGAAACATTTACTTTATTTGTATGTACCTAGTCCGGCCGTAAGTTCTGTTACAAATGAAACAATTTTTTTTTAATAAAGTAATGTAATATTATTAAAATTTTATACCTACATATTTATTAGTCTCAGCCAAAAAAAAAAATTCTATTTGAACTGGCCACCTTTGACTTTTATACAGGCCTTTAATCTTTTGGCCACGAATCTATGGATTTACGCACTGTTTCCAAGGGAGATTTCGCCACTGCTTGCTCCAAAAATGTTTTAGAGACTCAATGTCGCCATGTCGCTTAGAGTAGGCCATGTCCTCTAAAACTGACCATAATGAAGTCTAAAGGGTTGAGGTCTGGGCTAGATAAGGGCCAGTCTTCAGCTCTTATAAAGTCCGGACGTTGCTTTCAAGCCAGGCTTGGGTATTTCGTGCCTTGTGACCAGGTGCAGAGTCCTGATGGCAAATCTACGGTATATTTTAAAAAAGTGTATTGCTGAGAAGTTTCACAACATGATGCAAGACTGTATCTTGATACCCTTTGGCTGAAGTTTTCACTACTTTTCCTCAAAAATGTAGTTTTGTGACTCCTTGATAAGACACGCCCCACTAAACCATTACTGACGCAGAATGATGACCACGTTGTACCTTTCCGACCACTTGAGCAGCTTCTTTAGAACTTTGAGTGTACACTTTATCATTTTGCTTATTGTAGTGTTCTTCCGAGCGTTCACCGAGCTTCAGGTCTTGTTTCATATTACGCGACAGAGTCCTAGCGGGAATCTTCATTTCTCGCGATAAAAATATTTCCTTCCTAATGGGGGTTCAACGAATTCTGTCGTTAACTGTATTAACAGCCTTTGTAGTTCTAACAGCACGAAGCCGCCCCGATCTTTTCTGGTCTTCGACAGAGGAAGTGTTTATAGTAGTAATGTTGTATCTATTGAAAGTAATATATACGAACATTCGGCTGATACCAAGTGTGTGGCATATGACCGACGGCTCCATACCCACTTTGTGCAAGGCGATCACTGCATTCCTATTTTCTTTAACACCGCATTCCATATTGGAATTTGATAATGGACACGAAAAAAAATGTGAAATGGCGCAAAATCGAAAGAAGTTTTTAAAATAATATACGTGTTCCAAATTCAAAATCGTTAAAAAGTTGAAAAAAAAAAAGTTTTTATATAACAGTATTTAAGGCCAGACTAGTCATATATAATACGTGTTTTTGTTGATATTTAGGTAAGTAATTACAAATCAGATTACGTGTTTGGCATGTCAGTAATAGTTTTTGCAAATACAACAGATATTTTGCTAAATTCAGTGAGTGTGTGCATGACATTAATTATTATTATTACATCGACGCCTTTTTTAAATAGTTGTTAAGCTAGTTCATCTAGAAATAAAGCAATTATTATGACAAAGTGGCAGCGCACTCGGCAGCGATATCGACGCGTGTGAATTCGACGGCGATGAGTTTATGAAAGAAAAAATATAATGTGAAGCCATAGCCCGGTGACAGAACATTATCCATTGGATATTTTCCATTAATATTCAATAGGCAATACTATCTATAATGCTTTCGGCAAGTCATCAATGAACGTTCGGTATGTATCTATCATAAAGTACCTAATTAATATAACGTAAAAAAAAAGACATCAATCAAATTAATAACTGTTCATATATTTATCCCCGAGATAACTTCTCACCGCATGTCAACAAATCACTTTTACATCGTATTACTGAATGGGCTTATCAAACGCCCAAACTACGGGGCGGACAGCCCCATCGCCCCGGCCCGCGCTATCCTCGCATTACAACCCCTCTGACGATCTGCGCATGCGTCATTCAATCATCAACCATCTCTGACGTATACGCAGACCGACATAGTTAAAAAAAATATTATGTTAAAATTTTAGTGAAGTGTTAGTTTTTTAAAATTAACGTGTAAGTACAAAATTATATTATTATTTTAAATGCGAATGAATGTCCTACCGAAGGGATTCTATTTTTATATGTAAAAAAAAATTACAGCGAACTAGAAATGTAATTGTTAAATATAGATATACTGATCTGCTTGCGAACTTTTTTAAATAATTTATTATTCATAACTAATTCATCGATATATATCGACCACTACAATTGACAACAATATTCCCTATTTTTATAGCGAATAATATATTGGAAATATACCTTTTAGTATTATTTTAATTCACATAATCTATAACAATCGCTTTTACTAGAATAGTGTTTTACATGTACAGTAACGTAATCCTCGGTCATCCGAGGAATTATTTCATTTTAATAGGAAAAAGAAAAACAAATGAGCGTCGTTATGATTTTGCAAAAGTAAGACAGTATTTTACTGCGAAAAAATTTAAAATATTATAAACTACGTTAAAAGTATATAGCCTAATGGAAACTTAATGTACGCCAACGTATATAGCCTAAGTATATAGCCTAATGGAAACTTAGAATGTACGCCAACGTGTCAACATACATCAGAACATTCTTCTATATTCATTTACAAATAGAGTACGATAAATTTTTTTAATTAATGGTAAACGATACGAGTAACTAATATATTTTTATCATTAATCTATTGCATTATCTAAATACTATACGATCGTATTGTAACCATGGATTAAAACCATTATAATATCAATCAATTATCATTGAATACAAAATATTTTTTAATCTTCGGTAGTAATTTAAAAGTGATTATTGATTCATTGATTTTCTCTCTGTTAAATGTGAATTTTAACAGTACATGCATAACTCAAACGTATATTACCTCTCTAATAATTATTTCATTCAAATTTTAATACAAATACATATCATAACGTTCTCTACCAGCAGACTCGAGTAATTTATTATACTATCTCTTTTGACGCCAGTTTGAGCTAGAGATATAAATTTGAAATCGTAACTTTTATTATCGTGTAGGTTTATCATTATTACTTAATCTCTATTGAAAGGAGCGTAATGCTGTAGTATTTTTTATTGTAACACACTGGAAATCACAAAGCTGGACAAAAATTACATTTGTAAAGAAAATATTACTTCGTCTTTACTAATTAGCAGTGATGGGTTTTATAGACGGCACAATCGGGAATCAAAGCAATTAATTAGTTGTAGAAAAAAATAATCGGAAAACATATGTTTTACTATAGTAATTATACTAGTAGTAAGTAAAAAGGCGTCATACCTTAAAGGGTCTGAAGTCGCAGTTAAAGCCGAAACTTTTTTTTTTCGAACTGATTCCACATTTGGCTTGTTAATGCCGCAGCAATGTCACCGGACTACAAAGCCGAATCCGCTAGTGTTACTTAATATTCAATACAGTTTACGTGTACCTATTCAAATATTTTCTATCTGTATTACAATTTACACATTTTCGGAACCTATGCTATAAGTATAAGTAAGCAATAAAGTCAGTTACTTTGTATCGACGTGTGGTTCGTAACAATAACGCTACGGAATCTTACAAGGTTTTATTAGCTGAATATAAAAGCGTACTTCTCATACTGTTTATAACATACATACAGTCTGTGTTAAAGTACACAAAGTACAGAACAAGTAATATGGTGAGTATGTTCAACACCGATCACCCCACACACGTGCACATACACACATGTAGGTACACATAGTGGTTGGATTTGTTTTTTAATCCCTTTTTCGAACGGAGTTAGCTTAAATTAACTTAGTAGTCAGATTCAAGATACATGTATAAGTTCGTGAATCATACATGCTTGGTACACGTGTACGTTACACGAATTCATATATGTATGAAATAATAGTAGGTTAGTTAGACTCTGGATATTCGGTGACAGTCCAAGCTGAGGAGTCCCGTGCCTCCTTGTGCTGGTCGCCTATATAAAATCGGGTAAGTGCCTTAAGCGCTCCCCTTAGTAGTCAGATGAAACTGTAGAGTCCTTCCTAGGTCAACAGTGTAGTCAGTTCGAAAGAAAATGTGAGTATGTTCACGATGCAGGATGATCTCATGAGTAGATACTAGAAATTAGAATGATGTTTCCATACATAGAAACAACTCATAACAGATATATAAGAAAATATGTTCTCATATAGTCTCAGATATGATGATAACAAGACACGAGGAAGTACTTCAGTCTCCCAGCATTAATTATGAATGTAAATATAACAATACTCACGACAGAAAAAATTAAAAGTAAGTGTTCACATATTTTGTTAATTTAATAGTAAATAGAATCTCTCAATGAATTCGAGAGTCCTAATAACATAATACAGAATGAGTATAGCGAAAGGCGACAGGTAGCACAATGTCAAACTTAATGAAAACTTTTTACATCCCAATAAGTTTAAAACAAATTATAGACAAATGCCGTAATTCAAGTATAACCTTATAGTAAAACTTATTCCGTTCCAAATCCTGACCATTAAAGGCAACCCAATATCATACATGTAGTCTTCTTTTAAATTCCGATGAAATTATTATAATAGAAGTAATCTCATTACGAACACAAACTTCAGCAGTACTAACTGCTAACTGCGCGATACAACCATGCCCTAAAATAATGCCTAACCATATCGTATTTTATCATCATAGGCCAAGCTGAGATACATAGCTCGAAGAAGTAGTCCTATTAAAAACTCCCAAGCTGTTCAATGACACTATAAAGGTCGATAAGGCATTCGATTCCAAAAAACCAGGGGGTAAGAGAAAATTTTGTTGTTGGCAACGCGACGCAGCGGTAGGTCGCACGTGGCCTTTACTCTTGTAGACGTCAAATGTATGCGGGTGACTAGTGTTTTCTCGTAAGAACGTGCCGTAATAATATATTTTCTTGGATATAGATTTACTGCATTTGGCTGTCGCTTGAATCACAGCAATAATCATGGATTAATAATCAATTTTACTTAGATAATAACTGCAAGTTATTTTGGATTAAATTTATAGTGTCACTTTTTAAATTATAAAAGTGCATGACAATTAGGGGCCATTTGTTAGTTAGAACAATGTGTTAGTTAATTTATATTGCTAAATATTAATGAAAAATTTTCTTTTTAATAGAACCTCGTGTTCATTAGGTAATTTTTCTATTTACATATTAACTTTTGGAAAGCTCATTATTTAATACTTTTTTAAAGTTTGCTCTCGTCTTTTATTAGTTTATGTATTTTCCAAAAGATTTTCATTTTACTCGTGTATTTTTGGAAACTGGAGGTTAGTTGTTTTAAACACCACTTTACGGTTATCATGCGTTTAGGCGTATAGTGTCCCGGGATCAGTCTGCGTATATCCATTACCCAAGCTGTTTACTAGGGTGTCAGAACCCGACTGAAGCGCGACCACAACATATGTTGTGATACACCCATCACAGCGACATTCTTTTAATTTCTGGCTTTTCGGGATCAGCCAGTACATTTTAAACTCTACACTGAAATTCTTAATTACTCCTATATTATGTATAAATATGTGTTTATATCGTTCAAATCGTTCACCTCGACGCTGTGTTCGAATACACTACCGACTGAGCCATCATGTACTAAGTACACACGCCAATATAGTCACTTTAAGCTCTCATGGTAAATATATTTTAATTATGAACACGTATAATTTCAAGTAGCTCTGTAGGTAAATGACATTATAATAAAGCAATATCATTTCAACTGAATTAACAATATTAATTTATTACTCTATGTTGTTTTTATTGTTTATGAATTATTGATGTAAATGCAATGCTGCAAATTTATATTTAAAGGTATTATATAATACTAAATAATTTGTAGTCCGGTGAAACTGTAGAGGCCTTGCCAGGTCAACAGTGTAGACAGTGCGAAAAATAAATTCTAAATAACTATATAATAGAGTATTTTATGATTTTTTTTAATACAAATATTGTACAAAATAAATAACATTGTAATTTTCTAAACGATTGCCAGTGCTAAGTAGATTTCGTAAATAGAAAAAACTATAAACCACAGTTGTTAATGCGCAGAATTAATTTTGCACCTTGTGAACTCGTTAAAATTTCTTATTAACTGTGTACGGATACGCCTGTTGGGAGTTAATTTGAATGGAGAAATCAATAACAATCGGTTAACATAGTTACTTACCACTCGAGGAAATATTGTTAACACATGTAAGTTGTCTGGCTTATTATTTTATTAATTTGTCTTGAATTTTTTTATATCACTGTTGCCAACGGCATTCTATACCTTCTTATATTGCTTAGTAACTAGCAGTCTCGCGTAAACCATTCATCACGTAGAGCCTACTGCACGTAGCTTCGTTTTAAATAATTGTATATGCTTCACATATGATAAACACATATTTAATATATTTGTATAGTTTCTCCTGCAACTATGGGAAATAAATCATAAGTGTATACAATTTATTATAATTTACGTCTCTTTGTTTCTCTTGTTACGTTCTCTTTTTAAGTAATTGGTAGAAATAGAGTCAAATATTAAAAAATAGTACTTATATAGTTTGAACTGGCTTCGCTGAAAATATATTTTGTGTATGTTGAAAATCATAGGAACTTAGCCGGTTATAATTTTACCTTTGATTCTAGGAATAAAGCATTTTAACTCAACGTTTACAATTAAACTGTCTTAACTTTGAAATAAAAGTAATAAAAATAAATAAAAAAGTATGCACCGTAAATATTTCAATGGATAAGTTTATTATATAAGGATTGTTTATTTCTAAACTTCTAGGTATTGAAAAATACAAATTCAAATTTTATACGAACTAAAAAAAACAATTGACACCTACATGGGTAGTGTATTTACTACGAAATCAGTATTTTTATTTTTATATTTGTTTGTTACGCTTCCACGTTTTAAGTACTGTACCGACTTTTACGGAATTTTGCATACCCGTTATCAGGGGTATAGAAAAAGACATAGGGTACGTTTTTATGAAAAAAAAAACTACTGTTACCAAGGGATAGTCAAATCTCTAGTAAAGTGAGTGAAGTTACGGGCAAAAGCTAAATATATAATATAAGAAAGTAAAATAAAGGACTTTAATTTAAAAAAAATATATGTTAAACGCTAGCCAAATTGATATTTTGAAAGATTTTTTATCATTTTGATGACTCCGAAATGGCTCGCTGCGAACATAAAGTGTCATGATATGAACCTAAAGCGCATCATTAAATGTGAATATGTCATTGAAGAGCACATGTGCAAGCCTACTAGTTCGTACTCTGTCCGACACACACAGATCTTTAGTCCAACGGCTTATCGAAGTAACCCAGAAGTTATGTATATACCTAACTTATGTATATACTATACCGTTAAACACTTACATTAAACAGCTCAGCAATAAAAACTCTTTGTATACATCTAAAAAGTATTTGAGAAAGTCTCTAGTTAGTTAATATGATGTATGCAAACGTGTACCTAGAACTTAGTCAATTAGTCAAGGTAGCGGATTCACACACAAGCCTAAATATATTTATTTAAATGATATTATCACACGTACACATACATATATTAGCTTTGATGTAGTTGACAAGCAATTATTCCGCTATCGTGCATATTAATTGATTAGGTATTATTATATTGTGTTTTATTGTAATGACACAAATAATAATGAGCTGATTGTTAGGTTATATAGCTGTGTGCTTATGCTTTGAATTTTGATATAAATAAATAAATAGTAGTTGTTTATTCGTAATAATGTGTTTTACAGAAAATTGAATAATTATTGGTTAAAAACTAAGCTTGGTTGCGAAATGTTTGACATATTCCTTGTATTTTTTTGTATATATAACAAGGTCGTCCGCCGCGTCTGTCTGTCTGTTCGCGATAATCTCAAAAACTACTATACCGATTGTAATGCAGTCTTCGCCATTAGATAGAGTAATACACGAGGACGCTTTTACGCATATAATGTGTCAAGGTTTTGTGTAAATTGGCTGAAATATAACGATAATTGTTGGAACTGTTGGAAAAAGTTAATCCGTCTGGTAGCTTTCAACAAAACGCTGCATAATTCTTATGGGATATAACAAATCAATGAATAGTGAGATATTTTTTTTATAGGTCTACAAAAAAGTCTGCCATAGCGTATACCTATCTTTTAAGGATAGCTTACTACAAGCATCTATCTTTAAAAAAATACCCACATACAATGAGGTGATTGGAAGACTATTTAGACGGATACAGTATTAATTCTTATCAAAATACATTAGTTACTTTAAGCATTTGATGCACATAAGTATATATTTTTTGTTATCAAGACAGGACAACGTCCGCCGAGCCTACTAGTATAATTTAAATTATTGTATATACTGTATACAAATATTGTATATATTTTACATTTCGTTATCTCAATATTACCCGATATTTAAGTATAGGAGACGTCAACTCGGTTGCTAGATAAATAAATAGAATGCAAAATTCTGATTTTGTATCGAGGAGCAGATGATATAAGATAATAATACGTTCCGTTTCTGATGAAATATTTTACTTCAAACGCGGCTCCCAAAAGTCAGTGCGTAAGAAAAAAAGTTGCTTGTAAATCCTACACTTCCAATGTTAAAAGCCCAAACAAATGCAAAAAAAAAAACTGTATTAAGACCGTTTTTAGGACCATCTCATTTTAAAAGCAAGAAGCTACCGACTTCCCGATGTTATTATTGGTGTAGCTTTTGTTACTAACCCTCCGATGTGCACCGGGCCTTTTCGTCTCGGCTCGGATGATCCGAGCTATTGTCCGCCAATACTTACCCGGATTATCCCTACCTAATTACCTGTTTTGCGAAACTGTAATTATGGAAAAAAAATATGCAATTTTAACATTCAAGTGACCGACGTACAAACAATGCTTTGAATTTTGCTACTGTAATTTCGTTACAATATTCATTCGTTTGCGATAAATGCATAAATTGTGTGAATCTTCTTCGCTTCTTGTTTTAAGAATTGAGACAATTATAAAGAAATTGATTGATTACGAAAAGTATTTAAACACACACACACAGTTAATGTTATAACGAACAAAATCTTCATGTAAAATTATTTCCACTAGTGATTTAAATTCAAATAATAAATCGTATCCATTGACTCACTGATAGTTCAAACGCGAAAGATGTTTTAGGCTGAACGAAGCGTGCGGGTAATAATTAGTATATTAGTGTAAATAGAAGCAAATTTCTAAGATAAGATAAGATAATAAGATATAATAATAATAATATATATATAATATATAATAATATATAATATATATAATAATATATAATAATAAATAATATATAATAATAAGATAATAAGATAAGAGTAAATTTCTAATTTCATTTGTATTTGGATAATTTTGTATACCATGATAATAACAACGATGCGTACAGAAAAAAAACTACATATTTAAAGCAAATACGTATTCCAATTATTGTTTTACAGGGCTTGGTATAAAAGGTCAATTCACACGAACATAATATTATATTGGGGTTCCGATTAAGCACTTCAAATCACTCAACGCAATAGCCGTTTAGCTTAACAAGTAACCATTAGAACAATACTATAATGAAAAATAATAATTTACAAGTTGTACTCAGCTTTGTGGCGGTAAAGATGTCAGCCTGTTACCGGCGGAACAATGTTTTATATTCTTATATTGTTTCGATTATTCTTGGTCGATTCTTTTCTATTTTCTTTCGCTCTCAATTATAGTAGGGCCACTTGAAGAACCGCTACTGTGTGACACTTGAACGTTTATTCGCACGGTATTATTATGGACGTGTGAATATAAAAACTTCAAATATTAAATAATTTTGTTTCAGGTATCATTTGTGTAGGACGCAGAATATTAAAAGTGTAATTATTTTTGCCTTCGAAGTATAATAACTAAGGAAATCGAATAGAAATTATGACAAATATCTTATCTTCTTTATTGGTGTAATTTAAATATTTGTAATAACATCCGGGAGTCATCATCATCCAAAGAAGATGGAGATGCAATCGATTGCAGCATCGTCAAGTAAGTACCTTACATTTCAAGTATATTTTGGAAATTTGATTGACACTTATATAGAAACTATAAAAGTACAGTCTTCGTAAATCTTTTTGGACGCTTTAAATATAGATGTAAGTTCAGGCTTGAAAATGATATAGTCAAGAGTTGAATACATAACAAAGCTAAAATATTATTATAGGAATCAAAAATTGGCATTTATATATTCTTTAGTAGTCTCTATGTTATATATACATATAATATATGTAATATGTATTTATACCTAAATTTGCGTTTTTGTATTCAGAGCGGTCAAAATTTATGTCATTTTTAACAGCCCCCTATCATTTCAAATTACTGTAGCTACCAAAAATTACAAAGGTAATAAATAAAATAGGAAAAAAAAATCTTATTCACATTAGAAAACAATTACTTTGGCAATAATATTATAGTAACAAGAAAAAAAGGTAATAATTGAAAAACAACTAGTGTTACATCAGAAATGCGTGAAATTGTATATTTTTGACTAACGTTCCTAATTAACGTGTGCCTGACAAGATGACGTGTTCTGACTAAATTAGCATGATGAGTGTTCCCACGAGGTGCAGAGCGCATCTGCCTCCGCTCTCATTGCGCCCTAACATTTAGCGCCCCCGCCAATTGCCTTAATAATGACATTGTATATTATACCCTTTATTATTATCTGAGGAGTATTGAAAAACTATAATTTTACATGTTCAATTAATAACTGTCTCATGACCTAATTTGGTCCCATACGTTTTATTGATAATTTTGAATAGATAATCTCTAATACTTCAATAAGTATCAATTACTGAAGGAAAATTGTACACTGTTGTATACCTACATAATGGTATGAGTTTTAAACATAGAAAACTAACTAAACAAGTTTTTAAAATTCTCCAACGAATACTTCAGTCGATGCAAAATCCCATGTTTCCCGGAACTTAAAGCAGAAACCTATAGAGAATTAACTTCGATAGACTTTGTTCATACATTGTATGTATTTGTATAATACAAATTTCAAGGCAATTTATGCTCCAATTTTTTTATCTGCGCATGTTTCAATTATATAAATTGTCATAAATATTTATACACTCTAATATTATGAATACTAAAGTAACTCTGTCTATTTCTATGGTAACTTCACATAATTAAACCTCTGAAACGATTGCAATGAATTTTATCATAAAGGTAAAGTGGGATATGAACAGATATTTTATCATAAGTCTACTGAAAATGTGCGAACGAAGTCACGGGTAAACTTGGCGATTTATTTATAGTTATAATTATAACTTTATATATATGAACTATATGCATAACTAATGTTAGGCAATAAGTATTGTTAAATAAGAATGAATGGGTTAATATACCCATAAGAATTCATTCGTCTGTATCGATATCATCCAGGCTTAACAAATCTGTCATCCCTATGCCTATTTTTACTCTCTATCTATATCGCACTCTACATTATACCAATGAAAAGAATGCCCCTTGTTAATCAATGTATGATATTGTGAATAATTATTAATTTGCTGTCATTTTTACTCGTACTTTGGTAAACAATTTATGTGGGAAAAAATACAGGACAAACATAATATCACCAATGGTAATTTAAAAAACGATCCATACCTGTTGAATAATGTTTTAGTTTAGAGCAGTGTTGGTCACGCGATGGGTTAAACAGTAGGTACAGGTGACCGTTCGCACGGTTATCTCAACGATAACCGTCGAGGGTGTACGGTTGATTTAAGTGCGAATACCCGAATAGCTTTTAAACTTTTTATTGAACTGTGAGTTATGGTAAATTGTTTTATAATACATTTTTGATATAAATATAAAAAAGAAACTCCTGATTACACCATAAAAATGTCAACGGATTGTAAATTAATCACATTGCATTTCATATCCTATGTTTAAACAACAAGCATGTCATTAGAAATTATTTTATAGGGACGTTAGTTGTTCCCATGCTTTTCTCGGCTTTGCTCTTCATTGTCTTGTCGGTTTTGTGAATTTTTTTTCTCGTCGTCTTTCATTCGACACCGCGCTTCCTGCCTCACAAGTGTAGTAGGGAATGTTTAATTCAAAATGGATCTGTATGAATGCCTTTATGCCTTTTTGACTACGCTCGTGTTTGGAGGTGTATTAAAAGACGCATTATCTTGTAAATGCTAAACATTCATCGTGGGACCGTATTGGAAGAATTATGAAGTCGATGCGAAGACAAAAAATTGCCTTTGTATTATTGAACGAGCGAACCGAAAAATTAAAGCCATGAATTTTTTATTCATGTCTAAATGAGATTGTTTGGACATTTTTGTTTGATTTGTTGGGTGTATGAATGTAAGAAAATTATCTATATGTATTTTCAAAGTTGTTTTTCTTTTGTTTAAAGTGAAAATAATGAATACCGATCTTAGCATTTTTTTTAATTTTATTTATTTGATATCTGAGTTTAGAATTAATTTGTATTTTTGTGACAAGTTTTGTGATTATGCTGATTAATATAAATTTATAAGTAAAGTATAATTTACTAAATATAAATGTTCCTGTTGTTTAATGCATTAAACACCCTTGAAAGAATTAAAAACGTATTTATTGAATGCATAAACAAATGGACGGTTTGCTCATTTGCCAGGTATAAGTGCATCCCGAGAACTATAAATTATCGTTTGGGTCCACCCCTCTGGGCGGTGCCATATCGTTCCCTACCCAATTGTTTGGTGCTTTACGCCAACAGTGCCCCTAAATTACGTGTAATAAATTTATATTTATAAACATTACTAAATAGTCTTCAGGTTTACGGTGAAGAAAGCACGGATTTTGACTGTTATAGTTACATAAAAAAGTGATGGCATTTCTCAATTCCGCGACCTTTGAATTTACAAGACAATTTACTGCTAATCCATATGATCAATTCTATTTGAAGTCCTTAGTGCTCCTAAAATGTAAATAAGCGAAGATAAAACAGTATATCTTTTTTTCTCTGTTTCTCAACCGATTTTCTTTATTATTATTAGTGTGGAGATTTGGTGATATCAATTTAAACAAATTAAAACAGTTCCTTTTTTTCTGTTATCACCAACAATTCGATATGCTTTAATTTATAAATCCCTTCATACTTCATGATCCTTAAGTTATATTCATATGCAATAATTGTACATTTTTGGTAAAAAAAAAAAACATCGAAATAATATAAAGACTTAAAAAATAGTGGTCGAATTTCGACTACTGGAGGACGATGACAAATTTTACCAATTGCTCTTTTTGTTGCATGCCATTTGATATTAATTTAAAATAAATTACAATTTGTTAACCGTTTACAATTGTCGCAGGTAGAATTCTTTACGACGTGCCCTGCGCGGTATGCCGCGATCACTCTTCCGGGAAACACTATGGAGTGTTCGCCTGCGACGGCTGCGCTGGTTTCTTCAAACGGTCTGTGAGACGAGATCGTCGTTATGTCTGCAAGGCGCGAAATCCAGGCCATTGTCTTGTTGATAAAGCGCACAGGAACCAGTGTCGGGCCTGTCGGCTAGCTAAGTGCCTAGATGCCGGTATGAATAAAGACGGTAAGCGTGTTTACTGTTTCCTTATATATCTAATCTATCTTGTAATATATTTTAGTATCTATCAAAATAGCGCACTTCTGGTAAATTTGTATTTTTTTTATTACTCTTTAAAAAACTATCGAATTAAAAAAAAATGCTTCTTTTACTTTTTTGAACGTAACTTTTTTAAAAAGGATCCAAATTTACCGTTTTTTTTTATAATTTCTTTTTACATGGTCTTTGTAGAAAAAAAATAATCCAAAATATTTCAATTTTTTTATAAGGATTTTTAAATGTTAAGCTTTAAATCGTGTTTTAAAAAATGAATGTACCCTCCTTTTTTTATTATGTTAAGCTTCTATTCCTCAATTTTGAAGCCCTGTCCGGGTATTAGGTTTTCTCTCTACAACTACGACTTTTTTCGATATTTGTAAATTCGATATCTCTTGAAGGAGTAACTAAAAAAATGTGAAAATTTACCAGAAGGGCTACTTTGTGGGGTATTAAAACATATCACGAAATAGATGAAATAAAAAAATAAAACCGTTCGATTTGGTGTGGAACGCCCCATATTTATCTTTATACATTGTTGCAGCCGTTCAGCACGAACGAGGTCCGAGGAACTCCACAATTCGAAGACAAATGGCATTGTTTCTGAAAGATCCCGCATTGCCAACGCCGGAAATCGGTCTGGCTGTGCCATCCGCCTTAGATTTGGCTGTGCCAAAACACACTTTACTGCCACCACCTGTTAATCTATTTCATAATCCTTATGCATACAATAGATTGAATCTATTGACACCACCACTATTACCTTGTACACCGAAAGTGCCGTCACCTCCTCCAATAACACCGTCACTTTTATCACCAAAGGACCCTGAAGCTATGTGCGAGGCCGCGGCAAGACTACTTTTCATGAATGTGAAGTGGGCGAAAAATATCCCAGCGTTTGCTTCTCTCTCATTGTCTGACAGACTGCTGTTATTGGAAGAATCATGGAGAGATTTATTTGTTATCGGTTCCGCTCAGTTTTTGTACCCTATGGAGTTTAAAATACTGTCTGAGGGTAATCCAAGGATAGAGGGCAAGGATATTGAGCTATTGGAAACGGCGCTCAGAGAATTGGTGACTATCCGGGTAGATAATAATGAGTACGCTTGTCTTCGGGCAATAGTATTGTTTAAAACTAGTATGGGCGATAGAACTAGTGAAGGAAGTCCAACAAACTCAGGATTGGAGTTCAGGCGTCTACAAGATCTCCCAGCAGTTGCAGCTTTACAAGATCATTCCCAGATGGTGCTGAATGAGGTAATTTACCTTTTAACTAAATATATATTTTTCCTAATACAACTATCACTATCACTGCATATTATAAAACGAAGTCGTCCGCCTTATGTAAAACATGTTGCCACCAATCGCTCAGTGTACATTAAAATAGGCAGGTTTCTAGCGTAGCGGTTAGAAGTTTTCTAATAAGCCAAGAGGGCGCACGTTCAATCTCTGCACATGAATGAATTGACTGTTATGAATTTCTGTGTGTTATGTATATATCTATATAAGTAGATAGTATATCCTATATAAATTAGCCGTTCAGTTACCATAATAAGCATTAATTGCATGCTTAGTTTGGAGACAAATAACAGTGCGCAAAATTGTGCCTTCTTTTTTATTAACTTCTATTTAATTTACTTCTTATGTGAGGAATATACATTAATTTTCATTAATTATTACCGACATTTCGAATTACATTGGGCTTTGTTCAGTAATCACACTAATCATATGTCTACGACGGTACATAATTTAACTCAAGGTAACTGTGTAAAAAGTCACAAAGTAATAGCATAGTGCAGAATACATAGTGTGTACATGCGATATAACTCCCAATTCATAAAGAAGATTAATATTCTCATGCAAAATTGCGTCAAAAGATGTTGGAATATAGGAAAGTTTAAAAGGTATGTTTGGAGGAGTCTGCAACGAATGCGCCGAGAATAATTTATATAATAGTCTCGTCATTCAACTGAGTTATTCTATGAGGTTGACATCGTCATCAAGGTGTTATTGAACTTTCGTTACAATAAAGTAATAAACAAAAAATATTTACAAGTCTACATCGCACTTTAGTCCACAGTAAGAAGATCCCTCCGAGTTATTTGTCGACAAAGAGTTTAGATATTATAATAGTTTAGAATTTTTAAATGGTATTGTGATATCGTATGGATATCGATTTCGGGCACCGTATCCATTAACGAAGGTTCTAAACCTTGCAACTAATTCGGAACTTTCGGTGAAGGAAAACATCGCGATGAAACCATAGCGTGGTGGTGAGGCTTTTTCTAAGTCCTCCTGGCTACCTATCGCCATCAAGTTGAAAGTCTGTCGCCAATTACCTATCGGTGTGTTCCGGCAGCTGCACTTGAAAACGAGTCCCCTTTTAAGTTTAGAGTGTTTAAGATCTTAGATCGTCTTTAACAGAAAAGATTATAGTCAAACCTTAATACCTATAAAAAAATCTTATTACAGTGTTACCGTGTTACCTAACCTAACGCGTGACCTAGATGTACCTATATATTTAATCTTTTACAGTATACAACGCGGACGTACCCTCTTGACCTATCGCGTTCGAGCCAGCTTTTGCAACTGCTTTCAATTATCAGACGAGTATCGAGTAACACGATAGTGGAGCTATTCTTCCGTGCTACGATAGGAGAGATCCCTATAGAACGTATTATAAGTGACATGTACAGGACCGGTAACGATTCGACGTGACTTATAAATAAAGCTGATCGTTTTAATACATCATTTGATTATGATTAGAGGATCTCCTACAGCATGTCGCTCTAAAAGAGCCTGCTCGTAAAGAATATTTATATTCAGTTTTAATGAAGTCAGCAACGAATGTGAACTATTAAGGGATTCACTTGAAAATTGTGAAAATAATTGTAAATAACAAAAATCTAAAATTACGTATTTTTTCTTACATACTCGTATTATTTGATGGCAATTTAGATATGTTTGTATAATAAAACTTGTATAGTTATTCAAACTTTTCATGTAGAAAATAACTTTCAATGTTGTGTACCCGTTACACATTTGATACCACAATATACTGTGCTTATTTTTAAAATATACGGGATAATATAATATGATAAACTAAAAAAAGGTAAAAATAATTTAGATTTTAACTTAAAAGATGTTATGCATTACGCCAGAGGTTCCCAAACTTTTTTTCTCATAGATCCCTTTCAAAATTTTACTGGTTCCGGTGGACCCCCTGCAGGTTCAATACTACTATATGAAGTCAAGCCAACATTGTTAGTTCTTCACGCTATCGAAAATAGAGCAATTTTCATAGAGACCCGTTTACTAATTGTGCACCCCCATTTCTTTGTCACGTCATCGTACAGTCCCATCCAGTCTCTCGTGGACCCTGGGGGTCCACCTGGACCACTCTGAGAATCAATGCATTACACGAATAACGATATACAAATGATATATAGTAAATTAATTCATGATACATAATGAAATACTGATTTCAACGAGTACAATAAACATTATAGTAAATAAGATAAATAAAGCAAAGTAAATAAGAGCATTTGTTATATAAAATTGACTTTAATATTATGTATAAGATGTATAGTTATATAGATATAAAATATCTACAAAGGATTACATAATATGAAAATAAGACAAAATATATTGTATTTGTGATAATTAAAAATATTTTTTCCGATATTTTTATGAATGGTTTTATTTCTATTCTGTTTTGCCTACCTTATATAAAACACGTTCCGGTGACATGGTATTGTGACACGTTAAGTTTGAAATTAATGACGATTTAATGGAACGGCCGGGTATGAAATAATTTCTGTTTGGCGACAAATTTGTGACTTGTGTGTTAACTATGCACAGAATAAAAATAAATGTATATACCAATAATATACGAGAATAATAATCACTGTGCTTAAAACGATTTTTACCGTTTCAAATATTCATCAATTTCGGAGTACTTATACCTATTATAGTCTTTATTAATACGAGAAACCAAGTCACCGTCCTAATTTAAGTAATTTAATTGCCCGTCTGGTTCACTGAAAATGTAACTAATAATAGGTTATAATAAAAAAAAATGTCTACAAAAACCAGAGGTATGAAGAAAAATTAAGAGGTTATACAACGTCTTTCATATGTATATTCAACATTTATTTATATTTTAAAGATATAGGATTGTAACACTTAATTATGTGGCTTAAGTCGTTAACGTTTTAAGCCTTGATAGGATCTACTTCACAATTCCAAATGTCGGAACACATCTTCAGATGCTTGGTGACTTATTGAATAGGTTCGATCCTGCGGAGTGTAGCCCTTGAGCACGCTGCTAGCGCGATACAGTGACACTGAAAATTTTACTAGTTCAACGCACACAACACAGATCACCCCACATACGTACACACACAGCTAGATGTCCATATGGTGGAATAATTTTATATTTTTCCCATTATTTTTCAAACATGGTTAGTTATATATATAGTGATGCAGCCCAAGTCGAAGTTCGACCTATTTGGCACCCTGGAACTTGTTTCCATATGACCGAGTACCTCAAGCATTCGGCAAAAAAAGTCCGGTCAAGCTGTAATGGCCAACAACGTTATAGTCAGTTCGAAAAAAAGTGGCTGATTGTGAACTTGAAGATGGCAGTCAGCAAGGCGGGATTACAAAATACACTACCACCATGCTGTGGTTTCATCAAAATGATTAAGGTACCGAAAATACAGGCCCATATTAGGGTTCGAACGCACAACGATCAAAAATACTCTATACCTGTTAGACAGTTTTGTCAGATAAACCTACGAGTGTACGGATAAGTCTTTACCTTATAATACAACAAAGTGACTGCATACACTTGCAATACAAGCCCAAATACAACCGCCGATATATTGCCTAGAGATTATGTAGTGACAGTGGGAGAGTCCCTGTGACGGATTTATCACCATGTGCATGGTGATCAGGACTCAGCTACAGGCAAAATCAGGTATTAGATCCAAGATACGTCTCAGGGATATATGTATAAATAATAGGCTATACGTCATATTCACTTTAAAATCTTTACGTGAATTATTCATTTATTGCATGTCTTTGTTTTAATTATTTACCTCTACTTTGTAAACAAAAGTATTATTTTGTATTTTTTGTAGTAAAACTTTTTTAGAATCGTTGTGATTTCAAACCTGGATGCAACGGAAAAAACGACAGGTAAGAGACACAAATACAAAAATGTGTAGGATGAAGCCGGCAAAGAATGAGACATAAATATACAAACTATTTTATATTATCGGTCTCTCCTCTCTATGCCATGCTTCGTAGCATATCCACTCCCGTCTTCTAAGCATAGTCGCCTGTAATTAGTGAGCCAGAGCGAGAGAGTAAATGTCGGTGTGTATGTATATTGCACACTGTTTAATACTTACTTGTATTTGAGCATTTAACGTATGTTAGTATATGTGAAAAGTACGTGTACTACTGTACACTGTATGCGGCTGCGTATTACAGCTTTTTAGTAAGAAGACAGCGTGGTGTGTTATTATTTAACAGTGTTTGTGAGTATTTTTATATCTTGTTTATTCAAACAGAAAATATGGAACTTTTGCAATAAATCATGTAACATATGGTAAATAAAATACAAAATATCTTTTAAAATTAATCAAAATACTTTTTTTTTTAAACAAATAAACTTTGTAATTATCCTACCCTTGTTATATATATTCATCTCATTCTTTTGTCGATTTACTTAAGTTTAACTTCTATCGTGTGTGTAACACACACACACCTTTTTTATTATATAGTATTGTTGAAATTAAAAACCAATATATATATATATCGTATATTATGTTATATAGTATAAATAAAATGACAGAAGTATGTATTCGTGCACACGCCACTCAATAACTGCTGAATAGGTTCCGTTCAATTTTTTTTTAGTTTACTTAGACACTGGTACCTAAAAAAAAATTACAATAGCTTTATATCAATATAAAGGTATTAAAGCTTCAAGTAACTATGATTTTGATAACTACTACGCGTTCAGCGATGTGAGTTTTGTTCCCGTGGAGCAGTGTTGGAGCAAATGGCGTGGTGTTTAGTCCGGTGAAGCTATGAAGGCCCATCAGACCAATAGCATTTAGTCAGTTGGTAAACGATCGAAAAAAGGTGCGGTAAGTATGTTTTTTCCTCTATATATATATAATATATTCTTAAGATTTAACACAGACAAAATCTTGAGTATCATCTAGTAATAAATAAGTCATATTAATATTATGAAATATAAACGCCAAATGAACGAATGTTTGTTACTTTTTCACGTAAAAAATACTTAATGGATTTTAATGACATTTTACATTAATATATAGCTCATGTATCAGAATAACACATAGACTATGTATCTATAAGTTATAAATATATTTTTTAATTTGGTCAAAATATAACGATAAATATCAAGTACGCTTGATAAAAATCGTGTATATGGAAGCTGTATAGCCGCGGGCTCTATAAACCGTTTGAGTTACTTGAAGATAATGCATGGTGTTATCATTTATAATTTTTTTTTTCTTATTCTATAGGTTAGTGTTTGACCACAATCTCATCTGATGTTAAATTATGATGTATTCTAAGATGGTAGGTCACGCTAAACCTAGAGGGAGACTGGCTCTCAAGTCCAGCTGCCGGAATACACCAACAAGTGCTGGGCGATAGATTTTTAACTTAAAAGCTAGTAACTTAGCTAGTCAGGCGGACTTAGAAAAATCCCTACCCCCATGCTATGGTTCGATGTTTTCCTTCACCGAAAGCTCCGAGACTCAGTTGCTAGGATACGAACCTACGTCCTTCGACGTTGTGTCCGAACACACTACAAACTGAGCCATCATCGCAATATATAAAGATAGGCGAAATCCGACGGCTGCTAGTAACATGATTAACTGGAATAGGTTAACGGAACTATGTCTAAAGAAGTCACCGTGTGATAGTAATTCCTATTCTTCTGTTACTTGAAGAACGACGTAAAGTGTCTTTAGATGATAGTTGAGATTTTTTTTAACACTGAGTTTCTCTTTATAGTGACTCCTCTATTTCCCTCCTCGTCAATAAAGCTTTAAATCTGTGCTTCTAGTACAATGTGTTATATAGTAAATTTTTTACCACTTGATACTTCATACGCAGCATGAATCGTTACGAGAATCATAGTTTATAGGGTTCAGTGCACTTTTAATTACTGTTTTATTCGTTTTTAACAATAAATTATGTTTAGTTTAATGATACGGAACTTAAATATATTTCAAATTGATCAATCAATTATTAAATAGGATTTTTTTTTTTATATACTTTATAAATAAGATCTGTGGTGCAATTACTCTTAATATCTATTTGACAGTTAACTTTATGAAAGTGATGCTACCCCTATGTCATTGACAAACAAACAGATAGCGGAGTACGGCTGTCGCGTCAATCCGGACATGTGTGCGTACGGCATATATTGTGTCTAAATCCCCGATTAATCTCTAACTTTTATGAGCTTTTGTTCACTCCCTTTTAAACATTTTTTTCAATCATCCCTATTCGACAATAACAGTGAAAATACTTGCCAAAAGTCTTTATTACCCGACATATTAAGTTCAATTCACAGTATCAGTGAGAGTGTTTTTATTTTGTTCCATTTCTATCGTTATATCGAAGGTACTAAAGTTGCTTTTGAACTGATGTCAAACTCAGTGATGTACGTATTAACTTCTAGAGTTTATAGTCTTTCGGTCGCGTCAATTTGTGTATTGTCATTTTGACATAATAGGGATGGCATCCCCACGGGTTTATTGGTTGAAACTCGATGACAGTCTGTTACCTCGGATTTATGATAAATATGCATCTCGCCTCCTTGTCGCACATGAATATTTTTAACGGGGAGAGGAAGATGCAAGATTTAATTGTGCCGAAGAGAAAAACCTACTTAGCGAAATATGGCCCAGTTATTGAGTGAATTTAATGAAGTATAATAGAATGACAGTCTATTATACTTTTGTCATGACGGTGTGTCTCGACGTGATAATATTCCCGAATTATTTTTATTGCAGCGGGCTAACACATTCCGGGAATAATAGTCAAGCAAATGCTTTGGTTGACTGTATGGTTTTATACAAAAATGAATTGAAAATTTTAACGTATATATATATATAAACAATTGTTTCATTAATTATGTTAATTGGTCTGGTATTTAACTGGTATGCCCACCTGGTGTTAAATGGCCACACGGTCCATAGATATTTATTACTAATCTCAAGGAAGAGCACCATTACTACACTTTTCAGAATACGGGTTTGCTTTCTTTCAAACCAGCAGCAGAATAAGCACCACAAGTTTACGAGAGAAATAAATGTAATAATGACTACATTTATAGTCATAAGCTGCAAAGGTACTACCATTATCAATGGCCATAATCAAACGTAAGTATCAGGAGTACAAAAATTGCGAGCCGTAAGGAAATAGTTACTAATATTTCAACACAAAAACACAAGAAAATGGCGGATTTCTCTCCTACACAATCAAACGGTTCACAACCACATAACTTTAATTAAAATCCGATAGGTTAAATTTATGATATCGAACTTGGCTAACCATATTAAACAACAAATTCTAAAAATCTATAAATATTATAAAACATAGTATCTTCTAGTGTCTGTTTGTGTTAACGTATTTCTTCTAAACTACGTAAGGGTTTTTCATATAGTTTTCGTCCCGCACCCGGCACGATTCGACAAAGCTCACTGGATAGAGATCTCAGCGGACTTCCAGTCCCGTAAGATACACTACACGTCCGCTGTCAATACCGTTGCCGGTATATCAGTCAAAGTCTCCACCTCCGATGAGCATCGTCAGCTCACCAAATACCTTCGGGATGAAAAACTTCCTTTCTTCACTCACGCGCTCGAGGAAGAGCGACTCCTTCGTATCGTCATTCACGGTGTTCCTTCTGCTTCTTTGCTTGAACACTCAGGATTTCCCAGTGAGTAGTATACATCATATGTACCACCACCGTACGAAGTCCCTCTTCAACTTAGTACTGGTCACACTGGACCGTATTAAGGAAGCTAAGGCCATTTTCAACCTCATCTCTGTGTGCGGTCTACAGTCCCCTCACAAGTCATATGTACTCTGGCAGTGTCATAACTGTCAGGTGTACGGGCATTCCGCCCAGCATTGATACCTGCGTCCCACCCAACCCCACTCCTACTAAGCCAGAAGGTTTTCCCAAACTTGCCGGGCACCTCCATCAGCACCCGCGCCGAGCACTCTCTCCTGACGCGCAAGGGCCCCTCGGCTCCTAAAGCCAAGCCTCAGCCTCAAAAGGCTCAGTCCACTCCTGCGCCACCTACCGCGTCTTCCGTATCGACCAACGCCATAGACTGGATAGCTCAACTTTTATTAGTACATGATGTACAGGAAATACTCACGTGCAACGCTCTCGTCAATAGTATTCCTGAGCTCGGGCTCTTAAACGCGATCTCAGTTTTTTCGGCCGTTGCGACTACGTTAAAACGCCCTATTCCGCACTGCGCATAAATTATTTCGCTTCGAACCCGCGCGTTATATCTATGAGACCGAATAATTAGGAATCGTATGTAATCGTATAGTTAGTTCCCGGCGCCGTGGCCGTTTTTTTCTATAATTCGCTCGTTTTTCTGTTAAAAGACGCGTGTTTGCGCCCACGCCCGCAACTCTCTCTGCTCACGCCGCCGTGAGCGGGGGGTGGTGATACGATCCCGCACACACGTCGCGTTGTAGCAGCTCGAGCCTAGGTTTGCCCCTCGGTGTTGAGCCCACGAGTATGTTACTCGCGCGTATACAGTGACTCACACTAATTTTACATATACACAGATAATTCCACACACGTGCACATAGTAGGTACACATAGTGGTTGGGTTATTTCTCACCCCTTTTCGATCTGAATTAGTTCAGACAACTTAGTAATTCGATACAACATACAGATACACATGTATGTTTCACGAATTCATATATGTGTGAGATAGATAGCTTGGCTTAGTTTAGCTTAGTTAGATCGAAATATTCGGCGACAGTTCAAGCCGAGGCGCACCATGCGCCTTGTGCTGTTTGCCTATTAAATCGGGTGAGTGCCCTAAACGCTCCCCTTAGTAGTCGTGTGAAACTATAGCGGCCCTAACAAGCCAACAGTGTAGTCAGTTCGAAAAAAAAAAGTATTTCATCACAATCATTTAAATCATTTCTTCCGGAAGGTTTACATGTATAATATCTATATATATATCATATTTATATAAAGTAGGAAAAAATTGCCGTAATCTAATGAAGTCGTAAAAAGGAATTTAGGACGCTTAGATTAATAACGTCGACTAAACCTCATGGGATAAATAAAAATAATATACATACTACAGAATTATCTATATCTATATCTGAAAAAAGCCTACAAAAAAAGTAAGTGATGGTACATATGAATCTATTGAAGATAGTCACCAGTAATCATTTATATCTTTTACGTATTGGCATTCAATTAAATTGGGTTATTTGTGACGCCAATTTCATTAATATAGCATTTATTACCTCTTATACAATGAAATAGCATTTTAGTCACGTTGAATCGAACAAATATTTATGATGCCACGTTAGTACATTGCACCCAGGAGGAGCCGGGAAATGTCACTAGTAGATATATAAATAGATATTGATATATCTGTGATCGCTAAGCTCCAACACCGTTTGGCTGACTATCCACAAAGATCCCTATAATCCACGTTAAACATTTTTGACCCGCTCTGAAATATTTGCACAGAACACGAAATTAGGTATACATGCGTATTATATTATACATACTAGCAGGCTCGGCGGAAGTTGTCCTGTCCTGATAATAAAAAATATATATTTAAAGGTAACTAATGTATTTCATTTGATAAGGAGTAATATTGTATCACTCTAAATAGTATTCCAATTACCTCATGATATGTGACCATTTTTAAGTAAATAAATGGGTGTAGTAAGCTATTCTTAAAATATAAGTATATGCCATCGTAAATTTTTTTGTAGATCTCTAAAAGAGGAATATCTCAGTATGCACTGTTTTGTTATATCTCAAAAGAATTAGGCAGCGTTTTCGATGAAAGCTACCAGGGGGCTTGACTTTTTCCACCATTTCCAACAATTATCGCAATAAGAAAACCTTGACAAATCATATACCTAAACCTTTCTCATATATTACTCTATCTATTGGTGAAGACCGCATTACAATACATTCTGTAGTATTTGAGTTTTAAACAGACAGACAAACATACAGACAAACAGCCAAATAAACAGACAGACAAACAGTCAGTCAAACAGACAAACAGACAGACAAACTGACAGACAGACAAACAGACAGACAAACAGAGAGACAGACAGACAAAGAGGCAGACACACAGGCATACAAACAGACAGACGCGGCGGATGACATTGTTTTATAATATGTAGTGATGTATAATAACACCGAGACAATTTTAGGATAAATAACTGCCAATTTTAGATTCCAATAATAATATTTTAACTTTGAATTCCTGACTATATATTATGCGCAAGTGTGAAACGGTTATATTCAGTACCGTTAAAAAGATACACGACGAGTGCGTTTTTATCAGAAAAAGTTTTTGTACTATTTATGGTAAGTTTATAACACGCCGCTAAATAGTACTAAGCTATATTTTAGCGTTATTAAGTTGTCTACTGTAATTTAACGCTGATGACGTCTTAGAGGCGGTCCTTAGGATGTCTTGAAACAAAATATTCGATTATTAAGATTTTACATTTTGTCTCCAATCGGAGGCAAACGAACAGACAGGTTACCTTATCGTAAGTAATCACCACCGCCCATGGACACAACCTGCTACACAAGAGGTATCCTAGATACGTTGCCGGACTTTTAAAAAGGAGTAGGTTCGTTTCTTGAAGGTCTATGGGTTGTATTGGTCCGGAAACGCTACCACTGGGAGTTCATTCCGGAGAGCCGCCGCACGTGGGAAAAACGCTATACACAGTAGAATACTGATGGATGATGATGGAATTTCATTTTATGGGGAGTCGTCAGGTAATGGAACTCAGCAGCAGGTATCTATCCGAACAGCTCTTCAGATCACTCTCCGTAGTAGATTTTGTAACGAACGCAACGTTCCTACGAAGATCCAAAGGGTCGAGTCCTGTGGAAAGCACCCGGTCGTCGACGATTCGAGCCGCTCTCCGTTGGATTCGGTCAAAAGGAAGTAGATGGCATTGGGGCACTCCGGCTCAGTGATGAGAACAGTATTCCATGTGTGGACGGCCTTGCGCCTTATACAGCTGAAGTTTTACTCTACCTTCCATATGACTACCAAACTGAACGTCGCTAGATATGTCGATACCGAGGATACAGAAATTGGGCTCAGTAACTAGGGAAACTCCTTGAAAATTAGGGATTGCATCAAAGGCGGTTCTTTTGGCGGTAAAGGCACATACCTGTGTTTTTGTGGGGTTAAATTCGACTAGATTTTATCTTCCCCGATACAAAACACGTTCCAATGACGATTCTATCTCGGACACAAGTTTATTCCGGCACTCGTTAACGCGTTCCCGAGAAATACCTGCATGACTGGTACATAAAACATCCACAGTACTATCGTTTGCATAGCAATCAATGGTACAGATGTTCAACATTTCATTGATATGCCGAAGAAATAAGGTAGAGAATAGCACACAGCCTTGCGGGATTCCAATGTTCACGGGCTTGAGATCCAAGCATACACCATTAGCAACGACTTTTATGCTCCGCTCCGTGAGGAAACTGGATACACAATTGCGTAGTTTCTCTGAAAGTCCATACGAGGTAAGCTTCAAAAGATGCGCTTTCTGAAAGACCCGATCGGAAGCCTTAGCGATATCCAAGCTAATGGCCAGGGTCTCCCCCTTTTTTTCGACTGCCTCGCCCATCTGTGAGTCAGAAAGGTTAGAAAATCACAAGCAGAGCGACTTTGACGGAAACCGTATTGATGATCATTAATGAGTTGGTTCTCTTCTAGATACTTCGGGAGCTGGCGGTTTATGCAGGCTTCCCTTGTCTTCGAGATCAGGGAAGTAATAGCAATAGGCCGACAGTTGGAGTAGTTAGAGCAAATCTGCCCCCATGGGTAAGAGGCAAAAAAAGTACGCATCCCATCCCAGTCTGCTGACCTATAGTGCTAGACTTGGCGTCTGCTCGTAGAACGCGTCCAACAGTGAAGGCATATGGTTCTCCACATCCGGTACTCACGTAGGCCAGGCGACCAATTGTGTGAGGGAGTTTGTCAAACAAAGTCAAAAACAAATCTCCCCGCGTAGTCGGTGGTACATGAACTAAGCCATTCAGCGTAGTGGGCGTTAAAGTCGTCAAGAACCACGATTTCTGCAGAAGGGATCTGATGGAGAATTGAGTCGGCCATCATTCATAGGACGATTAGTTTCTAAGTCATTGCTATGCGACCTGTATACGCATGCATAGACGCGCATGTGATCTGCGCAATCCACACGAAGAATGAGAAGTGATAGATCTTGACCTTCAAGATTGGGCAGGGGACGGATGCATATATCCTCCCCGACAACTGCACAAAACCCGACTCGGGGCACGAAGGCGTGCTCAATGTTATAACCAGGGATCACAAGTTTACAATGTCAGACGGAGAAGATATCTGCGTCTCAGTTAGGAACGTCAAGGCCGGCTTCTTCGTCTCAAGGTGGTGATGGATAGAGTTAAGGTTAGAGTGGATTTCCCTTATGTTGCAGAAATCCACGCGCAGTGTCGAAGGAGGTGCCGACGGTTTTTCCGTTTCATTAAATCTGGTCGAAATGACAATCGGAGTTTTGTCCACCCCGCTTAGAGAGGGACTCTCCTCCATAGTGAGTGTTGCTACCCCCCTGGGTAAATCCTTCTTTTAAGCCGCTATCATATTTTGTGAGGGAAACAGGAGGGCCTCTGGCGCTCTCAATGATCGGACCAAACGCAATAGTACAAGTTCTGTTACTTTAAGCTGATTTTCTGTGTGAGAGTGGTACTACCCTATATAAGCCGGCGAATTCGTGCTGAGATTCACATAGGGATATGGCATGGCTCTACCACCTACGAAATTGAGGCCTAACTCACGGACTTAATGTCTAACTTTGGGCTATGTCGTTATTTTTTCTTAACTAGTCATAAGTATATAAATAAGGTAAGTAATCTTCTTCAATCTGAAAAGCCTAAAATATTCAATAATTTTAATATTTCATCAATTTAAAATGGCTTTTAATTAGTCAAGTCTCCTGGAAAATAATTCCAGATACAGTAAGACTAAAACATATAAAAACAAATAAATAATCACAGGAATAATAAGAACACTTAGCAAACAAATGAAGATACTATTATCCTAGTTGTAATGATAGTCGACCACAATAAAACATACATAAAACGATCCTTCGCAAAATAATGCCGTTGTCTTCTATTTGTTATATGTACTTACATTTAAACTACAGCTCCTTTGAGGGTTAAATACGTTAAAACTACTAAACTTATCGCTATGATAATGAATCTCTACAATCCATCGTATAGCAATGTTTTTAAAAACGTATTCTTAATATCCTTTACTAGATTTATCCGTGACTTTTATTTAATTTTTTATTTTTAACAACCAATCTCCTAATTGATTACTTCATTGTCGAGTAGGTATATTACAAGTGTCTTGTGATAATTTCAATGTTCTAACAAGATGGTGGCTTCATTGTTAAAACTTTCCATGGAGTTGTTGTGGCATCTCAGAATTCATGATGCGTGGTATTATTTTCCATCCACTACACTTGTGCACAGCAACCGAACTATGTTACGAAAACACCACCAATATTACAAAATATAAAGTCAAATAACACAACATTATGAATAAAATATAAAATGAACTATATGACTGAATAAAATCCCGCCAAAAATTCCCTATCCGTGAATTTATTTCCGTCTTCGAATTAAATGGATTCGCGCGACATCTCTTGTAAAACTGCAGTACTAATTCAAAAATCTTACACGTATGTGTGCACTAAAGTTTTATTGCAAACGTAAAACTAAGGGATGTACTAAAAAAAATATTATTTACTTGTTTATATCTATTTGACATAATATATAAATTAAAATATAAAAATCTATTTATATATAACAAGGTGATTATTCTGTATTACAAAGATGTAGTACATATCGAGAATCCAAAGCCAATTTTATCGTTTCGAAATAAACTGTGTCAATACATATATATAAATATGTATCGTTACATACACTCTATTATATATCAAATGATGATAACAAATTGGTAAAATATTCCTGTTTTCATTGAATTATTTATATGCACATGAATATATTGTCTATTGTATTATGATAGTCGAAGTGTTTTAATACTACAGATGTGATGATATTTTGTTTTGTTTTTAAAATTTCAGATTAAGACTGTTCAGTACCTTTTTCTTCCCTATATAATCTTTAATAATTCGTCTCTAATCGGTGAACCGACTTTCATTTTTTTTTGTCTAGTAATTAGTTTCGAATTTTAATTTTATAAATAAAAAATAATGAGTTATAGTTCCTTTATGGAGTTATACTTCTTTTGCCGTTTTAGGGGAAAATGATGAGAGTACATTTTTATTATGCGAACGCACACCGTCACGAAAAACCGACACCCTGAAGACAGTTATAGTCAACATTTTATTCAAAAAAAGTATGTACTCGTATGTATTAAATAGCTTTTTCTATTGTTAGTGTCGTCTTTCCTACAAACATAGAATAAGGCGAAAGATAACATTTTTGAAAAGATTTTTATCTTGATACGCCAAAGAAGTATAACTTCTAACGCGTGTACATAACTACACACTACTTATTTTTTTCGATACTATCGACGAGTCGAAACATTTATTTATGTGTCTACTCATCACACTCCACGCTCCTTACGTCAACAATCTTCAATATTTGTACAAGAGTCATATTAATATTATAACATATATACTACATGTTAATACGTGAAGAAAAAACTGTGTACCTATTATTTTGGTCGAATTTTGATCGCCGAACGACCACTAGTAATCAGAAATCGAAAGGAAACATAATATTTCATTTTAGAGTCATCTATAATTGTACTTCAGCATTACGATTAAGTGTTACCCATTTACAATATTGTAATAATTAAAAAATATATAAATTAAAGTAAAAAGGTTGGATAAGCTGAAAATAATATGTGTTTATTTATAACATAGGTGGTTGAAATAGAGCAAAGAAAATTAAGATAATTTGTCATAATGAGAACAATAACGAATATAAATTAATCAAATAAAGTAAAATAATAAAATATATACGTATGTACGTTTGCAACTATGCGCTAACACAATTATATTAGAACAGATCTAACACATCTAAAATTACGTAATTTTATCCCTTGCAAAACAGAATCAATATTCAACGTCCTCCATTTGTGTTCTGTTGTGTGTCAAAAGATGGAGCCACAGGCCAACTTACAAGTAAAAGTGCAGTTTAGGTTTATTCAGTGTGTGTGTAATCACATTTTCCAATGTTTGCAACTGACATTCATATTTCTACTGTGTTATGGTACATATTTGTATGTTAGACACCAAGAAGCCAATGATGAGCGTTCTGTGGTGTGGTTTGATTATTTATTAGGACAAATTCTACTCTCTAGTAGTGTTTTACAAGTTAGTGTGTGTTTCAGTGCGGCAGCAGAGAGCTGTCAAACACCATCAATGCGAAAACGAGTGCGGATTTTTAAAATGTTTTTAACCACGTATTCTAGTTAGACTAGCGTTATGTTTGCCCACAAAAATACTTGTTCAACTATATTGCCGTTTCTATCAGCATATTGTACTTATATTAACAATAGATACCATGGTACAGTGCCATCCGCCGTTGGAAATAGAGGAATTGCCAAAAGAAGACGAAGAAAGGCTAGAGAAATTATTTTCTAAATTAGACAACGATGGAAACGGAAAGATTGATATCCACGACTTGTCGGTCGCCCTTAAGGAACTGGCTCCGCACATCAATCGAAGCTATGCTGAGGTTAGAATGAAACATTTCCTAATTATGCTTCAACTAACGGTTTCACCTTCCAACGACTGAATTTACGACACGACACGTGTATCGTAATTATTTTCAAATTTGGAACATGATGTTTAAAATTTAAATATGACTTTATAATTCCTTTTTATAATCTATCATATTACTGAATTGCCAGCAAAATTATTCCTAATTCCTTTTTGTATTATTCTATTACGGTTGGTGAATAATTACATCATCATTCATGGGTATGCCTCTGACTCATAAGAATATTTCTTCATTTATCCTTATAGGACTTGGATGCCACTAATACATGTGGCAGATGTCATTACCATTCTAAAAACGAATATAAAATTTACTAATTTATTTTCTATACCTGAATTTCCATTAACACTGCCACATCTCCCAGATCTGAATATTCTAAACACAGAAGGGCATTATACAGATTGATCACTGATATGTCAAGAATTATATTTTTCAAAACTGACATACAGATAAACTATCTTCCATTGTTATTCATTTAGACTTTGGATTATGTAAAGATTGTAAAGTAGTTGCATAAACAATATTCATAGAAGTCTAGTTTGCATAAGCTTTAAAACTTTTTTTGAACTATTCTATTTACCTATTATTAAAATGTTAACATATTTGTATGTTGTAATTGATGGTAGAAATTGTAAAGTTCTTACTATTCTTATTCCATTGAAATATATAGTTGGAAAATATTAAAAAAAATATAATCTGTAAAATGTATATTTGTAAAAACATTAGTACCATAAAAGAAAATGCAATAGGTTTATATACCATACCTTGTACCTAACAGTTTCTTTTGTCATTTTTGAGACAATTATATGCATATTTGTTGAAACCTTTATTCTTTTAACTAATTTTTACTTCTATTCTTTATTTTACTTTTTGATTTCAAATTACAACTATCTCTTGTCAAGTGATAATTATTTTGTTCAAGTCTTTTTTATGTAAAATGCCAATAAACGAGCAAAACACTAGATGTAATGTAACAAGATAAATAAATAAAAGACTACACAAGAAATCAAGATTCTAGTAAAGCTCCAATTACATCTTCTGACTTTGTTACATTTATATAGTGTATGAGTTATATTATATAGTATCTATTAATGATCTATTTATTGTCTGACACAGACATCTAGTTTAACTGAGCCGTGATGCTTGAGAAACAGTTTATTTAATTAATTCAAGTGGGAATTGTAACCTACACTGCTTCGGACAGTTCTCAATGATAACATTTATAAGAACACCAGTATTTCATTATATAATCCATAATTACATGAATTAAGACTGACGTAAATGATTCAAGAACCACTTAATGCCATATAATTGACATATTTATAAAAGATATGATTTATTCCAATATTTAATTCAGACAGAACTTGACAATTTTTGAGATATACAAATTATATAGTAAAGCTGATGATATTTGTTAGCATATAGGTAAGTTTGTGTGTCAATTGGTTTTTTATCTATTGTATATTCCTATTGTTTCATGAAACTAAAATGTACAGGATGCTATAAACAAACCATAGTTATAAGTGTTTAATTTGGTGTTTACAACCGTCTTTTTTTTTTACTTGTCTACACTGTTAGCCTGGCAAGGCCATTACAGTTCCACCGGACTACGCATACAACTGTCTAATTTGTATCAAATGGTATTTAATAAAAATAAAACTAGTCATTAAAAGTAAATATATAAATATTGATTATTCTTGGAAATGTATTTTCCATGATACCTTTAAATTTCATGACTGTCTGATTAAAAAATAACCAATTAATTTTTTTTTTACTTAGTTTAACAATTCTATAAATTATAATATAATATAAATTGGATTTGCAATGCATTTCATTGCTATTCTGAAATTATTTTAAAACGGATTTTTACTTACAATGTATATTTTGTTATTTCTTAGTAACTTTTAAAAGAGAAGAGTATTACTAATTAACATGTGCGCACAGTTTTGTTCTAAACAATAGCATAACTTCATGAAACTTTGACATACAGTCTCTCACTTGCATTATATATCCAAATCCTTGGTACCCATGTTTGTTTTTCATTCCATTATATAGAGATAGTATTGTTGAATAATTAGAAAATAATTCGATTACTAAGTTTTCGGATTATATTCCGTTAAACTACCTATATTGATTGAAATATGTTTACGGAAACGACTCGTTGACAGTTCAATTAACGCATCCCGTTTGTTTTGCATCATAATGTTGAAAATCCTTATCTCTATTTATATTATTACTACAAGGATGCAAAATGCTTGTTTATTTGCAAGAAGATCTTTTCCATTACTGATATAATTTTGAAAATCCTTTCACTTATATAAAAAGCTACATTTTCTATGTGTGCTTATAAACCTGTTACTGACTACTAACCATTGTTACGAAGTTTTGTATTGTTATTATCATAAACAAAGTCACGGCCGTTTGCCAGTATATTTAGAGCCGATTTATAATTATGACTCTTATTTTTTAAATCATGTATTAATTATACGGGCAGGCCTAGACTATGTTTTATTACATTAGATCGTACAAGTTACGAAGACAAAACTAAATTAAGTCAAAACAAAATGAGTAACATTGCGTTCTCCGTAATACTTCCCACTATACCTATATTAATCGATATTATGAAATAAACAGTTATATAGAACATAAATAAAACTAAAAAATAATCGTACAAGTATTATCTTAAATACGTGAATGAGTAAGTTAATATTAAATATTTCATGTAAAATTAAATTCGGTCTCATTGGTCGGGATACGAATTCCGTACACTAAGGTGCCCTTCAATAGATGTGTAGGTATAAGAAATATAATGTTTTAACAGCTCCATTCAATAACAACCTTAACAATAATTTAGTAGTTTATGCGAGAAGAGCGGCGTACACGGCTAATAATAAATAAGTCTGACAAAATGATTGGTATATGGAATATTTGAAACCTGAAAAGTCGTTACCAAATCAGATTGATTTCTTTATATAGAAAATAAATTAATATGACATGGAAATTAATAATATTTTTGTGTCTGATACGCACTGTCTCTTCTGGATATAGTTTTAAGCACAATCTTCTTAAAAAAAAAACATTATATACCTAATGAATAATCATATTATTTTTCAGAAATTTCTGGCGAAGTCGGGTGGTAAGGACGCTAGTGACGTCACACTTTCCGAGTTTATCCATTATGTCAGGGAACATGAGAAAAACCTTCGCCTCCAATTCTCACACATTGATAAGAATCAAGATGGTAAGTTATATTATGGTACTCGTATTCAGTGATTTTTTTTTTCGAACTGTCCACACTGTTGACCTGGCAAGGCCTCTACAGTTGCACCGGACTACACCAGTAGTAATAATATATCCTACTACATACTTTCTCATCTGTGTTTAGAAAAACTGAGTTCAAACTTAACTTGTAAAAGTGCTGTATAATTTATATACTAGGAATAATAATTAAATGGTCACCCTATCATTCAGATTAGGTATTATAAAGTTCTTTAGGCGATAGTATTAGATTCTACATTAAGCTTTTTAAGCCTATTACCGATTCATCCCACAATGAGTGCAAGGATCTCGTAAAACAAGTTTTATTGTTGAAAGGTTATTTGGGATGAATCGTTACGTGAATGTTTGGAAATGGTTCCCTCTGTACACCCATTAATAGTACCCATATATGTATAGGAAAAACATTTCCTTTGAGGCTCGATCGCTACTGAAAGTATCGGCACAAATGCACATATATTTGATGCCAAATTTTCCATAGATAGTTCTAGAATTACTTTTTGGATTTTATTGACCCTTTGCCATTTTGAATACCCAATAAAGCGGGCGGGGATCAGCTAGTTGTACTATAAATGCATTAAATGTCCGACTGTAAACAATACCTATATAGTACATAAGATAATATTGGTAAAACAGACCTAGCCCGTTTTTCAAACTCAAATCAATAGTTACAAAGATCACCTCCTCCTACAAACAACTTTAACACTTTATAATCATAATAGATATGAAGTTTCAAACGACATGACATGAAGATATGAAGATGCAGTAAATTGATTATATATCAAAACGCGAATCCACATAATGTAATGCGTTATATAAACGAGATTTCTGATAGATTTTAAAGGCCTTACTCCTCGGAAACCGCGTCGATCGATATAAGTTCGAATTCCACAATAGTACCCGAATTCCACAATAGTACCCGAATTCCACAATAGTACCCGAATTCAACAATAGTACCCGAATTCCACAATAATACCCGAATTTCCTACGAAATAAATCATCACAATAATAACTTTCTTTGTAATACGATAAATTATTTATTCATCTGTTTTCAGGAAAAGTGGATCTGGAAGAACTCATATCGGCATTTGCCGACTTAGGCATAGCGATTGGCAGGAACGAAGCCACAAACTTGCTGAAAAGGTAAAAGTAATAACAATATACCTTGTAACATGTTATCAATGAGCGTTTATATTTGTATTTTGCGTTCTGCAGTGCGATTTCACAAATTACACCGGTATTAATAGTAATCATGATAAACGACAATAACGATTAAATGAAAAAAAAAAATAGGTGAAAGTATCTAATTACAATTTTATGTTTAAAAGTATATAATTGCTTTATTGTATTGTTAAATCCACCTGTAATGGTTTTCTACTTTTAATGAAAAAAAAAATTCAATCAATTTCTTAACTTGAACATGTCAAAATAATATTGAAACATATATTAATTACTGTTATGTTTAATTTCGTGTGAAATATTTTTATACAATTTCGAAATAATTTTGAATAACTCTGTCCATATTTAAAATACCAATGAAATGTTTCAGAAAAGCTGTATGGCCAATTTTCTGGTGGTAAGTCGAGAGTATTGAATAAAAAAAAAAAAATACCACAGCTAGCCTCTCGCTTCGACCGCCAAACGTAACATTAGCTACAATAACCAAACAATAACATTATTTTGTTTCAAAGTGTGTATCATCTTTGGAGTTAAAGCATTTCATGTACTCGTATAATCTGTGAAGCTTGAATTTGTTGCCAGTATAACGAACGATACAAGATATTTCAGAAAAAATAAATGTATAAAAATCAATATATTTTCTTTTATTAGGATTCAATTTGAATTAGCTACGCGTGCATGCAATTACATGTTTAAAAATAATTATAAAAAAGTGCAAGGTGTATTTCCGGAAATTGGGGTATTATGTATTTTTTTTTTTATCAAACGAAGAAATATTTTTTACTCTGGTTACCTATACGGTATAACCTACACATGAAAATATTTCTGCGTTTGATCGAAATTTTTGATTCACAGAATATCCCGACTTCCGGGATTACCCGAATACACATTATATTAACAGCTGGACTGTTCAAAATCATAAAGGTTTTAAGTTCCATACAAGTGAATGTAGAGCTCATGAGGCATAGGTCAATAGACTGTTGGCGTCATAAGCTTAAAAAAATACCTGATTTATTACAAAACTTAAAAAAATAACAAATGATGTATTGTAAAATTATAATGTTTATGTAAAATGTATTTTTTCATTTGTACGCTTTTTTTACTAAACCATGAAATGTACAGTATACGATGTAATGAAATAAAAAAAAATTGAAAACATAATCCGCCATTTTAAGATCTGGATCGTACACACGTATTACACTAATTGTCAAATTTTGTAGGACTCGCTTAGAAATTGGTATAAAATATTTATTTACTTCTCTAATTTTTAACATTCTGCAATTTTTATATTGCAAGTATAAATCCTAATAACTTTGTTAGACCATTTTCTTTTTCAAAAATTGATATTATGCAAATCATTATAAAAAGAACTGCTTATCCAAAATTCTTATTTCTAGATCCACCAGTCATTTCAGCTGCGCGTGACTCGATTACTGTTAAATTACGTTATACATACAACAACTTGCCAGAATATTGATATATATTTTCAACTACCGATTTATGAGTAACATCAGCTTATTTATGAAATCCGATATATTTTATCATTTAATTAGAGAAATTATAACTTAGTTAAAAACGAAACGATAATTCGAAATCCTCAAATAACTTGTATCGTGTGTTACAAGTGTATTATCATTGTATACCATTCCTGTTCATTAATGCTACGATGCATTGTATATACACTGGCAGCCATATCATGAATCGCATCATCAACTTTAATTTACAAATGATTGCATAGAAATATTATAATAGTACTCTCATTGTCTTAGAAGCGTCTACTAATTGTATCGGTTTTTTTTTTGGTTGTTATTCGTGTAGACCACGTATTGGTACAAATTTACCACCTTTTATCACCTTTATTGGTACAAATTTTGTAACATTACGAGGCTAAATTTTTTCGAAAATTCATACTTTTCTAGGTTGGGCTAGTTGCTGCTCGCTACTAGCTGGTGTGGCGTCGCTGAGCGTTAATAATGACTATACTGTATCCATACACAATCATCTTGTACGTCAATTCGCATTTCATTCGATCGAACCGTTTAAGCATAATTGATTGGTACAAATGTACTTTCACATTTATGATTGTATCAACAGTCAAAAGGTCAATTAACTGACGAGATGTTGACAGTCTTTGCACTTTAGTAAATTATCCTTTTCGTTGTGGATATATTAGGTTAGTAGAATGTAGAATCGGTATATCAAAGGAAATATGAATTTAGCATCACTGACAGAGGAATCGAGGAGTTATTGGTTGTCGTGGTATAGGCATATCATGAGCAGGTATGAAAGTCATATAATCAGAAGAGTGTTAACTATTTACTCGAATATAAGTGTAAGACTAAAAAGTGTATTGAAGGATTGTGTGAGGAACAATATGTGTCTAAAATGTATGACACTTGATAGAGGAGAGTGGGAGAGGAAAGTGTGTTGTGCCGTAGCTACTTAGATGAGATATAAGGGCAAGAAGATGATACGTACAGTATTGTATAATTGAAATTAATATTATTTTATATACTTTACAATTTTTAACGTTTGACCACAATCTCATCTGATGTTAAATGATAGTGTGGTAGGGTTTGGATTTCAATTACAATTGCAAGAACACACCAACAACAGGTGGCTTAGCGACGGATTTTTAACTTGAGGGTGCCCAGTAACCATACAGTTGAGGCGTCATCGCTTCAAGAGATATCAATATCTGTGTCTGTAATTTTACTTACAAATTACTCATTGCTATATAATTGAAGTATATATTGTTTTTATTTACATTATTTTCGAAAGCACAATTTTACATTTCGGTATATAATTATAAGTAAATAAATACCTTTGTCTCTGTCTCACTCAGTCACTAAGTTTGTCAACAGGATGGACCAAGACGGCAGTCTCAACATCAGCTACGATGAATGGCGGGACTACCTTCTATTGGCTCCTGGGACGGATATTCACGCTCTCATACACTTCTGGAGACATTCAACGGTAAGTTTAGATTGATACGTTTACCTATAATTAACTTGTAATACTTTTTTATACCGTTTAATACTTGTAAAGATATTGTCGCACAATATCGATGCAGACTGTAAGATTGTAAACTTCACCTTTAAATTGTATACGTATTATTGTTTGTTTTAGTGTGTACGAAAATGAATTGTGTAACGTTGTATTATTTTACATATGGGAATAACAGCGCATATAATGTCTCTGGTTGAAGATGAAAGGTACTGACATCTAGCGTAATCTACACGAAACTTTAATTTGATATTATTTATATTTAGACAACATTCTAAATCCTGTTTTGAATAACTCTCTTATCATTAGTGTACTTCATCACGCAGGAGCTTAACACCTTTGTTACCCATAAAATGTAATTGTAAAATTACAATATCTAATTTTTTTTTCAAATTAAAATTGGTATGTAGATCACATATATATTTGTATATAGAAAAAAATGTGTCCATCTCCTTACAAGATATTTATAGTAACTAATGTTATACATCGGAAACTCGTATATAGGTACTAAAATATATTTACTTGAGAACATGATATGTTACTTTGAAATCTTTAAACCGCAGAAGGGCGAGAGCGCAAATAAGATAGAATTGTATAGTTTTTAATCAACTCGTGACGCGTATTAGGAATATATATCAGTTTTCGAATGTTAATATTAATACTGGATATGAAATGTAAATACAAACTTTGTATACACGAACATGTCCCAAAGTAGGAATTGCGAAATCAATAGATTTTTATATGTAGTACGTAGTGACACGTAGTCGAGAAAGAATATTATACTACACCTGACTAAATTGTTGGCACGTTTTAATTTCGCATAAAATAATAACAAACAGAATGAATGTGTCGGCTCCCCCGACGCGCGGAGTAGTACCACTGTCTCACAGAAAGCCGACGTGAAGTAACAGTGGTTGCACTGTTGCGTTTCGTTCGGCCAGTGAGAGCGCCGGAGGCCCATATATATTAAAAGCCCGGCAACGCACTTGCGATTCTCCTGGTGTTACTAGTGTCTATGGACGGCGGCGATCACTTACCATCAGGTGACCCACCTGTTCGTTTGCCACCTATAATATAAAAAAAATATATATATATTATAATTATCAGGTTATCTATAGTTGTATTTGAATATGAGTAAAGATAAACGAATTCCGTCGCGATAATCGCAAACACTCGATCTTTGACAGCTCGTTGATACCGGGAATGTCAAAGTACATATTTTACTCGGATACCCTTTTATATAAATCCTTATTTGTTTTAATGCTATGATACAATTTTTATTATGTCGTGTTCACATTTTACAGGGTTCATATGAATTTTTGACCATGGAACTTAATTTTGTGGACCTTAAATAAATAAATATATTATGTATCTGACCAATTCATAAACTGGACTGTAAGGAGGGGCACTCATTATGTCGTTATTTATAGTTGACTTAACCTGAATACAACATTCATATACACGAAAAATTACCTTAAAGAATGAACTACATTGACATTAATTAAAGAATATATATATATATATATATATATATATATATATATAAGAATAATTAAAGAATAAAGATAAATGCTCTTTCGGGAAGTATAGAATTAAATAAAAGTTGAATCAAATTTTTACCAAGCGTCAATACTATCGTAACAATACGTGGTGCATACAACGAACTTATTTACGTTTACAGTATGTTGTAATTATAGAAAGATATTTTCTTTTTAACCAGGAGTTCGCCCACCTCTTCGTTAAACTATTATATATAGGTAATAGGATTATGATGAAAACAGTTATGTCATTAAACTTGGAAACTAAAATTAGGATTTAAAATTTATATCTTCAATGAAATTATTTTAAAGACATAATGTCATGTACGAGTATATAAATCTATAAAACAAAGAGAACATTTTTGGATATTTTATTCTGTATTGGACGTCTTGTAATCTCTGAATTTATTGATTCAACCCTAAAAAATATTTTACATTCCTAGTAAAGTACACCCTCACTGAGTGACAGAAGCTAAATTTTATTATTATTTTTTTCTATTCTCACAGTGGTCTTGTGGTTTGTCCGGTGGAATATCGATTCGATGTTCCCGAATCTTCGAATGCCCACGTGTAGAAGTACCAATGAATTTTTCGGAAATCGTGTACATTTACTAATTCATATTGGTAACACTATCGGCCCATAGGTGAAGGAAAACATCGTAAGAAAACCGAAAGTCGGAACAGTGAGAAATGTGCTTGTTACTTACTTACTACAGCCGACAATATGACGGAAAGATACTCGACTTATAAATTTGTCTTTCTATGAAATCGCATATACGTGGTGGGCTGGCGTTATGTCTCTACTTCCTTAAGAGATATGCCTTTGGCCCAGCAGTACTACTGTAATAGATTAATATTAATTGTTATATTGTAATTAACACGTACGAAGTCGCAGGCGGTTGCTAGCTCATCATTTTCCTGTCCTTATCGTACTAAAGTAGAGTTGGCATAGCCTATTTGTACTCTTCTCTATTAGCTGTCAACTCAATAGTCACACTGTTTATTATACATATATAATTCTTCATACGATAAATCAGTACGTTCAATTACATTATATTATTTATTAGTTACTTTGTACTCGTGCAAATTCTTTTGTTGTTCCATGGGGGAATTCGGTTTCAGTTATTTGGGCAAATTCTGGGTTGTCTTTTATTTCTTTAATCCTTTTACCGGTTTTAATTTATTTCAGTTACATTTCACCATTACTGTTTGGTCTCTATGGGAAAGTGTAAAGTCTATATAAGACTTGGAAAAATCCTGTATCTGCCAGTCAAATTCTCGTGAAAGTCAGTTCATCCGTTTCAGAGTAACTCGGATAAACAAACAATTACGTTTTATTTATATTGTGGCGTTCGGCCTTTTTTATATAATCTCTGGTCGAACGCGCACTGACACGAGAAAAAAGAATAACGATAAAAAAATCAAATCACACAGATATATTTTATAACACAGGACGACTAAATATATAATATATATTTGAATTTCTTCTATGTATTGTTCTGAAAAGGTAAAGGACCAATAACGAATGTGCTCATAACGACGTAAACCCTCGAGGCTACAAAATCACAAAAACATGTATAGTTTTAAAATCGTTTTGACATTGGCAACAAACGTCATGTAGAGATGATATATTTTTTCGTTACGACATAATATGTAAGTACAATGTAGGTACATAATGACTTGCAGAAAAATTGTAAATCAATGATAAAATATAAATACATCAATCGACACTGACAACGTTCTGCTGTTACATAAGAATACATTGTTCGCACATAAAGGAATATAAAATTAGAATAGCTTATCTTAAAAAATGAAATATCGAGCGAGTATAACATTTTTCAAACTCTGTTTATCAATAAACGACGATAGGCAAATGTTTATATGTTTATACGTAACTTCTGTCTTTATTTCGAACCAAATGTTCTTCGTAGCTTCTCCATTGGCTATATAACACAATAATAATATCGATTAAAACATTGACTGCTTTGAACTTGAAAATATTTTCTCTAAAGCGAGTTTCAGGGAATTACGACTGACGATTCAGTGATCGAGAAAGAAGTAACGTCTGTTCTATGGAAAGTATTTTAGAAAGGAATTAATCCAATACATCTTTCAGTAATAGCTAAGTAACTATACGGTTATTTGTAACTTATATTGTAGCGTCCCTCTATAATATTACTAAAGAAGTCTATTTATCTTTCTACTGTATACACATTTCCACACTGGTCGAATATAGAAACCGAAATATTTGCCGAAGCCTTCAATTTTATTGAGAACGTCACATAATTAGGTCGCGCACGTTTGACCGTTCGCCAAATAAAAATCAATATAGTTCCGTAGCCTGTGGGCATTAAAAATGACTCATATGCACAATATTATTATAAAGGGGCATAGTTTCTGTGTTCGGATTTAGGAAGTAATTTCTGGAACTATTTATTCGATTCTAAAAATAACTCATTATGTTGTTGGTTATGAACAATATTTCTTTCTTAATACCTTTTATATTAGATTTAAATTGGCACGTACAAATTAAATATATTCATTCAAATAAACATGTGCATATACTTCTAAGCTAATAGGTAATTTGGTAAACCAAAAGTTATTAAAAAAAAATGTTACTATAAGAACCATTTTAAATAAAATTTCTTGTAGTTTTCTTCTGTACATGTTTATTACGTAAACTGTTGACTTAATTCTGTAACACTTATGCCACTTCCATACTTGCGTGTCGGATCTTCGGCTCCTTGACGCACTAAAAACTAACCTCAAAATTAATTCTTATATAGGCACAGAAAAAAGTTCGTACACTTTAGTTGTCACTCCAATAATAACAACTCAAAATTAACGTTTCTGAGTTTCTTTCGTGTTTGTAAAAACTGCGGTCCCAGTTATCGTGCGGCGTCTATCGTCACGCAGCTATATATGTAGTTTGTAACATATGACGATAATCTGTTCCCACACTGGTATGGGAGTAGCATTATATTGGCTGATTATCGAGATTGGTTTTATTTATGTGTTTTTTAATTAATTGGTTGGTTTTGTAATCTCCAAAACTTTTGATCTCATTATAGTAATACTTTAAGTATTTAAAATCTGCATTATCTCTGAGTTATATGGCTTAATTTTATTCTTTTTTTGTTTATTTTAAATTAAACGGAGTAATGATAAGCAGGCAAATGGATAATGCAGAAAAGAGGCTTTATTTGAATAATAAAAATAATTGCCAGTAGGCTGTGTCACAATTTTCATAAATGTTCTGTGTGAGTAGGTGTGGTCGAGTTCAATAAACTAGCGGACATTGTCTAACAGTATGCGCAGACACTAGACTGGCTTGAGGGCAGCAACGGATGTAATGAATGGGGAACATTGCAAACAATCACTCTAAGTACTGCGCTTGTTGTTTCATTATTGTTGTTATTTGATTGTAGATAAAGGCCGAACTTAGAGTGAAAACTATATAGCGCACTCAGCTTTATCTTAAGCTTTGCTAAGTATTTTCGAAGCGCAGTCTCAAGTTTAAAATGTAGTAGTCTAATTAACTAAGCTTGTGCTTAGCTTAGTTTCAATATTGCATCGAGTCTGTAAAATGTTTTTATTTGTAAGAAATGAATAATAGAACGAATATCGATAATATAGAAGAAATAAATCAACCGAGAATTAAACAAACAAGTGAAACCATCTTAACATTTCTACAATAAAGGATCAGAACAATGACCACCAAGTATTATTGATAACTTAAAAATCATAGAAACATCAATGTTACATTACTATTTCTCCATTCTCTTTGAAGTGAAAACTTCTTTAGCCGCGTTCAATGATTGTGGGTAAGCGAAAAACTTATTCGTTCCCGTCACCGATGACCTCGACATACTCGTGACATATTGCGCTCACGCCAGATTAGCGACGCGTAGTATAGCGGCCTGTGCACATGTAGTATTGATATTTGTATTGAGCTTGTGCAGCCCATAATTTATGATTGTAGTGTATATGTATGATTAATTAATAAATTGTATAAAAATGTATGTAATTATTACTCGTGGTGCGAATAGATGTGAAAATCTGAGTATTGTTAATAATTTAAGCTAAGTGAATGCTAAGCTTGCGACTATAAATTTAAATTCTGAAGTTAAGACTGATATAATTCTGGGTACGCTCTTATAGATTTCACCCTTGAAAATTATACGTGTTTATCTGATGTTTTTGATTCTATGGACCATCGTAATTTAGTACGATGATATTAAGAAAAAAATTTACTCTCATCATTTTTCCCTAACCTGCTCAAGGAAGTATAACTTCAAAAATCTAATATCTATACATCAAATAAAAATGAAGTGCCTCTATGTAATATCAACATGACGACTTTTTACTGATTGGATATGCTACGCATACACGATACTGATAACAAAAATGCAATTTAAAAAAAATTTGTCTGTCTGTCTGTCTGTTTGTTCCGGGTAATCTCCAAAACAGCTGGACCGTTTTTGACAGAAATTTCACTGACGGATAGTTAAAATTACAGCGGGTGACATAGGCTACTTTATTTTAGACTAGCTGTCATCCGTGGTTTCGGCTGTAATACTATCTCCAAAACGATTAGACCTATATTCATGGGACTTTCACTGACAGATAGCTAACGTTATAAAAAGTAATTAAAACTTTTTTATTTTCGACCAGCTTTTACCCATGGCTTCGTTTGCAGTACTATCTCCAAAGCGTTTGAACCATTTTTCACGGAACTTTCACTAACAGATAGCTGATCGTATAAGAAGTCATTTACAATTATAATAAAACGCACGTGGAGTTGCGGGCAACAGCTAGTTTTTATATAAACATAGTAAACCGAATTATAATTCCACCACAATTTTCCGGATTGTACAATTTCATTTCTCAACATTTTCCATATACTCGTATTCTATAGTTGCAATAACTAAACTAAATCCGACCCTGGTTGTCTGTAGGTGTGTCCATTGCGTACTATGCTGTGTAGCGAAATCACGAGATATCTTACGATGTATCTTGACAATACATCAAGGGCTGCTAATTGAAGTAATGTGAATTTATAAAATTTATGTCTATTTATATAAAATTCATACGACTCGTTACACTTTTGTGGTTATTTATGCCTTATCCGTAGTTTGATATTTTTAGTGTCATCAATATTTTAACTTTTTTTTTTATTATTTAGTAGTAGTATTTAAGAAAACTCAAAACTATAGATAAAGATCGGAGATTAATATTTTTAAGACAACACAAGTTATTATCATTATAATTACTAAATAATTATCCACACTAATAGTTCTTACAAAACCCGAAAGAGTTCTGTGTATATATTACTTTTTAGTACTGAACCTCTGAACCGATAGTAATAAAATATAGTAGATAGGTGTACCAGTGTACTACGTATGTACCTACGACATGTACCTATGACTACCTAGTCTGAAACTTGGAGCAGAACATGGATTCCTTTTCATCGTAAATAATTACATCTGACTGAAATATGCTAACGTTAATCAAATCCAATATCACAATCCTTTCTAATATTATAAATGCGAATGTTTATTTCTTTCTTGCGCTTTCACGTCTTAACGACTCCATCGTTTGTCATGTCATCGTTTCTCCAGAAAAAAGTACTGTTCCTAAAGGATAGGTAAAATCTACATTCACGCCAGTGAAGCCGCGAGTAAAAAGTAGTGTCAAATGTTTTTATTGAGTGAGTAGTAAATCTGTTATTTATTGGAAGAATTCGTCCCTGCGAAAGTGAGAAATTGTAACTAATGATTAGGGGTAAATATGTTCTTTTTATTAATGTTCGACGAATTCATAGTTGTTTTACAACAGACAAACTGTTGAGTAGTCGATGATACATCATAATAAATCTATTATTATGAATTAACTTTTCTTTCTTATCTGGATTTATTTATTTAAATAAGTGGTTGTTGTTTCATACATTTTAAACTGACACAGCATATGAAAGTAGTCAATAAAAAAAAATGAATGTAAGTTATCATTTTGTACACAGGACTAATAAAAAAAATGTATTGTGTACTTATGTACACACGATAGAAGTTATACTTCTTGGGCGTAACAAGATAAAAATCTTTTTAAAAATTTCATCTTTCGCCTTATTCTAAGTTTGTAGGAAAAACGACATTAACAATAAAAAAAAGGTATTTAATACATGCATACTTTTTTTAAATAAAATGTTGACTATAGCTAACTTCAGAGTGTCGGTTTTTCGTGACGGTGTGCGTGCGCATCGTAAAAATTTTCTCTCATCATTTTTCTCTAACGCGCCAAAAGAAATGTTAGATTAAGCATAGAAAAAAAGAAATAAATACCGTTAATTTGTCATAAATTACGACAGATGGAAGTCTCATTTGGAAAATGACACGGAAAATTGCTCAATGTACTTTATTTAAAAGGCAAGTGCACCGATACAGAAAGCAAAAATCGATGAAAAAATATATATTGCTGTTTTTTTTCGGTATTTTTAATTTATTCGTATAATTTTATACGCTGTAGCAACCCTGGCTACTCGTGTTAACAAGGCAATAAAATAATTGGATTGTCATCCATCAACATCGTAAGTGCGGTCGAAGGCTTCTTTATTGAAAAATAATGGGTGTGGGAGTGTAATACATTCGTACATATATGTATAATGTATACATATTTTCTTATAAAAAGTCGCTATTATACACGATTACTATTCGAACGATTATTATCGTGCATCTCGATATATACAATCTGCACTGTATATTATTGTAATATACAGGTTATTTCTGTTTTTGCTTGTACGAAATAATATATCCAGGACTATCGATCTGATTTTATGAATTCATTCACTAATAGAAGCTATGATCCTTGCGCGAATGGCGTTAAGTACTTACTGGCTTTTGCTCGTGGCATGTCGATTTGTGTTACTATACATCGGGAACAGTACTATTTTGTGGATGAAAATTACATTATGCCCTTTTTTGTATTCCCTGACAGCGTCCAGATAAAATGTCGTGATGATGTGTTGAGTAATTAGTAGCGTAACAAACAAACTTACTTTCGCGTTTACAATATTAGTTAGGATCACGAATGAAGTAGCGGACATTCGCTAGTTAAAAATGAAACTTCATATGTAAAAGTCTATTTTTAGTTATTGAGAAACTTTAATGAAACATGTAGGTTCCGAACTAAAAGTAGATACTATTTTGAAATCATGTTATATTCGCGACTTCTCTAGAATAATACATTTAACAATCTAGATGAGTTTTTTTTATTGTTTAAAGCTTTTAGTTCCTTACTACAATCTCACCTGATGTTAAGTGATCATGAGTTACAAGATGGTAACACATTAAGTCTAGAGAGAACTGGCTCTCATGTGCAGCTATGGAAAGATACCTAATGCTACTTAGTGACAGATTTTAACTTAAACCCTAACGCCTAGCTACGGTTTCGTCACGACGTTTTCTTACAACGTAAGCTCAGGCTCATGTCAACGATTCGAACCTATGACGATCAGCGTATTAGTATCCGTACGCCATACAACTGAGTCGTCGTTACTTCCAAACATAAACTTTGTATACAATTAACATATACGAAATTATTCTCGAATAGAAAACTTGATACAGCTTATGTTTATGCTTTCTCCGCAAGGGATTAACTAGATTAACTTTAGTTTAATGTACGGGTGACAATATAAGTGTAAACATGTGTACAGTACACATATATCGACGTTTAGAAGTTGCCCGCGAATTCCTCTGTATTTGTATCTTCATATAAATGGTTTACTCAACACATTATTACCTTATTATATCTCTAACACTTTATATAAACAAAACTCGGAATTTTCCAATATCATTGACAATTATCCTTATAATTGGGCATTTTGGTCATTTAATCTTCATAAATGATAAATCTGTGCACGAGCTATATTACTGTAAAGTTTGAATTAAATCAGTTTAATAGTATTTTTGCGTAGACGAGTAACAAACATCCATTCATTCAAATCATCTCGCTTATAATATTAATAGAGGATATAAAAAAGAACAAAACGTGACTAACTATAAACTAATGTATGCAAAATTGTTTACACATGTACGTCGTGCATTGTCTTCCGTCTGCATACTCGATGCCGTGTGGACCGTTTTAGGTAATATTTATTGTCAAAAATACATTTAACATTATACTTTTTTTTACGTTTAAATGTCTACTATTCTGTTACCTAAAAATGACAATATAACAAGCGAACTTCTTTATAAACCGTACAGTAGTACCGTTCGAACTGAAACTATAAATAGCCTACCAAAGCTAAACATCGAGGGAAAATTTGTAAAGCTAAGAAATGTATCTAGTGTAAAAATTGAACCTAGGGAGATATTTCAACCATCAAGAGAGTTATAATAATTGAGTTTCACTTGAAATTGGTGTCGACATTTTGATATTATTTCCTCCAGACAAAACTGATAATTTTGGCGGCGTTACCCATTTATATCACATGAAATTCATTCATAACTCTATATATAAATGTTACTTAATATCGGCCTGCATATGGACCACCGCTGGTCATAACTTTCTGCTTAAAGCAATCAACTAACAAAATAATTTCTTCGGTCCACGCCATCGTAGTAAATGAAGAGAAATCAATAGTTACATAATTTTCCTACATATAGTGGTACTGCAAAATAATCCCAAGGAGGGATGATGACACGTGCGCGCGGGAGATCGTAAAAATTAAGCCAAATCATAGATCACAACATGACAAACATGTTGTGCCGACCGTACTTAGGTAAATAGGGATAAGAAGAAGATTATAAAGCACACATGTACATACGATTCCTTTTCATTATTACGAGATATATATTTTTCTTTTCAAAGATTCACACTTAGTAAGTGTGATTGGTGTGTGTTTATTATTCGAGCTACCATATTAAAGGATCTTTTTCACCGGTGAGCAAGTACTGACATCGAAATCTGAGCCCGTTGGGATGTATAAATTAAGAATTAAGAAAATAAGACGGTATTCTCTACGGTAAACTCATTCATTCTTAAATATGAAGCCGTTTTCACTTTTCCGTACGATTTTTCAAACAATCTCTTTCATACAAACCATATACTGACCAATTGCAAACACATCAAAAAAGAATTCATTCTAAAGTGATGCACGTACATACATTTAGCAATTGATTTTCATCTATATAGATTACTATAAAATAAACTGGAATGTAGTATTGCGTGGGATGTGCACAATGTATCCTTCGCTTTTGCTTCACGTTTACAAATACGGATCGGCACGCGTGTCACGTGGCTTGCCTTGTCTCTGATAATGTGACACATTCATTGAACATAGTGCAAGTGCTAAATTAACTTTGATGTTATCTAGGAAAATAAGTGTAAACAACCATTACATGCGACAAAACATGTGTCTATTCGACAATAACTTTAAAATATCTATTACGTTAGCATTTTTCTTTAATTTACAATTTATACACTACTGGTTATATTTTATTAGTTCAAATTGTAGGTGGGTAGGTACTAAAATTATATTTATTCTTCAGTATTCAATATAATAATTATATAAGTATTTATCATAAATACCCTATCTCCAAATGGAAGATACCTTACATACAGAAGTTTCAACACAATATTAGGATTTTATGATTCTATTAGACGTGAAAGGTCTTAAATAACTTACAAGGAACATTTAGTTACCACCGGCAAGTTACATGGAGATACCATAAAATGGTTATCGTCTAGCAGGCATCTGTTGTTTATAACATCAGATTTGAATACAATTGATCTATAACCATCTTTATTTATCTTCTTTTAAAAAGTATTTAGAATTATTAATCTTCTTTTGATAAAGATTGGCTCTTATTATCAGTTCCTTTAGTATTTTTACGTAACTGATGGTAAATTTCTCCCGAAATTCTTCAGTATTATCTATAATTAATAGTCCCTATAATTAATGCATATCATATGTATAGAAAATAGAGAAAAATCATTATATTGTGATAAGTATAAAATATTTATCGGACGCTTACATTGCTAACACTGGCTAATTCTTTGAGATGCAATTCGAGGTTCGCCCACTTCGGGGCTCTTGAGTATGTTGCCATACAGATGAGTACGTTAGGCGATCGCCCAAAAAAGTCCGGTAAATCTTCAAGCCAACAGCGTATAGCCAGTTCGAATTGAATGCATGGAATAATTACGTCTCTAAATCGGTCGCTAGTACACTAAATCTTGGAATTCCTTGTGAAGATATAATTATTAATTCTGCAACGACATACTATAATCCTAAAAACAACGATGCGATCTCTCATTTACAATAAGTATAGAATCATCCTATACTTATATACCTCTTGAGACCCTTAAGAAAATCAATTTTCGAAAATCCTTTCTTAGTCCTCACTTGCATCATCCAAGGAAATTCTGTGCAAACTTTCAGGATTCTAAACCAACCAGCTTAAATAGACCGTTGCTTTTCCGCTAGCGTCCGACTTCTATTAAACAAAAGATAATGAATCATTATGAATTTCAACGATTAAACAACCAGTATTTATTCAAAAGACCAAAAAGGAAACGAAAATAATTAAACAGAAATAATAATTTTATTGTTTATTAACTCTAGGAAAACGAATGTAAAGATTTCTAACGGTATACGCTCGAACAAATGTTCTTTGTGCATAAATGTATATGTACACGCATAAACTATTTTACAGTTGAATGTATAGGCTTTGTCGTCATATACAAATAATCATATACTTGATATATTTTTACTGTGGAATGAAATAAAATAACTTTTGTAGTGTGAACATTAGCTCAATACAAAATGTTCTTCGACTATTGAACAAAACAAACTAACGGTTACTATTTATTGTTACATACTTTTGAATAAATTTTCCATTTCGCCAATACGAATTAATTATCTTTCGTAGAACGTTTACATCTTTTGTCTAGACACTGACGTCAAAGCTATCACAATTTCTAGGGTAAGTAGAAAGTTCGATGAGTTGTCGCGTTAAGTGTCTTGGCGACAGTTATTGGATTAAAATACACCTGTGTATATTGGTTTAACGCTTAGGACTCGAGTGTGTGAAGATGTTTTACTTATTTACTTGTTAAAACTAAGCTTTGATATATTTATTGTTTTTATTTAACATAATTCCTATTATAGATTTGTATTGTCATACCGAAATTTTAAACATTACAGAAAACGGATTAACTTCTATACTATTATTTTTCTACTAGTCAAAAACGACTCTAATTAATGTTATTTATAAAAAAACGCACTGAATAATCAATATAGTTAGTATGGTCTGTCTAAAGACTAACAGAACTTTAGACGAAAGTCTTCGTATTGCTGCCATGATTTGAAATAATACAAAATGGCTAAGTTTAGGGTTCTTATCCAGAAAATATCTTAAGGTTATTAGCTTATTTCTGATTTGAAAATATTTTCCGCAATAATATAAAAAAAAATTAACAGACTTCAAAAAAGGAGGTTCTGTATTCGACCCGTATGTACGAGTATGTATGCCCGCGATGTATGACTTCAAAAACTATTGGTCCGATTTAGATGGAATTTTCGTTGTTGGATGCTTATTTTTGCAGAGAATGTTTTTGTATATAAAACATCGGGATATGATAAAGATCTTCGGATATCTATACATATAATAAAAGGCTAACGAGACGAAATCTGTACATTAAATATATTTAAGAAAAAATACTCTGTGCGGTCTAAGAATCAATGATAGAACTCATTTCTTTTGTTTTTATATTTTTTGTTTATCTATCTGTCTGTATGTCGTTTGTACGTGCATCACGCAAAAACTACGTTACGTTTTGACAAAATTTGGTATGGTGATAGATTATACTCTGGTATAACATATATCTAACATACATACGTACATGAATATACATGTATATCTTGTATATAAGAAAATACAAAATAGATGAAATTTACGGAAATCTTTTGTATCTCTATCTTTTATATTTATTTTGAAGTCGGCGCCAATTTGAATTTTATGCTAGGCAAAAAGTGAAAATCTGAAATACTATATGATTAAGTAATGGTGTTTGTCTTTTATATAAGGAAATAGGGACTTGGCGCCGACTTTAATATAAGATATAATAGGCATTGTTTGAATTTAGTAATTGTATATAAAATATTTTTTTTAAACTAGAATAAAAAAAATGTAGTCTGTACTTATGTAACACGCGTTAGAAGTTATACTTCTTTGACGTAACAAGATAAAAATCTTTTAAAAAATTTTGTCTTTCGCCTTATTCTGCGTTTGTAAAAAAAAAAACAACACTAACAATAGAACAAAGGTATTTAATACATAAATACGTTTTTTTGAATAAAATATTGACTATAGATAACATCAGGGTGTCAGTTTTTCGTAACGGTGTGCGCGCGCATCGTAAAAATTTGCTCTCATCATTTTTCCCTAACGCGCCAAAAGAAGTATAACTTCAAAAGTATTGTGTAAAATGAAGTGAATAAAATATTATTTCACACTTTTGAGTCGCGGTTTTTGAAGGCGGTTCGTTTTTCTGAGGATTTAAAAAAATATATATATTACATGTATAGCATATTTATGTAATATATGAAAATAGTACCTTAATATCGCTGATATAATATTGATATATCACGTTAGATGACTTTGATCGATTGCTTCAACGTAAAAAGAAAGTCATGGTATTAAAAATTTTAGGGTTAAACATTTTACTGTTTACATTGTGGGCTGAAATGACACGGACATATTTCGTTTTAAAGAGCCTAGACAAGGTTGTGTTGGAGTTCGGAATTCGCATGTTACATAAGTTTTAATAACGTTGTGAGGAATGCGTTACTACGTGGAGACGCAATTTGTGATCAGTTTCCATAAGAAATCATTCAGGATGCCTTCTTTTTCTTTGGCTACTTTGAATACATATTACAAAATAAAGTCGTCCGCCCCGTCTGTCTATCTGTATGGATGTTCGCGATAAACTCAAAAACTACTGAACGAACTGTAATGCAGTCCTCACCGATAGATATAGTAATTCACGGGGAAGGTTTTTAATGATAATTGTTGAAAGAATCGAAAAAAGTCAAGCCGCCTTAAGCGTTTCATGCACATAAGTATATTTTTTTATTATCAGGGCAGGACGACGTCCGCCGGGCCTGCTAGTTTCAAATTTTGTTTTATTTTTTATAGTTAACGTGATTTCATAATATGTATTCGGCTTCTACTTAGAAAGTGTTTAAATAAAAAATATCATTTAGTAATTTGAAAAAGTTACATAAAAATAATAATATACACTGTCGAAAACGATTTTTTTGTATATTTCTATGTATAATCCTCGCAGAAGCATTTACATTTATAAAAAGTCGATAAAGGAATATTCTAATCAAGCCTTAAAAAAAAATCGGAAAGTTTCATTACCAACGCTGGCTAAATCGTATAAGATTCTTCAAGATACTGTACACCAATATTATTATATATCTGTCCATATTCTGAGCGTAACTCACATTAAAAGTTTCTACCTTCTATTAAAATACTTATTAGCGAATTTCTTTTGACGAATATATTTAGAACTAGCTGTTCTCGCAGCTCCGCATGCCTTTTTTTATAATTGTAAATTACTTCTTATAAGATCAGCTATATGTCAGTGAAAGTCCCGTGAAAATAGGTCCAACCGTTTTGGAGATAGTACTACAAACAAAGCCACGGATGACAGCTAGTCTAAAATAAAATAGCCTGTGTCACCCGCTGTAATTTTAACTATCCGTCAGTGAAATTTCTGTCAAAATCGGTGTAGCCGCTTCGGAGATTACCCGGAACAAACAGACAGACAGACAAAATTCAGTTTTTGTTGTCAGTATCGTGTATACGTTCATATCGAATCAGTAAAAAATCGTTATTTTGATATTACATACAGACATTTCATTTTTATTATATGTATAGATGAAACCTTACCCAATGAAATATTTAAGTTACGTTGGGCATTTAATTTAGATCTTAATTAGAATTAATTGCGAATTAGATGAAGTGTCTAGTGAAGGAAAGCATCTTGTTGAAACCGTAGCATGATTGTAGATCTTTTTCTAAGCCCACTTGGCTAACTATCACCCTCAAGTTTAAACTCTGTCATCAAGAATGTGTTCCGGAATATAACAACCCCAGAATATGACACTTGTCGGTAAGTCTCTCTTGGTTTGGCGTGTTTACTATTTACTATTATTATATTATGTCACATCGGCTGAGATTGTATTCAAAACACTTAAACCTATAAAGTATAAAAACAAGAAGAAATACGATAAAACAAATATTCATAGTCGAAATTTTTTATCTGTTTTACGCAACGATGTTTTGCGTAACGTTGTCAATTTTAAATTGTAAGTACATGTCAAGGCTGATAAGATGACAAAGTTATAAATCGCATATTTTGTATATTGGCACTTGAGATTAAGGCAATCCGATTTTTTTAAAGATCTAGTCTCTTTTAATTTTTATTCCTCATTTGATTGTCGGAATATAAAAACGAGGGCGTTCGTCTAATAAACGTTTCTAATTATTCTAAGACTCCCGTAAAAACATGTCTCCCATGTTAAACTGTCGTAAACAGCTTAACGTTAATAAATAATATACAAGGAAAAATACATATGAATAGAAAATTCCATAATAAACAATCGAGAAATACGAGTATCACAGCTCATTCTACTTATCAGAGACACCGCAACATCATAAACAAATTATAGGAATATTTTATATCATCTGTTTCATATCAGTATACATCGTTACATAAAGATATTCATCAATAATATTAAATGTAAAAGACAGGAAAAGAGTAAATATCAGTCGCTTGTATTTGTCACTTATTGTTCTTTTGTATTCAGCAACTTGTTTCAAAGTGGGATAATAAAGCATGATTTATTTAACTTGGAATTCAAGCACCAAAGGTTTATCTGAACGTTCACGTCAGGCTGCTAGACAGCCGCTCGCGACTTCATCTGCGTTAATATCTCTATAAATGATGACACCGTAGACGATCTTCGTGTAACTCCAAAGATGTATCCAACTGACAACGAAATAAATTCGTTAATAAACGTGTCCCATGTGTTATTCCAGTGTATAAACTATATTACTGAAAAAAAAAATCAAAATCTATTATGCGCCTTTAACTGGAACGGCAACATTACACTTGTAACACCCACCATACAGTAGAATTTGAATTAGGCAAAACTTAAAATGTTCTTTATATAGTATTAGTTTCTTACAAATGTAATTGACATTTTGTAGACCGGTGAATCTGTACAGGTCAAAATAGCCAACAGATATGTCCCATCGAAAAAAAATAATTAATAAAAAGTAATTGACGGTTTGTCGAACTGGCCACATTGATCTCAAATATCTGGCATTAGGTTAGGAATTACAAATTCATTCATTTATTTCAAATTTCGGGATGTGTATTTGTGTTCCGAACTTATTGATTCATTTGTTTCCGCTCCATTTGATTTTTCATATAAATCGTTCTTTTGGACAATATAGAAAACTTAAAATATCGTGTTATTTATATATTATATATAAATATAGTATATTACAAATACGGCTTTCACCGTGGCATCAGCGCTGCAGAAATATCTTGAACGATTAATTATCCGAATGGGGAAGCTACTGTAAAAGAAAGCACAGTACATTTTTAGTTCCAACGTATATGTTTAGGATTTTTTAACCTAAGGAACAAACACTGTGGACGACCGGAAACCCTAGTTGACAATGAAGAATTAAAGGGGATCCTGGAAGCGGATCCGCCGTAAACCACGGCAGAGTTAGAAGCAAGTTCCGTTAATGAAAGAATAAATAATTTTAATTCACTTAAAACAAATTGGAATAGTTAAAAAGCCTAAGAAATGGTTACTGCATCAATTAACTAAAGCACACAAACAAATTCGCCTTGAGTACTGTGTTATATTCCTCTACCGTCATAATAACGAGAGAATTTTGGATCGTATCCTTACCTGTAATGAAAAATGGACCCTTTACGGCAATCGGTAACGCTCATCATAGTGGTTGTATGCAAGAGAACTGGCCGAAATTCTGTCCCAAGCGATAATTGACTCAGAAAAAGGCACAAGAGTGTATCTGATCTAGAATCTGAATAGATCTATTAATATCAAATTTAGTGGAGTCCGTAACAAGTTATAAAAAAACTTTTTAAAATTATACCGCTTCATTATTTTCATTTTACTTCCTTAAAGATATCTCAATGTCTCACGATAGATGTAGACGTTCCATGACATCCTTTATCTAATCACACGGGTGAGTGAACCTCTTCTGAAAATCAATCTCGTATCGTTCCTAATTAATTCGCACACGAATTGGGTCTGGATCCAGTTAAATCCGGCTATTGGCTCGTTGCCTGGTGACGTCACGCGTCTGAACGTCGACCGCCTCGCAACGCGGGTGTGCGGGGTAAGGTCAACACGGAGATAACGTACTTAATAAATCGATTAAAGGTTGTAAAATACTGGTTATAAGAATGAGTAATATTTTAATTGGATGTATCATTGTTGTACTTCAAAAAACTCAAGAAGTCGATAAGCGTGCACAATTTCATTTCTTTTGTCGCTATAAGCCATTGGCCTGAAGGTACTTCACAGTTTCACCGGACTAAATACTCTGTATTTGACGTAAATACGCGATATAAAAGTAATTTGGCTATGTTGATATGATGAAATGAAAATAGTTTGGGAATCCCTTATTTAAATTGTTTCAATATACGTACCGATTATATTTTTCTATTACGATTTACGTCGCCATTTTAACTCTTTATAAGATATTTATTTAATTTGGAAAAAACTATGAAACTTATTTTTATTAATTTATAACTTAATTTTTAACTACAAATTTTCATAGATGTAAGTTCAAAAATGATGGATTTTCATAAAATATGTCACCCCTTTTTCACTACCGTAAAAGTAGTAGTAGTAGAATTTCCAAAGTTTATTGAAATAATGTAGGTAAATACGAAAAACTTTTATACCTACTAAATTTGCACCCCTCTTTTACTCCCTTAGAGATTTAATTCACAAAAAGGGATATCGGCAATAATCATTATTTATCCAAATTAACCCAAATACAACATTTTATCGAAATAACTTTAAAAATCTGAGGAGTTTCATACTAACTTTGCTTTCTCCTTTTACCCACTTTAGGGATGATTTAAAAAAAAATATTTTATTCGTGTTTCATGAGTTTCAATGAAACCCCTTTATACTTACTTTCATTCAAATAACTTCAAAAAACGGCAGTTTCATACTAACTTGATGAGTTGATACGTTTAATGACGTTATTACAATGTAAATAATATTTCACATTATTGGCCTACATATTATTTGCAATATGAAAATTAATAAAATAATAATAATTTAGAATCAGATTAGTAGTAGTTTCAGAGATTATCTGCTAGAAATCAACAATTTTTACCATTTTATACTATTGGTTTAGAAATGTGTGCATCCCTTTAAGTACGCCGTAATATTTCATTGTCACAACCGAGTTCCGTCGTCTTTCGTTTGTTTTTTTTTTAAGTAACTAAGTTCCATAATGCTAGGTCTTGTCAAACGATTGTCAATGCATATAAAGTTCTACTTTACGGCTAGCCCCTTCAGTAGTTTTATTTGCACGGCGTATAGTTTTTAGATGGACGAGACGGAATGTATCGTATAGACAAATAACCGAGCATATTTATTAATCATTTCACGAAATACGGTGACATACATGTGACTAGTTTCACCGTTAGTAAATACTGGAGTTATTATATATTTATTATAAAGTTGAGAATAAATTGAATAATAACAATAATAATAATCCGTATATAAAATATTTATTGATTCTCCTATAGCTGTCATATTTATAGTTATATCAATATATAACATAATAACGCTTTAATCGTTAATATCAATATTTTTATGTCCTTTTTCCAAACGAACAGGTGGGTCACCTGATGGTAAGTGATCACCGCCGTCCATAGACAATAGCTACACCAGGGGAGTCGCAAGTGCGTTGCCGGCCTTTTAAATATGTGAGTCTCCGGCGCTCTCACTGACCGAACGAAACGCAACAGTGCAAGCACTGTTACTTCACGTCGGTTTTCTGTGAGAGGGTGGTACTACCCCGGGCGAGCCGACCCATTCATTCTGAAACCAGTAATAGTTTCAGCGTAGCTCTACCACCTACAAAATACTACCTATACTACTACTATACTATACTACTATAATACTTACTACCTATAAAATACAAAATACGAAATATATTCTAACTAAAAAATATAGTAATTTGGGCTCATTGAACACGTCACGTTGTGACGTCAGGTCTAATCTAGATTAATGGAGACGTTTAACCGCAGATCATACATTTATTAAATCGGTATTAAACCAATATAAAATGCCTTCATCACAGGTACTCACTCGTATTAGCCATTCGTTACCACTTATAATATCTATTAATCTTTAAGAGAAAACTTTACAAATGAACTTCACGCAGTTTCAAATAAACATAAAAATTTTTTATACATATTTTGTTTGAAGCTGTAACTCTAAATAGACTTTACGTCATTATTGTTTATATAGAGTGATGCCTTATCGTCAAATTTTTACATAATATTCGTAATATGTATATATATATAACATAATATCATTCAAACTGAACAAACACACAACTGACGAAATATTAATTTCTTGAATTTCATATACGATTGTAGCGCTTTAATTATAATATACATACAGTTGACTGAAATTAAATATATTTAAATTGAGTTAAATATTTACGAGGCACTTGTGAATGGAAAAGTAGCCGGTCGTCTAGAGAATTTTCAGTATACATGAAAACTGGTATTTAAAAAAATAAAAGGGATATATATTTATAAACAATGGTATTTTCTTATAACATGAATATAATAATCCGATATTAGTGATGTAATTGTATAACCTTCCACTAACAATGAGACTAGGTTAAAAAAAAAAACAGGTAATCTTGAACAATGTATAAAAATGTAAAACTCATATCATCCTCGAATTACGCTTTACGGCAAATAATGATAGCACTACGTCAAATAAATTACTATTTGCAATATCTTGTGAAATATTATCATGAGATGTACGTGTAAGGCGGTATATATAACTACAATGTCATTGTGACTTCGTTGATGTTTGTACGAACTCGGCAATTATTCCTCTTTTCGTTTCTTTTTTAATGTGGGGAAATCCATCATGGAGACGCCACCCTCCCGGCAGAGAGGGTAGTGTGAGACTCCTACTCACTAAAACTTCACGGTGTACATCCGCCGTTTTTATTGGGAGCGACACAAGATCTCTTCAGCATTCATCGTATCGCCCTCGCGGTTGGCCCGGCATCAAACAGTGTCACCGGGCCCCGTCCTTGTCAGAAGACGACCATGTATACAGTGGCCGTCTCCTCCGTCCGTTAAATAGGTGCAATGAGCCCTTATTTCTTCTAACCTTCTAAACGTTTAATGTGCGTAATCAATCAACATTAGAAATGTTAGAGACCAAGCGACTATCTTGTTATAATTTGTCAAATACATGCATCACAGAAGGAACTAATATTATCGCCTTGTAGCTGGCTAGCTCTCAGACATACCTGTATAAATAAGTATTGTTATTACGCGTCGAGTTCGCTCTATAATATATTATCATTAGGGTTCTCGATCTCAAAAAAGAAATCGTATTTTCAAGTCTTCAAAATCAAAATGAAATCAGAAATATACATTATTTAATTTAGGCCCTAAGGAGGCGCTTATGAACGTCAAAACCACCACCGGTTCGGAAAACAACCCAGTCATAGAGAAGAACCGACAAGATACTCGATGAGAAAAACGGGCAAGAACTCGAAGAACATTATTAGTACTACGTCTTCGTATATACCAATGAATTGTTTAATCCGATGAAACTGTAAAGATCTTGCCAGGTCAACAGTGTATTCAGTTCGAAAAAAAAGAAAAAAAAAAATAATTAAAAAGGTAACATTGCTCACATAGCTAACTACCCCTCACAAGTAGTTATAGGTGTATTTTGCATTTAAGAGCCAGTTTTCTCTGGACTTGGCGTGTTACCATCATGGGCTACATCACTTAACATCAAATCAGATTGTGTTTTAACGCTAAAAACAATTAAAAAGAAAAGAGCTGTTTATTTCTTTCAACCGTAAAAAAATAGCCGCTTGATGTTTGTATGGTATCTTATTGTATTGTATTGTATCTTCGCAAATAATGATTAAATGAAACATATAAAATATACATTTTTTAAGGATTTTGTTCTATTTTAAAAATACTTACACGTATGAGGGGGTATAAGGTTCAAACTTGGTATATTTAACTGCAGTTGAAACTGTAAAGTAAAGCGAGGAATATGAAAAATTGATTAAGTGTAAGTCGGTACGCGCTAAACATTCCGATGTGAATCAAAGAAATATAATTTTTCAATAGTATAATCTTTACTACAAGTCCACGAGGTATTGGCAATATTAAAAACCTATAAATGTACAGTTCTATATTTTTCCAACACACTGTAATGTTTGTCTGTCTAGTTCAAATTGGTATATGAATTTTGTAAACAAAATTGCGCTTGAGGATCTGTCCTTGTGGACATCGAATTGAAATTCCTCCGTTCAAATCACTCGAACACCACAACGATTCAAAAAAGAAGGTACAATATACGGAATTGTGTATGTGTCTCTTACTATACTACATAGCAAATTATCATCCAGTGAGTAAAATTTACACTGAATCCTTAGGGAAATTATTTCCGTTGAATATTTTCATAACATTAATAATATTATTACACTGCGTGGTGGAACAGAACCCTCGGTCGATAAGCTACACTCGCACTCAGCCAATTTTTATGCTAGTTTTAACTACGTATTTTTTTTAGTAACCTTTGTACGAACGCAAAGTATGTAAACATACAAAAATGTATGATTAGCGTTTCTTGCATATCAGCCGGATTTTATTTCACTTGTATGATATTGGCCACGGAGGTTTAGTCAATGGAAGTGCGACATACCACGATCACCACTTCCTGGTAGCTCTGTGTAAGTACCGAAAGTAACATAGCTTTAAAATATCTAAAGTATTATATGTAATAGAAATCACGGTATATCCTGTTAACATAAACTACTGTTTTAATAAACTTATATAAAATCTCATACATGTATTGTTCATTGTAATAATGAATTGTCTTCTTATGATAGAATGATAAAATAGCGTGCTTTTTTGTAATATTATTTGTAATGTGTGTGTGTGTGTGTTTGTGTGTGTGTGTTCATACATTTACTAGTTTTTATTTCTTCAAATCAAGCTTTATAATAATTTGTTATAGTTTTGGACAATAAAGTAAAAATGTATATTTTTTCCTTTAAAGATTCACCATATTTTCAATGAACGATACAAAATAAAAAAATGATTTATTAAATTTTTTTCTGTGTTGCTAAACGCAAATCTCTAGAACAGCTGAACCGATTTCGTTAATTCTTTTTTAGAATATTCCTTGAAGTACGAGGATGGTTCTTACGGAAAGAAAAAAATAAAAAAAAATCCTGAAAAAGTCTAAAACAATACTTTTCTATACTCCCATAGAAACAATTCGTAATAATACTTAAAAGTCTATTTGAATTTTAATACCATACCACAAAGTTTAAATGTTAGTGTAGAGGTTCCGGGAAGGCAAAACAATTGAGTGACGTCAGTATCGAATAAATATTAATGTCAATATTTATACGATGGTAACATTTAATATTATATAGCGTCCCGAATAGCAGAATAAATATTAAAAAAATAAAGAATCGACTGTTAGGCGGAACGAAGTTCGTTGGGTCAGCTAGTTTTACATAATTTAACCATAAATATATATTTATAAATCCTGTACGACATTTAATTTAGTTCTCCCGTTTTTAGACAATAAATATTGTGTATAAAAGGTTTCCGTGAATGCTTTTAATTAAACATATATTACACATAGAACATTCTTACAATAAATTCATGCAAGTGAAGCCGCGGTCCTAGCTCGTATTATTCATGATCATTCCCAATGATTAGTTATCTCTTTAAATCAATGAATCAAATGTTAAGTGGCACTACTTATTGACGACGTCGTATGAGAAATAGTTTTTATTAAATGGAATGACTTCACTCACGTTTTTCTATCGTTTACCACGTGGCAGTGTTCGTATTTGTGTTTACAGAGAATTGGCACAAGTTCAAGTTCACGGAAATTTTCTATTGCATCTATTATTGCCCTTGATTTATATTCACACAGTGCAGGCATCTAGTAATTGATGTTGTAACATTGTAGTGCAACACTGATTCTTCTGAAAAACCGGTCTATGTAGCAAGTTTACTAGGGTTCGGAAATAGTATATAATCTATTTAGTAGAGCGTTCTTAATATTTTCTCGTTAGTAATGCTACGGTCACTATACGATCTTTTTGAAGTTATATTTCTTTTGGCGCCTTAGAGAAAAATTATGAGAGTAAATTTTAACGATGCGCCCGTACACCATCACGAAAAACCGACACCCTAAAGTTAGCTATAGTCAACATTTTATTCAAAAAAACGTATGTATGTATTAAATACCTTTTTTCTATTGTTAGTGTCGTTTTTTCTACAAACGTAGAATAAGGCGAAAGATAAAATTTTTGAAAACATTTTTGTCTTGCTTACGCCAAAGAAGTATAACTTCTAACGCGTGTACATAAGTACACACTACTTTTTTTTTTCGAACTGATGACGCAATTAGCCTGACGAGCCTTCACCGGACTACTCACTATACGATTACAAAGGACTACGTATAGCGTATTACGTATCTTACTGATTCCTATAAATAAATGAAACAGTTGGTTAGAATGGGTGGATGTTTGTTGCACGCAAATACTATTGAACGGATTTATATGAAACTTGTCAGTAATATAGTTTTGATATCAAAATAATACAACGGCTAATATAATTTATATAAATATAAATAAATATTAATTAATATAAATATAAATTATAAGTGGTGGAGCTACGCTGAAGCTATTACTGGTTTCAGCATGAATGGGTCGGCTCGCCCGACGCGCGGGGTAGTACCACCCGACACACAGAAAACCGACGTGAAGTAACAGTGCTTGCACTGTTGCGTTTCGTTCGGTCAGTGAGAGCGCCGGAGGCCCACTTATTTAAAAGGCCGGCAACGCACTTGCGACTCCCCTGGTGTTGCTAGTGTCTATGGACGGCGGTGATCACTTACCATCAGGTGACCCACGTGTTCGTTTGCCCCCTATAATATAAAAAAAAAAATTTAGCAAACATAATGTTGAAAGTGGCCGAAATATAAATATAAATGTCAAGTATGTTGGAAAAAAACCTATCATCTGAAATCGATCCTGGCATGCGTTGCATAAACCCTTAGGCCTGTTTCAGAGTGCAAGCGGGTACGGGTGCTTTTACGAAGGCGCGTGTAGTTCAAATGTACGTAGATACCGCTAGTATTCACAGTGATGCTAGCATAGATCTCAAATGGCATGCATGACTCTTTCCAACATACTTGACATTTATTTATGAGTTACATGAAGATAAGGTATAATGTTACGATGTGATAAAAGTACAAACGCGGTATAAGTTGCGGGCCGGTACTAGTTAAAAGACAAAACGATTATCTATTTATTGAGTTGACAAGTAAATTACGGGCTAGTTTCTGAGCGGTCGAGTGCGGTTTTTCCTGGATAATACCAAGAGTAAAACAGCGTCGTCCTTAAAATGGCAGAAGTGGCATTAATCAACGTGGATAAAATCTCTACCTCGAATGCAATCTTAAGTCTGTATAAAAACAAACGTCCTTTATTTTTACTATGTGTTGTTTTAGTTTTGAATTCGTTATTACTGTATTCTAATAGTAACACTGGTTTTATTGTGACTGGTAAATATATATATATATACTACAGTTTCACCGGACTACTAAGGGGATATATATTAACTCTTTTCTAGTACATTTTACAGCACATTTAACATGCATTAAGTTTTTACAATCGAATTGACACCAAATACGGAGTAATCATTATTATATTTTAGTCCCTATATCATAGATTAGCAGCCCACCTGCGTCTTCGTTTGCGCTTGTTTCTTTATTAAAATAGGACTAGTCGTAAAACTAGTCGTGGTGGTCCAGTGGGTTGACCGGTGGAATCAATTAATCCGATGCCCGCAGCTTCGAATCCCGGCATGTACCATCGAATTTTTCGGAATTCGCGTACATTTACTAATTTACATTGGCAACACTATCGGCTGACGGTGAAGGAAAACATCGTGAGGAAACCTGAACCTGAGTAATGTTCTTGTAGTACCACCGTACGATATGGGACAAATATAGAACTGTGGATTTCTCAGAGTTCGAAATTGCCAATACGTTGTGGGCTAGTGTTGTGATTATGCCCTATACCTTCCTTTGGGAAGAGGCCTATGACCCTGCAGTGGGTCTCTTACAGGCTGATGATGATAATGAAGCTACTTCTTGTAACAAAGTCCCGTCATAGTCGGTCCAACCTTTCGGAGATTAGCTGTACTAAACGTAATGACAAATTACTATAGCAAAAATAGCATTTTGCAATAACCGTTGTAATCTACAAATCTAGGTATAAAAACCAAGTGTTTTATCAATAAAATACAATTAAATGAAGTTCTTTTATAGAATTGACCAATCACTGTACATTTGTTTCTATCTAAAATCGATATTCTTACTATTTGATTTTTAATACGTGTGCTTATAGCAGATTTCTCGTTTATAGCATAATATCGAATAAAAATATTTTGAAAGCATAAGTTGAATAACGACACGTCACGGCACCACACTAGTATAAGAAAAGTGGAAACCGCAACAAACGCCGTGATTTCTTATGAATCATTGTTTTTATTCCAAATTACGATAAAACGAGCAGTTTTTAAACCCAATTAACAATATTAATGTACATTAATTATGATTAATTGTTAATCAGTTATTTCTATATTCGATATTAACCTTATACATTAAATACCACGGTTAGTATATTTTTTAAACGAATATGAAATTTATAAATGAATAATTAGTTCCCTTCACTACATATTATAAAACATAGTCGTACGCCTGGTCTGTCTGTATATTCGCGATAAAATCGAATCCTACTGAACGGTTTGTTATGCGGTCTTCACCAACAGATAGACTAATACATAAGAAAGGTTTAGGTATATAATTTGTCAAGGTAAAATTAACAAATACTTTTAGATTAAATATTCAAAAATGTTATGAAAAATATACGCGAAATGAGAATTGTACTTAGATCTATATTTTAAAGTTTTATTCTTCTGAATTTCGGATGATTCAATTGAATCTTTATTAATTGTTTCATTGTAAACTGTATACGTATTACAAAACGTTAACGATTGTTACGTTGGAGACGGAATCAACCTCGTACTCTTTGTATCGATGCCAAATTACTTTGTTCCTGTTTTATTTAGAACTTTAAAGTTTTCGTCGTACTTTATTTCTATAAATGATATGGCGAATAGTTAATAAAAATATACGTAAAATATTAAGGTTTAATATTATTATTCCTTTGCCGAGATTCGAGCGTAATTCATTAATTTTATAAGTTTGAACGTTATTGAAGTTCTTCTGTTTAAGAATGCAACTCTATTAATCATCATCTATATATAAAAGGCTAACGAGACGAAATCTGTACATTAAATATATTTAAGAAAAAATACTCTGAGGGCGGGTCGGAAAATCAATAGTGGAACGCATTTCTATTGTTTTTGTCTGCCTATCTGTCAGTCTGGTTGTCGTTTGTACGCGCATCAAGCAAAAACTACTTGACGCATTTTGACGAAAGTTGGTATGGTGATAGATTATATATCGGTATAACATATATGATATTTTACATATATATTGCATTCGTGTATATATATATATATATACATCCCGGGAATGAATTTCCGTCCTTATATATGCTAACATACTGACGTCTGGCACTTCTACTTTAGGTAGAAGAAAAATCTCTGCGAATGTCGGTTAATTAATTAATTTAATCGTATGAAAACGACTTTTTATTCCAAAATATTATAACCTGTTAATATATAATTATACGTATATCACTGACGACATGGCAAACTCTCGGCACTCCCACCCGCACTTCAAATCCTATAGCGTCTGGATATACTAATTATTATCTTTTATTTAACGGATTCTGGTAACTCCTAAAACAATGCGATGTTGCCAAACTTCCTACGCAGAGCAGTGCGGTATATTATATCCGTACTCTTCACTCAATAAATCTAATTTCAAAGTAGACAAATTTGGTTTAGGCAATTTTATAGCCGGAATAATGATTTTTTTAAAGTAATTTATCACTATTTTTACGCAATTCATTACAACTTATGGAAGTTGCTGTACATTACTTGTTGGCCGATATTATTTATTTTAAAACGATGATGACTTAATGGTAGACGTGCTTAGATACCGCGTTGATCGGTGTAGAGTCAAACTCCAGCAACATACCGGATTTTTTGTAGGATAAAAGTCAGGAATATTATAATGCCCATCTGATCATGCTCTGGTCAACCTCGAATTAGAAATTTGCCATCAAAGACCTTTTTTTTTTTTTTTTTTTACGTGGGGAAAATCCGTAACGGATACCCACCCCGTCGGGCAGCGGGGGATGGGTTATGTCCGATTCCCACGGACTAAAAACCCCACGGTGCCTCTCACACCTATTGGGCCGGGGAGCAGGAACTGCCAATGGCATTACTTCTGCTCCCCGACAGGTGTCGGCCCCTCATCAAGGGCCCCTTCTGCGGTCTGAGGGGTCAAGGTGGTAGACCCCTCAGGAGGGGGGCGGGTGTTAGACCCCCCCCCCCCCGACGAACTGTGGGAGTCGCCCGGCACAAGCGCCTCCACCAAGACCTACAGATGTGTCCAGCAGCTGCAGTTGAGAGCCAATCCATTTCAACGTTTTTACTAGCTTACCATCTTAAGCCACGTCGTCACTTAATATTAGGTGAAATTATATTCAAATACTAGCATATTTAAAGCATATAACAAAAAAGTATTCAACTGAAGTTATGGCGGCGTACGAAAAAGCAAACAATATTTGATCACCTATAGGTATGAAAGGGACAGCACATCACGTTGCTCTCGCACAAGGTCACACACAGTAAGGACAATTAATGTCCCAAATTTACGATTATATCTCTTATGTCCACGTCATAAAGTACACTTTTATTTTACTATTGTCAATCGGGACCCTTTATTGGGGCCTTATTGATACGTCGTCTTATAATTTGTGATTTATATCGCTCCTAATAATAATGATTTTAAAATTTAATGCAATACTAGTAAATTGTGCCAATAATGTCCAATTTTATTATGGTTTTAGAAGTTTTCTCATTCAATCAATATTCGTTTGTTTTTATTACGTTTTGTGACAATAAATATTACTAGTACAATAATTATCTGAAAAGCTTAGTGCGTATTCGAAATATTTCGATGGTTTTTTTTTTTTTTTTTATACATAAATATACTAGAATTTATCCGTGGCTTGTCCGCTCGCTTTTTATATACTAATTATTTTTGTATCTTTGTTTTATATTACTAAAACATAGATCTATTTTATTGTTTCTAAACCTATTACTAGTAATTTTATAGTTGTTAATGTTGCAAAATAAACTTAAAATCGGGACATTGAATAAAACTTATTATTATATTTATATCGTAAATCGATATCGTGATTTAATATTACACGCCACAAAAAAAAAAAAATGTTGAAAGATATTAACACAGCTTCATTGAAATGTAAATATGAAAGTCTATATAATGAATCCAAATCCTTTAGATACTTGTGATGCACGCGTAGGTTGTGACGGGGTGATAGTATGAATAAAATTAAAATGTTTATTGTTTGTTTGTTCTAACCTCATAAACTACTGAAGTGTTTTCGAATTGACTTAGAAAATATGTATTTTAAAAATTTTATATAAACTATTAATTATTACGTTTTTCCATAGGATCAAAGCAACCATAATAAAATTAAACAGAGGTAATTCGAAATAAGTAAACATGTTAAACACTAACTACAATTACGAAAAAAAATCGCTTTTAATAAAATTCAGACGCGTATTTTCCATAAATACAAAAAAAGAAAACAATTTCATTAGAAGGAAGTCGCGGGTAAGGCATACTATTTGAGTATTCATTTTATTCGGGTATTCACCCATATTTACTATTCGAATAATGCTGGCCCAAGTATTCGAGATCTTCGAATAGTTGAGCAATCCTAATGTAAAAGAAATATACACCTACATAACCCTGAGGAACTTTGTCATTCAATATAGCTGGAGAGGACAAGAACGAACATTTTACTATCACCGGCACTCTTAACTTGTAACATAATAAATCACATGTGAGTCTCAAGTAAAACAATATATAACTTCCTAACATCAATCGCCCTTACAAAGAAAGATAATGCAATAATTTTAGTCAATAAATATTGTATGTATCAATTTGTACTAATATCGACACAATATGTTTATAAACTACGAAGCATGTGTTCTTATTAATAATTAAATTTGTAATTTTGTTATATTTCTTTGTCATGACTATTGCCTTCAAATTTGATTTATTTTCTAGTTTGTCACGCCAAGGAAATCATTGATGAGAGTACTTATTAAATATTTAAAACTATGACTTCTGTGTTGTTCTTGCTGCAATACTCATTAATGTGCTTTATGTTTGAGCATAAAGCACAGGTTTAAGCTACACATTTTAAAAGGAAATGCTAGTTGACTAACATGTATTTGGCAATCTTTACATGTTAGTTAATTTTTAGTCCGGTAAAGCTGTGAAGGCCTCTCAAGCCAACAGCGTAAAGCCAGTTCTCAAAAAAAATTTTAGTCAATTATTATGTTGTCAATATGTATCTAGGTAATCGTGTTAAGGCAACTATAGGTATGATTGTTATGAAACAAGACTTACAGCATATTCATCGTTTTAGATATTCAATAATACAAAGGTATTCGAAAAACTCTTAAAAGTCTAATAGTACTGATAGTAGTATTCGTAAAACTCGAATAATATAATCAGATGAATATTGCATGCCCTAGTCGCGAGCGCACTAGCTAGTGTTTGAATAAATCTATTCACTGATTCTATACCAATTTAAACAATTTTTTTTATCAAAATGTAATATTTACTGCTACTCAGCCAGTAAAAAACAATTCATAATATACTAAAAGCTACATTTAGCCATGTTATATTAGCAGAAGACAATCTCTAAACGATGGTGAAAGCTGTATCTAAATTTGTTACGTAGTGTAGAAGAACTTGGAAAATACAGATAGCTGAGAAATAACTTTGTTCTGTAATATTTATAAATAGTAGCAGGCTTCAGAATATTATTACTTTAGTATCCACCTGCATACCCAAGTATCAATTAAATATCTTCGCGGGACCAATCGCCAATAGTTATAACATTTGCCAAACTGTTAAGTGTAGATATCTTTACAATGGAATACAAAGTTCTTTAAAAGGAGTAGTTTTCTATCACCGATGTCTATATATATTGAAAGAGATTTAATTATATAACGATTCGAAACATTCAAAATGTATCTCTATTATTTAAGCAATATAGACAAAATATAGGACCACATTGCATAATTACACCACATTATGATGTATTAGGCACGACTAAATACAGTATGTTCAACGACCGTGCCTTTGAAGTAGGCGTCAAAATTCATGTCTAAACCCCGCGAAAATCGCCAAAAGCATGTCAGTGTCGTTTTTGAGAAACGCGGGGGTAATCTTTGACGTTATTTCAATAAACTTTGATAGATTTGTTATTATAATATGAGTACACTTAATTGTTCCGAAAACTATTATTCATATAAGCCACGAATTTAAAATAAAATACTCTCTCTGTATACAATATGACAAACGTTAAGATACTTTTTTATATTTCTCTGATTCAGGAAAGTTTAGCCCCAGTATCTGTTTTATCTTCAAAATATTATCAAACAAAAACGGGTTATTTGCAACGGTATTTAGATCAATATACTAATTAATTGTTATTGAATAATCCAATTATTATCGGTGTAAGCATCACATAATTCAATGTTATGGTTATGTTGGGTATTTAATAACGATAATATTGTGCATCGCACAATTTTCTATGATTGTCTTATAAGATATGACAGGTTTAGTATTACACGATATAAAAAAAATGTTTGTGTAGATATACTTAACCTTTTTTTACTTTCCTGAACAGTAAAAGAGAAATATACAATAAATAATTTAAAAAACCGTTCACAATCTATCCAGAAACGAAGAAGATAACAGAGAGAAAGAAACATTTTCACGCAAAGCAAGTCACGGATACTGGACAATATGTATATAAATCTATTTATTGATTTCATAACAGTCATAGCATACATTTCATTATATTTATTACCATTTCATACCAATTATTCGTAATATTCCCAGAGGTAATTAAGTACACATATATCTTAATAACATAAAGTAAAATGAGAAGAATTAATGTCTAGCGCATAACAACAAGGGACACCCAGCACAAGAACGTATTTTCTACTAACACATTATGCAATGAACGTTGCCCTGCTCCCGAGCAATGCCCCCCCCCCTCGGTCCTTGTCGCCACCCGCAACACGAACGATGGTTATTTTTGCTTGGTATCGGCATTACATCAAAAGCGTTTACCGAGGCGAGTGTTCAATGACCCTAACACATTCCGTTGTGTCTATGACATAACAATATGACTGAACTATGTACTACGTTTCCGCTGTCAGTTTATCAGTTACTTTAGAATAATTCAAAATATTTACATATACATGATATTAAATTACTTCATTTAATAAATTCTGAATTCCACTGTCACTCTTAATACTTGAAAGTTATGCAGGTGATAATAAAATAATTATATTTTGAGGCCCGCTGGAATCTATAAATACAATATATAAAACAAAGTAATTTTTCGTATCTTTTCTGTACCTTTATTTGTAAAGTAAGTAATGAATTTTAATACACTTTTCATGGAGTTCCGATCCAGTAGCCATCACGTAAGGACGTGTCCGATGCGCACCAGATGTTGTTTCGTGAACTAATAAATTGTCGTTTAGGTGAGCAGTACTATCGAGTGATTCATCGCTTAATACTATTGTGTTTTTGAACTTCAATTACTTCCGAGAAACGCACCTGTTTAAAGTGTTTTGTGCGATTGTTTGTGTGATCGTAAACCGCACTTTTTAGTGCGACCCGCGTGTTAACGTTAACTGTGACAACAAGTGCGTGGAGCGTTCCGAGAATTCGTTTTTGCGCACCCTCTTTTGTTTTGTCGTCGTTTTTCCGTTAAACCACGGCATGGCGTCACTACAGGAACAGTTCGATAGGCTGCGATATCTTGTCGCTACTCGCGCCCCATCGTTATTCACGGAATTCGTTAACGTCATCGGATAATATTATGTGCGTTCCCCGTCTAGCAACCACGATTTCTTTCGCGTCATTGGCGCCACCTTTATTCCAGGAGATACCGGTAGATACAGGAGTATTTGAAGTTCCCATGTCGAGCTCTAGCCCTGATTCTGACATGGAGCTTGATACCAGCGTGACCTCCGCAATCACGAACGATGATTTTACAAACTTAAGCCGAAAGCGGCAACTGCCCGTTACCGTCACGTCACACGCCTCAGATTCAAAATCGGGTACGGAAGTCCCGATAACTATGATGCTACTAGTAGAGGGCGTAATTGCATCCGTCTCATCTCACATGCATGCTGGCTTAGGTAGCTTCCAAGCCCATGCTACGCGTTTTGTAGCTGAGGCTAAGAAGCCCCGCACCCCGCCCCCGTTACTATACAAGACAAGTAATCCACAATATCTACTTGGTTAAACGAAAAGAATATCCGGTACACATCCACCTTGAATACTCCCACAGGTATTCAAGTAAAAGTCTCGTCCACCACTGACCACCGTGTAAGCTTACCTTTCTTCTCCCAGAGAGGAAACTCGCTTATTTCACTTTCGCGCTCGAGGAAGGGCGCCTCCTTCGCGCCGTAGTTAGACGTGTTCCGGTCAAGATATCGACCGATGACTTCTCAGGCTCCCTTACGGAGCAAGACTTTCCTTTCCGAGAGGTACATAGGATACCTTATATCCTGGTCGTCCTTTACCGATCACAAGAGGGTAAGGCCATTTTCGGCCTCACCTCTGTCTGTGGCGTCACCGGCATCACCGTTGAAACCCCTTGCAAGTCCCATACTCCGTCGAAGTGCCATAACTGTCACAGTTATAGTCACTCAGCATGCAAACTACCATCTTTGTCCCAGGTGCGTTAAGTGCTTAGAGTTAAGTGCTTAGACCACCCTACGAAGGAGTGCGCACGCACTCCCGACACTCTCGAGCCCACGAGCCACGTCCTCTGAGGTAACGTGAGTCACCTTGCGACCTATGGCAAGTCCCCCACGCGCTGCGCACACAACGTCCCAACCAAGCGAGACAAGCCGAAGCTCTCAAATCCGTGGAGGCCTTCCCTGACTTGCCGGGTACCTCCTGTATCTCGGTAGCGCCGGTTCCCACGCCACGCGAGGCACCCTCTGTGCCGCTCGCCCTCCAGTCCTGGCGGACCTCCGTAGCCCACTGGGCTTTAAGGCATAACCTCAGGTTCTCAAGCCTCAGACGCAGCCCCAGCCACAGAGAGCGATGCCTACCCTGGCTGTCCACGTTTTCTCAATCTCAGTCACGGATCGATTGGCTGACACAGGTCCTGCTTGAATACGATATTGAGGAGATCGTCGCGTTCAATAAAATAATTAATAGTAATAGGGACATTGGCTTCCTTAACGTGCTCTCTTCATTCCCAGGCGTTGTCGTGATGACACGACGCCTCGCCCGCGCCTCCGTAAATAGTAATAAATAAAACTCGCTGCGTTAAATAGAATAAAACCGCGCGGTCTTTGTATTTTGTTTCTTAACGCGAGAAGTCTCCATACACAACGCGACTTAGTAACCGATTTCTTACGCGATAGACAAATAGATATTTCTTTATAGTTTAGGAAACACTACCTACAAAACCGAAAATGGGCAATCCCCGGATCGCGAATTATAATATAGTTAGAAACGATCGTATCACCCGCGGGGGCGGCACTTTATTTTATTATAAATTTTCGTTGTACTGTATGCCGATAGAGACGCCCGTTCTTTCTAATATGGAAGTGTCAGTGTGAAGGGTATCTATAGCATATCTTTCACCGAATAGAGAGCTTATCAAGTCCCACTTAGAGGCGATGTTCGCGCGAGGAAACTCGGTTATCATGGTCGGGGACCTCAACAGTGGAAACGTTTTCTGGAACAGTCCGAGTACTTCTCGCAACGGGCAAATTCTCGACGAGCAAGGTAGCGATCTCGTTTTTGACATCGTAGCCCCGCTGGAACCCACTCAATATTCGAATCACTGTCGTCCGACACTAATAGATGTAGCACTTTTAAAGAATGTCACGCTTCCGGTACTGCTCATACAAGTTGTACATGATATGAATTCAGACCACCACCCCGTGATATAACACCTAGGTTCGAATTCCCATATCGAGTGTCAGCCCGCGTGCGTAGCTGATTACGCGAAGCTCAGTAGATATTTAAAAGATAATCCCTCCTCGGATAGCTTACATAGAATCTTGGGCGCGTTGGTGTCTAAAGCCGACGCGGAACAGACTATCGATTCCCTGGTTGACTTTGTTCAGACCGCCGTTAGGGAAACCTCGAAAGAGGTACAAGCGGTGAACGATCGTCGCTCTATACTCCTCGACAACGTGAGAGCGTTGATCATGGAAAAGAATGCCATGACTCAAGCCTATGACACTTACCCGTCTGTAAATTATCGTGATCGGTTACGTTCGTTACGTAAACTAGTTAGATCTCGTATTTCAGAAATCTGAGCCGCCAGGTGGGACAAACTTCTGGAGGAGATCCAGCCGTCCCACGTGACGTATTGGACATTAGTACGTAGATTCAAATCAGATCTTAATGCACCCATGCTCCCGTTAGAAATAAGTCCTGGATTTCCTCCCACGTTCGAAAGTATCGACAAAGCGGAATATCTTACCGCGAATTTAGAGGAGTAATGTTCTCCGAACACTGCTAACACCGACCCTGTCCGTATCGGATCGAACGAACACCCGTTAGAACGTTCTCTCACGTCTCTTTGAGCGGATACCGTAACCCCGGTTAGTTTCGATGAAGTGTCGGCCGCCATCAAGCGTTTCAAGCTTAGATAATCCCCAGGTCCTGATGGGATCCTTCTGGACCACATCATAGTTTCCCTGGTCTGCATCTTCAATACGGCAATTTCTCGCTAAGCACTCATATACGAATCAAGTACACCACCTCACGGAGAACATTTTTTCTAAATTTAACGAAAATCCACGAAAAAAGGTCACCCCGCATAAACCTATACCGAAACGCAATATAGCAGTCTTTTTCGATGTCGCCAAGGCCTTCGATAAGGTCTGGCACACCGGTCCCCGGGGATCGAATTAGGTTGCTATTCTGATGATACAGTTATATACGCTGCCAGTTGGTGGCCGGACTTTCTTAGAAATTGAATCAATCGGGCCATCGTCACACTCCGTAAATGGTATCGTCAATGGAGAATAGAGTTCAATCCTGAAAAAAGCATCGCGATATTTTTCGACTCCGTAAATCGTCCGGGACCTAAGAATCTAAAGCTCCTCAGGCAGTACGAAACCGAGACTTCCTGGGCCCTTAAGGTCATCGGATCTCGGAGTTACATTAGATAGGCACCTATCTTTTAAAGCATATGTAGAAAGAGTGCGAAACAAAACCGCTATGGTTTTGGGTCGTTTACATCCGTTAATATGCTCAAAAAGTAAAATATCCCTCAGACATAAGACTACCTTGTATAAGATGTGTATTCATCCTATTCTGACATATAGCTGTCCTGTTCTCGCGCATATGTCAAGGTATAACTTTAAAATATTACAAAAGCTATAGAACTGGTTTCAACGTAAAGCGGTAGGTACCCCGTAATACATCCGGAGAGTCAACCTCCATAGGGACCTGGAGATGCCGTCTATTTGGGAGTACGTCAAAACACTCACAACAAGTTTTTTCGATAGCGCTATGTATCATCCCAGTTCGTTAGGTGGTATCCGCCGCAACTTATAACACCGTACCCGACGCGTCGCGGTGCAAAAGACGTCCGCGATTTATTTTCACCGATCCTCCTGAAGAAATTTCGTTAGCTAATTTTCAGTACCCTTACGTCCCTCGAAACAGAGCGTGTGCGTGCTCATGTCCAAGTAATCACATATATTGAATTTTGCCCCAGCACACATACCTAGGCCTCCCTCAGCAGCTGCCTCAAGCCGAGGTCTGATCCTCCGGAATGGTGCCCTCGAGCACGTTGCTTGCGCAAATATAGTGACACTGAATAAATTTTCAAACACTAGTTATTACAACACAACACAGATCACCCCACACACGTGCACATACACACATGTAGGTACACATATTGCTTGGATTTGTTTTTAATCCCTTTTTCGAACGGAGTTAGTTTACATTAATTTACTAGTCAGTTTTAGTAGTAGTTTTAATAGTCAGATATAGAGCATGGTACACGTCTATATTTCACAAATTCATATTTATATGATATAACAGTTAGCTTATTTCGACTCGGGATATTCGGTGACAATTCAAGACCAGGCACACCGTGCGCCCCTGTGATGGTTGCCTATATAAAATCAGGTGAGTGCCTTTAGCGCTCCCTTTAGTTGTCCGATAAAACTGTAGAGGCCTTGCCAGACCAACAGTGTAGTCAGTTCGAAAAGAAACAACACTTTTCATTGACGATTATAATATTTTTCCTACATCTTATATGATACAGCTACGCTCTGAGATTTTAGTATACTGAAACAAACAAATGTTAAATTGATGTAAGTAAAAAGAATAGGACTACTTATATATTATTGAATTTATGATACATAATTTATAAGTTTTATTTGCTTTGCTGCACAACTTGTTTTGTTTCACAACACTATCAATATCAATACACATAGTAACGTTTAAATTTAGGGAATATTAAGTAAAAGTTTTATCTAACAGTAAATAGATTTGGGAATAGACTTTGTGCAAACACATATAATCATTACATTTTAGTAAACAACGTAGTCATAGGTACTTACTAAATAACAAATTATAATAAAACACGCGGAGCTGACTCATCACTCTCATCACTCGCGTATTCAAATACCACGTCAGTGAGTACTTCGAAGGAAAATGTCCTGCTGAAACTATAGCAATGTGGCAGCTCATTTTATAAGTTCGCCAGGTTAGCTTCTCGTTTCAGTTTGAAAATATTTTTTTCGAAGCTAACTAATTCATTAGCCTCATAGGCCTTCACGGCTTTACTAAAACAGTTTCAAAATCTTTTACCAAGTCTCTATGAGTGTGGTGTGGCAGACGCACTATATATTTAAAGTATTTATGCTTTTGAACACATTAATATTTATTATCAGTCAATATTGTGGTTACAAGGTAAATCCTTTAAAAGTCAAGAGAATGTATTAATTTTTTTTTCGGCATATATAATCAAAGTAAGTGGATAGTAATTAGATAAGAATCTGAAATGTCTGAGTGAATTTCTGAAATGATTTTTTCTAAGTTTAGTTTTATGCAAATAATTAATTACATACATCGTATATTTTTCAATGTTTAGGGTTCACAGTTTGAAATAACGTCTACAATATTTTTTAGATATTTGACGCTACTTACAAATTTGTCCTCAAACATATAAGAAAAGTTGTAAAAGTAAAAATGAAGTTTATTTAAATATTACTTCTATAAATTTAAGTCTAAAATTTTGTTTTTAATGAAACATATAGCATATAAACAACTATTAAAGAACAAAGCGTTTATCTGTGTTTTTTTTAGCTCCTCTGAATTATCAAAGCAAAAGATTGTGATACGGTTTTCACTAATATTTGAAATATTATATGTATATTATATTCATATAAATCAATGATCTATTTCATAAAGGTAACCAAAAAGTGAACATTTTTATCTTTTACAAATTATTATAAAGTAATTTGTTATCATCAGCCTGTAAGAGACACACTACAAGGCGAATGGCTTCATTCTGATTGAAGGCATGGCCACAATCACTACGACAGCCCACGATGTATTGGTGATTTTAATTAAACTCTGAGAAATCCATAGTTCTATGTTTTCCACATACAGAGGTACTAAAAGAACATTTCTCAGATTCAGATATCCTCACGATGTTTTCCTTCACAGTTAACCGATAGTGTCACCAATTTGAATGAGTAATTGTTCGTGAATTCAGAAAAATTCATTGGTATATGCCGGATTTGCCGGACATCGGATTGGTATTCCACTGGTCAAACCACTCGACCACCTCGACTCATTTTATACTTTTTTTTGTGTATGTTGTATTTGATAATTAAATAAATGAATCCTTATCCAATTATGTATATCTAGGTAACTAAATATAACTGGTATATACTGGTATAGAATGTTTAAATTGTCCATCTTGGCATATTGTTTGCATGAATGACTTAGAAGATATGATAATTTTAAAATTATGCATAACTAAATTAGTATTGGGTGAAGGTTACTACAAAACTTGTATGTCTTTGGTAATCTATAAATATTGCGTACTTATAATTCATCGTTAGTACACTATGCCTGTGCAAAACTGGGGTATTTATTAAGTTTTAAATATGTTACAAACAAGAAAATAATCGAATTATTAAGGATAGAATTTCCCGCGGCTTGTTAAATTAAATTTCGCGCCAACCGTCTAGTTAGCTAACGGTCGCGAAGGCATGGCTTATCGCGGCTATATCTTGTTGGTGACGTAATTACGTTAAAAGAAGTTTACTTTGATAGTATGAATGAAGTCTACACGTTGTGTTGACTAAAGCAGCTATACGTGATGTATCAGTTAAAATAAACATTGTGACAGATACGCACTATAGTTTTTTCAGAAATCATTGACGTCTAGAAATATTAGATTCAAAAAGTTATTTGATTTTTAATATATTTTTTAATTATAATGAAAATAAATCAACACCGTTTTGTTATCAAAATAATATACAACTAGGTTTTGATTCCGGCTTCGTCAATCTTAAAGTAGATTTGATTTATCCTTCAGCAACAATACTTTTTTCGGGACGAAATTTACCATATGTCCTTTTCTGTACTCCTGTTAATGTGTATGCAAAATATCCTGGTAATCGATTGAGCCGTTTAGGCGTGAAAACATAACGAACGAACAAACTCACCGTCACATTTATAATGCTAGTAAAAATAAGGAAGTAAAGATTAGGAATTTTTCATAATTTATTGTGATACTACGATTCCAGAGATTTAAAATTACGAAAACACAAATAAAATTATGTGTGCAAAAATAATTAAGAAGCTTCTTTAAACTCGATGAGCTGCTAATTATCAAAGCATAAAAAATCTGTTATACACCTGTGATGCACATGTTAGTATATTTTATCGAAAAGATGTTGGTGTAGATACCCGTATAAATGAAAGTCTTCTATTATGTGTCCATACTAATTTTCGAATCGGCTGAACTGATTGCGATGAGACCTAAAATGAAAACTTTAAAGCAGTGATATATGTGTGGGTAAAGCAACAACGATAAAATTAAGGAAAGAAAGTTTATAATCTGTAGCAGAATCAGAAGACTTAAATAGTAAGGTAAAATTTCAATCAGAAAAAGAAGTCCGCTCATGAATCCATATAACACTCATGAAACAAAAGACATTGTTGCAACATTTCAACATAGTAATTATAAATTACTATCTATTTCTATGAATATAAATATATATTTTATATAAATATAATATACATATATAATACATTAAACTATTTGAAATAAATTATTAAAAAGATACTGAAAACCGTATCGAAAAGTGACATTGTTTTATAATATTTCAATATTATTTATAGATATAATTTTTTTTTTGTTTTGGAACTGGCTGCACTGTTCGTTTGTTAAGGCCGCTACAGTTTCACCGGACTACGGGAATAATGTATTAAAATCCAATACATAGTTTATTAGCACTCACAGACACAGAGACGACTCGAGAAACGTCTTTATTCTGTAATATTTATTTTAGATCGCAATGCGTTCAAAAATAATATTTTATCAATTAGACACACTGACTCTATATCAATTTGATATTTTTCTGTAGCCCATTACGTGTTGTTACATTTGAAGTGCATTTATTGACTTGTTTATTACGAAAAAATAGTAGAATTCAAAATTTACTAAAAAAGTAATTTCCTATCACCTATAAGTAAATATTACTAAAGAAATATTTAATTACTATCCGCTATAATTAGAAATTATCTTTGTTGCTTCAAACAATAAAGTCTAAGTCTAAGAATGTTTTGCATATATCGGTCATATCGTTACGTAATAATAGGCACAGCTGAAAGTGAGGTGAATAAACTTCGACCATTACAAAACCGTTGGCTTGTCTTTGGCGCTCACTGGCAAGGGTAAGGCCCGCCCCTGGCCGCACCACAGCGATAATGTTTTGGCGGCAATTGCTTGCTGAATTGTACCTCATGTTATTAAAATTCAATACTTTGAAAAGTTTTTAAAACCATTACTGGTTATGTTCATGTTCTAAAAAATAATATTCTATTATTAAACGTAACATACGTCTAGGTAATTTAAAACTCAAAATGTTAAGAATTTGTTCAGTTACATTATGACGTCATACTGATTAACCGTCGAATTATTAGGCATAAGGGGCATGAAAGCGGCAGAGGCGGGAAGGACAAAAGATGCGCTTGTTCTGTTTAGGCGCGAAAGACTGTTTAAAGATATTATGAAATATTCGGTTGATTACTCACTACCAAATATCTTTACTTTTATAAAGTGTTTATTGTTATTGGTAATCGGGTCCGAATAGACGTCTAAGCTTAGACATATTGATGCATGTAACATATTTTTATAAGAGTATCTCAATCAGAATGATGTCAGTTTTAATATTTATTACATTGCTACTTGGGTGCAATGAAGAAATATAACATTATTGTAGTACAATTTTATTTATGAAAACAGTTTATTCAATGCGTCATGCGTTTAAACAAAGCTTTTTTAAATATCAGTATCTAGTTTCGTTTTAGTTTTTTTGTCTATACAATGTTTAAAACAGTAAAAACTTAATATAACTATCGTTAATAATCACACTATTCATAGACCAATGAAGTTTGAAATACGTTATAATTGCTCATTTTTATTTCTTTTATAATTACTAATTAAACATTAATTCTAACAAACCTAAGCCTGTACAAAATTAAAGAGAATGTTATCAAATGAATTACGTAATGTTAAGCAACACATTACATCTTATCAATCTCAATGTATATTTATCTATCGTTACAATTTAACGTACAATATAAAATTAACTAAGTGATCCTATGACGGAATAATTGAGAAGTGTTTACATTAATTGTTATAAAATAATGATACTACGGTGTAATTAACACATAGCTCTTATTAGCATTAGGGTTAAATTACGATGTAATAATCTACCAGTTATAGTGTTTTATCCATAACTCCGCGATTGCGTCATCGAGCAACGTTACATCACCGTGTCATATTTACGCGGGTAAAATTTTTTGATTAGCATGTTTTGAGTTCTCTGGGGTACTTATATACCCGCATATATATTGCGAAGTTTCTCTCTGGAAAATGTCTAGAATATCTCAGCGGTTAGTATAAATATACTACAGAGGCAGGTTTTATTTCAATTGTATTGATAAACATTGCAAATATTATTAAAATTAGTTATTTATAATGAACTTCAAGCTTAATTAGTTTTATGTACAAAATAATCTCATCCCTAAGTTAGCGCCATTATTGATCGTATTGTGCGCGTGAAATAATTTCACGAGACTAATATCAACGGTTTCTACACACGTGTTGATTAAAACTTGCATGTCATGGTGAGTACAAATAAATATCGTTCCGGCATACGTTTTTGAGTTTGTTCAGAAACTTTTGACGTGACCTTGACACTGGATTTAAAAATTTATTTTAAGCTTAATATTATCTTTTAATTACAATGAAAGAAAAAAAATATGGTTTTACCATAAAACTTATTTATGTTTTTTTTTTCATAAATTTCAATACTAATAGTATATTTGTAAAGCTCATACTATTAAATATACAAACTGCATTTTAATCAGTTTTTATTATAATTTTAATAATTCTCACATATAAAAACTCATTATATTGTTACGTCATGATTATCGCATTTTGGTATCAGCTGCAGTGTTTGTTGTAATCAAGCAGAGCTATAGATATAAATATTGACTGGGGTCGTGACCAATATGCAAATGTTGATAAACCGATCATAGCGAATTGTTGCAGTTAATCGTAACTGCTACCTTATAAATATGTTTACTTATGTAAATTTTATATCTGTGTTATATTTTTCTTGCATTAAAATATAGGCATATCTCTAACGCTATCTTTTAATTATTAAGCTTCCTGAGTTATATCTAATAACATAGAACAAAATGTTTATCTTGAAACGCTTACAGAAAGTTTGCGAAGGTATATGTCTATCACCCAAAGATAACCTTAATACTTATAAAAAAATATTAAGGTTATTAGTGCAAAAATATTTTGACCAATGTAGTAATTAATTCTTATTGAATAATCCAATTATTGTCTATTGCATCGCATAATTTTCTATGATTATCTTATAAGATATGACAGGTTTAGTATTACAGGATACAAAAAAATGTTTCGTAAAGATATAACTGTACAAGCCAAAAATGCAATTAAACAAATTAGAAAAACCGTTCACAATCTATCCAGCAACGAAGAAGGTAACAAAGAGAAAGAAACTTTTTCACGCATAGCAACTCACGGGTAGTAGCCAATATGTATATAAATATATTTATGGTTTTATAACAGTTATACCATACATTTCATTATCGTTATATTGATTACATTTCGTACCAATTATCAGTAACTTTCCTAGAGATAATTAGTACACATATATCTTAACAACATGAAGTAAACTGAGTAGTATTAATGTCTAGCGCATAACGACAAGGAACACCCTGCACAAGAACGTATTTCCCGCCAACACGTTATACCATGTCCGTTGCCCTGCTCCCGCGCAATGCCTCCCGCCCCCCGCTCCCCTCGGCCTTTGTCGCACCCGCAACATGAACGATCGTTTTTCAGTTGGTATCGGCATTACATCATAAGCGTTTACCGAGTCGAGTGTTCAATGACCCGAATACATTCCATTTAACAAATGACATAATAATATAGCCGAACTGTGCACTACGTTTCTGATGTCAGTTTATCAGTTACTTTAGAATAATTCGAAATATGTACATATACATGATATTAAATTACTTAATTTAGTAAATTCTAGATTCCACAGTAGCCAATTATATAATAATAATTTAAGGCCTTCTTCACTCTATAAATACAATATTTAAAATAAAACAAAGTCATAGTTCGTATCTTTGTTGTACCTTTTATTTGTAAAGTT